>JANHMN010000009.1:75301911-75325128 GCA_030674055.1 Rhabdomys pumilio
AGGGTGTTAGAATTAAAGGTAAGGGTGTTAGAATTAAAGGTAAGGGTATTAGAAGTCTTCACACAATCGCCATCTTTTACAAGAGTGTTCTTCCCTACGCTTGCAGTTTTTATAATAATTATATTATTTATTGTTTATTTACTAGGGGTGGGGCACCACAACAGCACACAGAGACCAGAGGACAACCTGCAGGAGTCAGTTCTCTCCTTCTGCCTTATGGTTCCTGGCAGCCAATGGAACTCAAGCTGTCAGGTTTGGCAGCAAGTGCTTTACCTGCTGAGCCATCTCCTAGGCCCAGTGGGTGTTTTGTTTTGTTTTGAATTTAAACAAAAAGTCAGCTCTAGCAGAAGGAAGTCATAACTGAGCTTTCTGGAGATCCTTAGGGGCAGCAAATGCTGTGGAAGGGATTAATACATGCTTCTGAGACCATTCTTTGTGGACTCATTACTAACTTAACATTTGCTGGAATAAAAAAAAAAAATCTAGTTGGTGAAGTGGTGACAAGGCTGCTTCTTCCCTGTTAAAGAGCCAGGAGCTGTTCACTGAAGCCTGGCGCTGTCCAGCAGGGCCAGGCAGCTGGCTGTCATGTAACACAGATATGTGTGAGGTGGAGGGGAGAGGCGAGCTGCCTCTACTTGGGTCAGCTCTAAAAGACGGTGAATTAAGTCTAGAATAAAATGTGATATGAATAGCTGGTAGTCCGAGCTCAACCATCCAGTGTGAGTGGTGCCCTGTGCTTTGTGAGCAAGCAGACACCACATGGGTGTGGTCCCGAGACTCTAATGAACACTATCTAGTCCTTGCTTCTTTCTATTTCTCTTTCTCTTCTCTCTTATCTATCTCTTTGGCTGTCCCATTTTCTCTTTCTTTTTCTCCCACGCATGCCCATGTGTGGGTGGGTGTGTGTGTGTGTGTGTGTGTGTGTGTGTGTGTGTGTGTGTGTATGTGTATACATGTGGGTGTGTGTTTGTTCTTGTGTGTGCAGGTTTGTGTGTGCACATTTGTGCATATACATGTGGTTGTGGAGGCCAGAGGCCAGCCTCAAATGTCATTCCTTGGCAGCCACCCGTCTTTAAAAAGACTCATGTATGCCTAGATAATTTATATATGTATGTATGTATGTATGTATGTATGTATGTATGTATGTATGTAATGCATTATGGTCATACTCTCCCACCCCCACAACCTCATTCCTATCTTCTAACCTTACCACCATCCCTTCCACCAAATCCCCATACTACCGTCCTGTATTTCTGTTTTCAAATGGTTGTCCCCTTCTTAAATTCCTATGATCTCTTAAAGTTACCAACCTCATCTTCATTAAGAGGTGATTATGGGAAGGTGTAGCCCCATGTGGAGCCCAGGGGACTTCAGCCAATGTTAGTTGAATTTGGCTTCCTCTACTTCCTCCAGACTTGACTTCTTCTCTTCTTCATCATCACATTAAGTCCTTGTACCTTTGGATGGCATATCAGTTTTTTTTTTTTTAATTTTGTCCATTTGTGCAACTGAATACCCTGCCATCTGTGTTCCATCTGCCAATCTAGAAAGACCCTTTGCGTGCCTCTGACCTAAGAACTTGAGGGTTTTTTTTTTAAGGTAGAGTGCTATAGACTATCACCATCTCCAAAGTATCATTTAGTGTCTTCTTCAGATAGGATTTAGTCTCTGTGAGCTCTAGGTGAGCTCTATGGGGCTGGAGGAAGGGAGCAACAAGCCCTGGTGTCCTGGTGTCATTGTTGGTTAAGGAGCTGCTGAGGACAGTAAAGATGGAATGAAGCCCTTTGCCAGTGTGTTTGGCTCATGGAATGATGCATTCATGCTCTGCGTCCATAGCCAGAGCTTGCTGAGAGGGGACTGCGGAGACCCATGGATATTCATTTGAAGAAAAGTTTAAGATGGAGCTCACATCATTAAGTCCCATTTCAAACCCTGCTCTCAGAAGTTCTGAGGTTTCACACCCTGTGCCCAGCGTGAGTTTCTTCATTCCTTCCCTAGTGTTTTTGGAGTTTGAGACAACAGTGTCCCTGACATGCCTCCAAATGCTGACATCCCAGTGGGATTAATAATCCACTGCAGCTTCTCGAAATTAGAGGTCCTTACAGGGGAAACAGGCGTTCTCGAGTGTCCAAGGGGAAGCTTGTCAGCAGGCAGTTCTCTTGCTTCAGAGGCCCAGAGTGTAGAGGTGCCGAGCCACACGCTGGCAGCGGTGAGTCTGCCACACAGTCACGATTGTATCCTCTCGATTCTCCTGCCTCTCTCATCTCCCTGCTCCTAAAAGTAACAACAGTGAGAACCTGAAGCGCTGTTCTGTGTTCTTTCGAACATCTGAGCATCATGCAGCCGTGGACCAGCAAAAGCGATCACCTCGTCATTAATGACAGCATTTCCCAGCCAGAGTCATATCCTCAAGTTCACTCTTTATTGTAAGAGGATAAAATAAACTCCCAGTCCCTGGTCATTTCTTTACCCCAAGTCAGATCTCAAAGCTTGGGGCTGGAAGGAGTCATCTCAGACATCATGAGTCACTGGATCTACAGGGCCTTCAAGGCTGACCTCTTATGTATGAAAATGGCCTTTTCTAAAGATGAAAAGTATAAATGATAAACCTGGCCTATAACTGGGAGTACTGGGGAGTAGATGACACCTGAGTGGGAAGATGACAGCTGCTTATGCCCTGCATTGGTGTTTAACTGGGAGCAGCCTCTCATTGCTGGCCACTGCCTGTCATCTCTCGGCCCATCTGTGTGGTGCTGTTGAAACAGCAGCGACAGACTTGAAGATAAGAATTCTTCTTCCTGACCATCTTTCTTTTTTTTACACACACTCCCAGGGTAGCTGGCCTGGTATTTCCCTGTGGAAAGACAGCAGAGTTACACACAGAACAAACCCACAGCCTGAGAAGTGTGCTTAGCCACGGTGTGAACTTTGTAGTATTTGTCTGGTGGCTCTGGAGAGCTTTGCTACTGGCTGCCTTTCTTTCTTTCTTTTCTTTTTTTTTTGGACAGAGAGGCAGTGGTGACTTGGGAGATCTGAGAGCTTGTCTGATCTGGTTTTCCACTGTAAAAGAGAGAGTGTGCAGCTGGCTCCTGGCCTTTCTTTAACACCTTGATCACAGATCCAACTTGCCCTTCGCCACCGTTGGAGAAGGTTCCAAACTCACTTTTGCTGCCAGCATCCCTTGCAGAACACTTGGAGGAAAGTCTCTCCCAGAGGCCCTTCCCAGGCCTGATCTGAGGTCATGTCCACACTCTTCTTTCCCTGAGAACCTGGGTCAGAGTCTCCACTGTCTGAAGGTGCTGCACACTAGGCATCCCTTCCTTGCTGAAGTCTGTGTGCAGATGCCCACCTGTGAGAAGCAGCGCCCTTAACTCTTCTTTTGGGTTTTTAAAAGCATTTCTTTCTCTTCCTGTAGGATGCGCTTTCTTTCTCTGCCTTCCCATTTAATCTCTTCAAAGACAAGACACAAGAGGCAGGAGGATGGCTGCTGGTTTGGGATTTTGTTTGGTGTTTAGATTTAGGATGACCCTTTGAGAACAACAGAGAACATCAGAGCCATTATCTGAAGGGTATGTCACAGTGGCTGAGGGGGAAATGATCTCACAGCCAAAAGATATGCATCCTTTGATCTTTTTATCAAAGGTTTCATAAGGAAACAAACATGTGATTGGTTATTTCTGGAAAGTCAGACAACATAAAGACACCCTCCACTCTCGGCTCCATTGGTTACTCCGGGCCCTGGGCTATTATTCCCTTGTTCCAGAAAGGACTCCCTTTGACAGGCAGGTATCATGCTGTATTTGGACCAAAGAAGGTAGAATCCAGCAGACAGTGCTAAGGTAATAACTTCTACCACAAATACACTCTTTAAAAAGTCTGTCTTTCCAAGTTAGAAAAACAAAAAAACAACAACAGTATTTCTAAATGAAATTGAGGGGGCCACCATGTTAAAACTGTGGTCAAATTTGATCTAAAGCCATTCCCTCCTGCAGCTCTTGGGGACCTCAGTAATCTTGAGAAGGCTATTTTAACTCATAAGAAAATAGACATTGGTTTGGCAATTTAAAAGGCGTCTATGCAAATCCACAACGTCAGCAACTGCAACCACAGTGCCCTGCCACTTATTGTCTGCTGAGTGGTACACTTTCTGGGCCCTCGCTCACTCTCCTCAGTTCCTCTGTCAGATCAGTGCAAGTGTCATCCTGGTTTCACATGTAGAAACTGAGGCAGCCGGCAGCCAAGTGACTTCCCCTAAATCACAAAGCCAGCTAGCACAGTCTCCTTGTCCTGCTTGATTCTCACACCTGCCTCTCCAATGCAGCCCCAGCCTTTTCAGGGCAGTTACTATAATTTGCTTTGCTTTGTTTTTTATCTGTACACTTGTACAGAAGTTCCTGCTCACACTTCAAGTTCACGGTGGGGCAAGGTTAGTTGAGTGTGGCTGTCGTCGAGTGTCCTTAGGGGTGTTTGGAAATGAAGAGAAGTGTTTTACTCCACAGTTCTCAGGGAGGTGTCGACATTCCAAAACCTTGTCAGATTCTGCACAAATCCCGTTAATCTGAAGTACTGGCTGCTTCAGAGGCCTCGGGTAACTTCCTGGCAGGCTCGTTTGTTTTCATTATGCCAACTTTTATGCCATAGCTCAAAAAATAAATTAGAAACTAAATCTCACAGCAAATGATAAGAGGTAGGAATGGCACTGGCTGGTTCTCTTGTTTATGTCTGCAGGTAAAAACCTACCCTTTGCTCTGCCAACGGGACCTTTGTTTTGATTTAGAAATGTCGCCGTTGAACTCAGGGGCTTGTAGAATGTGAAATGTCCCCCACTTCCTGCATCAAGGCTAAAATACAGTTGGGGTACAGATGGGGTACATCTTTCCCTCCCATCCCTCCTCTGAGTCTATGAAACCCACTGATTATAGGATTCCCATCCTAACTGTTTGGTGCAGTTTCCTAGACTGTTATCACATGTTGCTTTGCATGGGCTCTGACTTCAACACATGTGGCTTTTCATAGGGTCTGAATGTTATCATGTGTGGTTTTGCATGGGGTCTGACTATTATCACATGTGGTTTTGCATGGGGTCTAACTGTTATGAGAGGTACCATTGCACAGAGTCTGACCATTAACACAAGTGTGTTTGCACAGTGTGTGACTATTAGACCAGATAGGTTTGCATAGGATCTGACTATTAGCCCAGATAGATTTGCATAAGGTTAGACTATTAGCTCAGATAGGTTTGCATAGCATCTGACGATAAGCTCAAATAAGTTTGCATAGGATCTGAGTATTAGCTCAGATAGGTTTGTATAGGGTTAGACTATTAACCCAGGTTTGTTCAGGGTCTGACCTGTATCTTTGCACAAGATCTGTTAGCTCAGGTAGCTTTGCATAGGGTCTAATTGTTACCTATCACATGTAGGTTTTTATAGAGGTACTCAGTGGTCTTGTTTTTATGGTCTAAATATCTTTATTACTCTTTGGTCCTATGGTCTTCTGAGAGCATATCTGGCTCTTTTCCTATTGCTTTCCTTTTCCCCACAGAAGCCTTTTTGCATTGGGCCTGATGGAGCATTGGCAGAGGAGACAGCACAGGACAGAGGGTGTCTTGCGGCTAACTCTGAGCAGAATGGCTGGGGATGGGGGGGGCATGTGTGCCACCAGGGGTAGTGCTCCCCCTTCTTCTAAGGGTCTTGTCTACCATGTCAAAGGTTGCTTGTGTACCTAGTGGTAGATGCCCTGAAGATCCTAAAGTGCTGTCCTTTAGATACAACATTTCCTTGAGAATGCAGGTGGAGGAGCAGGGGAGACAGTTCAGCTGGTAACAACCCTAAGGCACAAGTATGCAGACCTGAGTTCACACATGTGCAAATGTCCATAGGGACATATACCCACACCTTACCCCACTCCCCCAGCCCCAGGTTTCTTTGAAAAGACAAGTGTTCGAAATGAATTGCTTCCCTTGAATTTATGCAGTTCATGACTCCAGTTAAAATTTAATCCCACATCATCAAGTTTGGCCACATGCGTGTGTGTAATGATCTTTGTGTTTTCATTGAATGTGTTAAAATTAACACTCAGTTTTAAAGAATAAGAGGCTGAACTCTGAGCTCACAGACTTTTCAAGAGAAATAAGAGGCTTTGAGGCATCAGAGAGACCTCAGCTTGGGTGTGCTTATGTGTGCACAGGTAGTCATTTGTTCTTATTGAAAGCACAGAAGAGGGCTTTATACACACGGTGCTTAGCAAAGAATTATTCACTAAAGGAAATGAAAGGTATTGTGTGTGGACAGTTTGGGGGGGCTGCACGTTCAAAGCCACCAGCATAGTTCCCCTTTTGTCTTTTGTAGGGGTGAAGCGAGGTGTTCTTTGTTGGCCACACAAAGAGAATTTCTTAGACAGCATGGGTTGTAATGGAAACAAGAGCCACAAACTTGGTACCTTTTGAACAACAGAAATGTATTTCTTACAGTTGTGGAGATTGGGAAGTCTAAGGTCAGGGTGTCCACATAGATTCACTAACTGGTTCACAGGCAGGCATCTCTTCTCTGTCCTTTGAGGAAGGAATGCAGAGGAACTCTGGGTTTGTTTTGTTTTGATTTTTTATTTATTTTTGTTTGTTTGATTTTTAGAACCAAGTTTTCAAATATGTGGGCCTATGGGAGACATTTCTCATCTAAACCACCACAGGTATTAACCCCATTTACAGTGGAATCACTCTCATAGCTGAGTCACTTACCCAAGCCTGGCCCCCTGTAGCATCTCAACGAGGAATAGTGTTTTAATGCCACCGAACTTTAGGAGGTGTGGTGCAGCAGGGCCTGTGGTGCGCTCTTTCTGTCTACAGCTCAGGTTGTACCATACTGGAACAGCTTGATTGTGAACATGACTTTAATAATTCCCAGCTCCATTACTGCTAATTATTCACTTTACAAGTTAGTATATTTACTAAAAAAATTTAAAATCGTCGCATCCTAGAGCTTCCCAGGGCTTGCTTACAGTTTGCTAGCAATGTGGACTAAGAAGAGAGGACAAAGCTGAGACGGTTAGGACTCTGCTGGCTCTCTGAAGATGCGCAGGCAATAAGGTAACATCCAGAGGTGATGTCAGCCTCTCTGTGAGTTTGGTGACAGCACACATGCCTGTCTTCTGGGAGGGCAGCATCCCCTGAATCAGTCACATGAAGGAGTGCAGCTGTTGTAATGCTGGTGTTTGGTTTATTGTGTAATCTGTCAAATATTTCACTGCATACAACATCAGAAACCTTCTCTCAAGTGGTTTCTAGGGCTGAATGAAAAAAGAAAAAGTCCTGCCTTATAAAGCATAAAGAATTTAACTTTATCTGACTTTGATTAATGTCACCTGTGATTTCTGAAAGGCCATGTTTGCCTAGAAATTTTATCCTGCAGAGAATATTGACTCCAGTTTGGTTATAGTTTGGTACCTGCTCATAGACAGGGGCCAAGTAATCCTGATTATCCTTAGAAGCACATATATTTTAATAAAGATCTAACTTAATATCAGTGGATCTGGAGAGAAACAAATACATAATATTAACAAATCAGAATGAAAAATGTATATATATATCTATATATATACATATGTGTATATATATATACATAAGTATGTGAACATATACACATACATATACATTTATACACACATATACATATATGCCTGCATATATATACATATACATATATGTAAACATATATATGGATATATTTATATGCATGTACATGTACATATGTATATATGCATACCTATATCTATATGTACAAATGTATACACACCCACATGTAGATATACATGCGTATATACACACATATACATACATGCATGGCTATAAATAAATGTGTTCATGTATATTTATGCATATATATTAAATATGCACATGAATATTTAAATATATATATATGCATAAATATACATGCTTGTATATCCGTGCATGCATTCCATATACATTTACACACACATATATATGCATACATTTTCACAAATATATGGTGGTACATGCATATACATACATATACATACACAGATGCATAAGCATAATGCACATACATTCACATATATATGTGGCTAAGTAGAACATAAAAATCTGAGAAGACTCTGGACAGTTGGAAAAATGGATTCATTAAGTTACAGCAGTATATTTAGAGTATGTCTTTAAGCTTTAACTAGTTCTCAGATGCCTAGTGTTTGCCAACTGCTCTCTAACCAGACCTAAGAAGAGTTATCAGATGTCTATGCAGGCTCAGGCCAGAGATGACTGTCTGTCTGCAGAGACACATGGCTGGTGGCTCTGTAGATCCAGTGTGTTTTAGTCACTATGGAATGCTCTGCTAACTTCTGCAATCCTCAGTACTTGAATTTCCTAAGAGAGACAGACTCACACCATCAGTACCATGAGGAAGGACTGGATAAGAAAGGCTTCCAGCATTGAGCTGGGTAGGACAGTGTCAACAAGGGGAGAGTCTTGGTGGCTTCTATGACAACATTACATGTTAGACGATGGGCACCAAGTGCTGGGCCATGGTACAGGCGACCTCACCTCATCTGTTCACAGCTTTCCCCTTGCTGGCCTGGCAGAGACTCAGTTCAACTCTTTCTCAGTCCTTAAGTCAATTTGACTTAAAGCCTCCCTGAGCAGGATAGTAGTTTATGAACGTCATTAAAACTTTCAGTGGAATCATGCCTAGAAGTAATTTCTTTGTAGGGATAAAACTTCTGCATATGAACTTGGTTACACAGAGAAGATATCAAAGCCTCCGTTTCTAACTCCTGTCTCAGCTTGAGCAGATTCAGACACTCAGACTTACACAGAACAAAACCCCCGAAGTTGGCAACAGTGTTTTCCTTGGATAAGCCACAAAACAAGTCTTTGACCTGTGTGTTTGTAGGATGTCTTTATGGTAATGGAATTTTTTTAAAACACTTGTCAGGCTTACAGAGAGTGGAGGTCATAATTAGTAAGCATTTTAAAAGCCTTTTAGCATCTTCTAAAGAGCCCATGTCTGAGAACTCCAAAGCCAGGGTTAGGTTCCTGAGCATCCTCTCAACTGAAGCTTTATGTGCTGCCCTGGCCTGAGATCCTAGCTCTTGTTGGAGCAGGCAGAATTATTGTCTTATTTTATTATTACTTTATTTGTTTATTTTACATTTCTGAAACTTTCAAACGTCTTTAGGGGACCAGTGGAGGGAAACAGCATGAATTAAATATGTTAGGACTGGTCCCAAAGAGATGAAGAGAGGGAGTAATAGGGTCTCTACCGACCAACAATGGGCTACATACCTCAGTCACATTAGACCGGCCATGTGGCTTCCAGACCATCCTTGGCGGCCATTATTTGGTTTTGTTGCTTTTGTTCACTGCCTGCAGCTGAGGGTGACCTTGAACTGTTCATTTCCTGCCTCCAACTCTTCAGTGCCAGAATCACAGACATGCACTTTTTACTGTTTGTTTATTTATTCTGCAGTCTATTTCTTCCTCTCCCTTCTCCTGTTCAACCCAGAATCTGGTGTGTATCTCCCAATGAATAGGTGAACTCCGCTTTCCAGGGGCGCTCTGTTATGGAAGAGATCCTTCCCAACCAAGGGAAGGTGCTGAGCTCTGACCTTGGGAGGAAGCATCCCCTTAAGACTTTTGCCCCAGCTGGGTATTTCCCTCAGGGAAGCACCTTGGTTTCCTGGCTCCCCTGAGAAAGGAATTCTTGATGAGTCCTGCTCACGGTCAAGGAAAGGTTTTCATGGGCATTGATATTTGGATGAGGTGGAGAATAAGCAGGCTGTGGACAGGGATATACTCAGAGGGTGAGAGTGGATCATGCCAATGGGCTACACGCTATAGAGTTTGGGCTGTTTAAGGGAAAATTCCGTAAGAAGAAACTGTTGGATGATTATTTTCTTTAAATGTCTGTCTGTCTGTCTGTCTGTCTGTCTATCTGTCTGTCTGTGTACACATATATATGTACATGGTATACATGACCATGTGTGTGTGTGTGTGTGTGTGTGTGTGTGAATGTGTGCACACATACCTCACAGCATACATGTGACGGTCAGAGGACAACCTTAAATGTAGGATCTTGCCTTCTACCTTGTTTTTAGCAAGGTCTCTTGTTTCACACTATGTAGGACAGGATGCCTGGCCACGACCTTCTGGGGATTCTCCTGTCTCTGCCTCTGTCTCTTCTGTAGGTTCTGGGGTTGTGGTCATGTACTACCATAGGTAGTATTTTTGTGGACTCTGGGGATTTGAACTCAGATTTTCATGCTTGTGTGGCAAATTTTTTAATCTCTGAGAAATTTCCCTAGCCCATAACACATTTATTTATTTATTTTAAATTAATTTTAAAAATTTATGATTAGAGATATTTTGCCTGTATGTATGTCTGTATACCAGGTGTGTACCTGGTGCACGTGGAAGTGAGTAAATGGTGTCAGGTCTCCTATAACTGGAGTTACAGATGGCTGTGAGCTGCCATGTGGATGGGCACAAGAAATTCTTAGTGACTATAACAAACATGCTGACTTAGGGACCTGAGGACTCAGGAAATACCACATGTTATAAATGATTAAATTCATTATTTCTGAAGCGCTCAGCACCATCCTTGTCGTACTCTAAGGCAGGACTATGTGTAATACTAAATGGAGAGCTTTTGTATGCATTCGTTAAGTAGAACTAGAGGCGGTCGTAGAGTTTGGTAAAAGAAATTAGGAAATGCCAGAAGCAGGTTTTGGGTAGGGGATGGATGATGCCCTTTGAAAAGCTGCATCTGAGCCAAGATAGAAGAGAGATGGCTCTTTGTGTGGGAAGGTCTTCCTATGCAGCCAGCAGCTCTAAAGCAAAAGCACCTTCAGGAGACAGCCAGGATGCTGGGTGGTAGGATGAGGTTGAAGGGTAAGGAAGGAGCAGATTAGAGGCCTCTGGGTCATGGTAGGGATTTCAGGGAGCCTTGCTGACTCTGTTTAGATGGTCACTTTGGCTGCTTTGATAAGAAGATACTGGACAAGGACAACATCAGTGGCCACATAAAAAGTCAGCCAGTTGGGTAGCTGTGCAGAGAACCAGGGGGTCTGAAATCACCCAGGAAGTAAGCTGTGTCCAGCAGTGCTTGCTCACCTTGGGGGAAACACACTGAGCACCGTGCCCTCCTGTTTAACTGGATCACAGCCTCTGTTGGCCTGTGGGAGACAGGGCAGGCACTCTGCTAAGTGAGAAATGAGGTCCCCTGCTTTAATGAGAGATGGTTCTGAATCTGGGCACTGGGAGGCCCAGTGTGTCAGTCCACTGTCCTCAAGGAGACTCTTGGGGCCAAGTCTCACGTGACCTTGAATGCCCTCCACAACATGCTTAGTACCATAAGCTGCAAGCAGTTCACTCGGCCTCCTTTCCTGCCCCCACAACCTGGCGAGCCCGTAACCTTCACCTTGGCCGCCTCTCTGGCCTGCAGGAGTGGTTCCTGCTGGTGGCTGTTCACAGGAAAGGGCCTGATTCGATGAGTTTCGGTGGAAAGTGGTTTTGAGGATCAGCTGTTACTGTCCTCATGTCTCTGATATAGAGGAATGGCCCCCTTAAGGAAGGACATTCTTGTCCTTAGAGCTGACTTCAGTTAAGCACTCCCTTAATCCATTTGAGCTGCTGTAATAAAATTCCTAGGTCTGGGTAATTTCTCACAGTTCTAGACGGTGGGAAATCTTGCTGCTGTGTTCTTACACGCCAGAAAGGCGAAAGACATGGCTTGTTCTCAAGCTCTTATTAAGAGCACTGCTTCCAGTCACAAGGACAGAGTCCTTGGGACCTAATTACCCCCTGAAAGGGCTCACATCTTAATTCCTCTGCACAAGGGATTAAGTTTCAACATGAATTTTGGAGAGACACCAACAGTCAAGTCATAGCAAGCATGCTTTTGCTGAGAGCTTACTGCTCAGCGGGTCCCACCGGAGTGAACCCTGGCTCTGTTCCTGGCCCACCCACCCCTCTGCATGGTCTGCCTGTGCTCAGATGGCAATCAAGGCCTTACTTACCCAGAGTTCATAGTTACTTGGAGAGGGAGAGTAGTGAGAGACGCTTCCAGCAACGGAGGAAGCTTGTGTTTAAGTGTGTCACATATCTCCTTGTTACTATGGCAACACGGAGGCAGCTGTCTTTAACGATGCCCAGTTTGTGGCTTTTGTTTCACTGGGTTAAAGGCCTTTGCCTGCTTGTCCTGTTATCACATTGTGAGTCTTGGTATCTATATTGTCTGTGTGTTACGTATGTGAATGGTGCTCAATAATGACCTCGACTAAGTGTAGCTACCATCAGGTGAGTTCTTCCCGCCTTCACAACCTTCTCAATTCTTCCTCTTAGAGGCATGTGTGGCTCACCCCCGTTCAACAGATGAGAAAACTGAAGACCAAAGATCTGCTTTAACCAAAATAACAAGGCAGGGTGATGATGTGAGGAAACTCTTAGTTTGTGACCCAGATCTTTCTTTTTTTTTTATTGGATATTTTATTTACATTTCAGATGCCAACCCCTTTCCCCATTTCCCAAACTGCCTGTTCTTTAAGCTCTACTGTGCTCTGGACCCTACACTGCGGTATAAACCTAAGGGGGCAAATCGGTGTACTCATCCCTGGGTCCTCTTTGAGAGAGTTGGAACGGATCTTCCTCTGCCTGTTTCACGGCGACCAGAGTACTATGATGTTTACATATAAGCAGTAATGTATAAACACAGGCTTTAAACAACCGCTTTTAAACTGCATATGAAGAACTCCTTTAGTGCAGAAATTGCCTTATCTTTGATATTACCATTTCTTAGACTGGCTCCGTGAAAACCTTAATGTTTATTTTAAGATAAAATTACAATCTAGGGAGAGGATGAAGCCTCTGATGAAGACGGAATTGTTAAAGGGCATTGTTGCTGTAACATTGTTACAGGCAATTTGGATTCAATCTGGGCTTGAGAGACCGGTGCTCTGAGGGCTAGCATGTTTTCCACTGGGCTGTGACTGTCCATGTGCCAACTCTGCAGGCCTAAGCACCCGGGCTCTGTGCCCACATGGCCTGGACAGAGGCGACAGGTTATTGCTCACAGCTCTGCACACAAAGGCACATGGTACAAAGCTGTTTGTTATAGGCTATCCTGTTTGTTATAGGCTATCCATTGGAAGTGTAACCTGCTAAATATTGTGACTAGTCTCTGTATGTTTGGAGTGGCCATAGCATGCTTCTATCAGCAACTTCATGATGTTCTCAGGTGAAACCCTGAGCTGGAGACGGCCCTCTATCTTCTCTCTGGGTATGTGGTCTCTTCAAAAGGGCTAACTTCTGGGGTCTCCTTCACCAAACCCATGCCATGACTTTGACTCTGCCTAGACTTCCTGTGTCTTCTTTACTTTTTTTGGCTTTATCCTCTAGTGTGTACAAACTAAAAGGGCTCCCGTCCTTTACTCTTGTTATTTTTATCTTTGTAAGTGACACCCATAAACAACCTCCTGGTAAAGTTATGGGTGGCCAAAACTCAGAGGGTGTGTGTAGAACTTTCTTATAACCCACTGCTTCAGGTAGGAAGCAGCTCGTAGCTCACCTGCAGGTGGTGCTTTTAGACCCAGGCACAAACAAAACCTGAATTTTGCAAGTATCCCCTCAGACCACCACCTTTGTTAGAATATAATGTTGAAATGACAAAGGCTGTTAAGGATGAATGAAGAGCAAACTCCAATTTTTATTAGTCTTATCAGACAGATCTGTGTCTGACAACGTGCTCAGAACAGAGAAATGGAGAAGCATGAAGTGAGTACACGGGCAATTAACCCAGAGCTTGTGCCTTATGTTATCCTTTGCGTCTATAGTCAGACAAGTGGTAGGTGCATCACAGTCCCTCCAAGTGCACTTGGCCCAAGCCCTGTCTGCGAGCCTTGCTCCTGGCCAGCTTGTTGATCCAATGTAGGCAAGACTGACAGAAGCCTGAAATGAGCACACCAGGACTCAGAGCTACACTCCTCTCTCTCTGGGACCTTCTGGGACAAGTTGGTCCATGGTTATAGACTGGAAACTCAGCTGGGGAATGGGCCAGGGGCCTGGACTCCTTTGTGTGTAGTCTGTCCACGGGTGCCCTGTCTTCTCACATCTGCCATCCTGCCGGCAAATGAGTGCCCAAGAGATGAGGGAGAACCTGAAGTGATGTCTCATCTCAGCCATGCTCTGTTAGCTACTGAGCATGTGCAGATTTTACCGCCTCAGCTGGCCTCCACATGCTCAGTATTCTAATAAGGCTCCAGAAAGCTCCGTGGGTCCACAGAAGCTGTCAGAGGATTGTGGGCAGCTCCTGATAACTAGCTTTAGATCCTCTCCCCACCAGCTTCGTGCCCTCAGTTCTCATATTATTCCCTCCACTCATCCTGTGCCCCCAGGTTCTGAACCAGTGTCCCCCCAAGCCCCCCATCATCCAAATGCCCTCTTACCTTTCAGGAACTTATCTGAGTGGGATGGGTGTCCTGCCAACATCCACCATCCCTAGTATAGGGCGGGCACCCCTTCACGGCACCTTGGCTACACACTGTTCTTTATTTTCTCTGGAGCAGACTTAATGGCACGTGACAGCTGAATGGAACAGGACATGGCTCCTTACCATTTGTAGAACAGTTGAGTAGAGGAAGAGCTAGAAGTAACCTGCTGTCACAGGTCGTCACAGAGTTGATCTCTTAGCACCCTGCCACCACCTGCTTAACAAAAGGCTTTGGAGTATCCGGAATGACTGACAGGGGAGGAGGGGTCCACGTGGACGGACTATCTTGGGGAGTTAGAAGTGCATGAAAACATTAGAAGATGGTTTAGCTTTTATAATCGCCGTATGCCATGGCAGGCAGAATCCTTGTGAAGAGATTAATGTCTTTATGGGAAGAGACAGAGAAACTGACCCCGTGATCTCTGCGTGGAGATCAGAGTACTTAGCCACATTCTGATCTTGGGGCCCCAAGCTTCCGGAGCTGTGAGAAGTGCATGCCACTTGTCTAAGCCAGACAGTCTATTGTGTTCTGATGTAGTCACTTAATCCGAGTCAGGCACTATGTACTGGCCATTGTCTACAGTGTGGGTAAAGGTACCCCTACACACACACACACACACACACACACACACACACACACTGACTAAACCTTTAGCACTACTGTGCTTGCTTCTGCCAACTCCAGGACACATTTGTCCCACCCCTAGTGGAACAGCTTTATGGTCAGGCTCACCCTCTGTGTCCTCTCTACATGCGTTGTTCTGTCATTTCTTCCTCATACCAGAAGTCAGGATTACATGTGAGTAACAATGCCTTAACCCAGATAAGTCTGTCCTTCTAGAACTTTTACCCTCCCCATCTGTGGTGGTTTGAATGATAGTGGCCCCCATATCCCCATAGGGAGTGGCACTATTGTATTACAAGGTGTGGCCTTGTGGGAGGGAGTAAGTGTGGCTTTGTAGAAAGAAGTGGGGAATTGGCTTTGAGGTCTCAGATGCTTAAACCAGCCTCAGTGTCTCATTCTCTTCCTGCTGATGCAATGTGGAATGCTTAGCTACCTCTTCATCACCATGTCTGCCTGCATGCTGCCATACAACCTACCATGAGGATAGTGGACTGAACTGTAAGCTAGCCCCAATGAAATGCCTTCCTTTTTAAGAGTTGCCATGGTCATGGTGTCTCTTCACAGCAATGAAACCCTAACTAAGACACCATCAGCTGCAGAAGGCTCATTAGCTCCGCAGATCTTCTTGGAGTGGAGTTGAAATCCATGGTTTGGAAGAGAAATGAAATTGTGAGGTCATGGCTCCCATACATAGGCCTGAGAAGAGCCATTTGTGGGGTGTGAAGATGGTCTCCAGCCTCCCATCTCTAGCTCTCACACGCTCTCTTTTCTTTCTCTTCTGTTCTTGGCTAGTCATCTTGCTGTCTGATGCTGTCTGAAAGGGGGTTTGTGGTTCACCTTTGAGTATGTTGTGCATTTATCAGGGTTTCCTCCAACACTGGCTGGTCCACAGGTATCCAATCCCTTGACTGTCCCATGTGGACAGTTAGCTTCACCAGCCTCAAACAGTGCTTGAAGAATTATGAGCTGGGCTCAGCTGGAGAGTGCAGGTGAGTCACTGTGAGGCTCAGAGTACTCCAGAGACTCATAAAACCCACACCTCCCAGGTCCCTTCTTGTTGATTGTCACTTGGCTGAAAAACTGGGATGGCGTGATTTTATCTGCGTACTCTATATCCATTTTCTGTTGCTGTTGTAACAGACATGGCTTATGTACCTCTGACGATAAGTCTAGCAGTAGACCCCACCTCACTGGACATTAAAGAACCATATATATATATATATATATATATATATATATATATATATATATACATATATATGTGTGTGTGTGTGTGTGTGTGTGTGTGTGTGTGTTAATGTATGAGTGCATATGAAACACCAGGGCAGTGTCTGGCCCACAGTGGTATGTATGTCTAGTGGATAGAGGTGTGTTTGGTGCTGTGCATGAATATTTTACAAGTCACTTGCTCAGGTGTGAGCCCTCTGTCTGTTTCTTGCTGGCTCAGGTGTGAATCCTCATCTGTTTCTTGCTGGCTCAGGTGTGAATCCTCATCTGTTTCTTGCTGGCTCTATGGCTTTGGTGAATCACTTGGTCTCTTTTCACTTAGTATCAATACAATAAAGATAGACTCTTGTTGGGTTAGAGGGTGAAGGACCCATCTGCCACAGGGCTAGTGCCACTGCTCAGGGAGGCAGGACTTGGGACTCAGGAAGTTTGACAGTGCTCTTGCCCCATGCTGGCACCAGGCACGTGTCAGGCTGTGAGAAGCCGTTGTGGGACTAGGGGTTGGGGAGCTCTCGGACTGTGGCCCCATGGGGCTGGAGTTAGCTGTGGGAGGGAGGGTCCCCGGGCCTGTAGGGTGGCCAGGGGCCATCTGGTTCTCAGGCTCTTGAGCACCCAGGCACCAATGGAAACCCCAGAAGAGCTGAGAACAAAGTGGGGCCCACCAGCTGGATTGGCCCACAGCCGAAGGGGATAAGGGGAGAGAGCTCTGTCTGTGCCCTGCAGGGAAAGTCCATGGCTTGTGGCAGAGGTTGGCTTGGTTTGGCTTGGCTTAGCTTGGCTTGGTCGCAGGTGGTTGGTCGCTGTGGCTGGGAACACAGAGAGGTCTTCTGTGAGAGATTAGATGGCGGCTCTGTAGGTGAAGGCCTTCTCCATTGTTCCCCACAGTGGATCCTGATGAAAGAGAAGCAGTCTATGATTTTAAGATGTTTATTGTCATGGCAGAAAGTAGATGAGAAACCTTACCCCATTTTCTCAGGGCAGCTCTGAGGTTAAATACCTTTTGTAGGGAGGAGGGTCTGGGAAGGAAAACTTAATTGGCTAAGCCCTTCTGGCCTTTAGATACCTCATTAAAATAGAGATCTTTCTTCAGGCTACATGGCCTGCAGTCATGCCTTCTACCTGTGGAAGGGCTAGGAAGCTTGTCCTATGTGACTGGAGGACACAAATCTATGGAGGTCTGCAGCCTCTTGTCAAGAGCCTAGAGTCTGGGTGGCAAAACGCCCGCCATCCCTTAGGATCCCCTGTGGTTCCTCCTGGGGGCCCTCAGGATCACCTGGGGTCTCTGGGGGTTTCTAGCCTGTGCTCAACCAGAAACCAGGCTGCCTTTCACGGTCCTACAGAACCTTACATGAATACACATCAGGTATACAAGAGCCCAGAACAAAGGCTTGCACTTGGCAGCAGCTATGTAAACACTCTGTTATTGTAGCTGACTGTATCATTTCTTCTTGTACTCTCTGGATCACTATGTGGCCCTTTGTGTCTAAAGAGGGCAGTCTCCTGCCTCACAGAGTTTCAACAAGTTAGGACCAGTGGCTCATGCAGAGAGAGGGATGCTGTAGGGTGTGGTAAGTTTGCAGAGATCTGCTCTCTGTCACCGGGTAAGGTTGGAGTCCCTATCAATCCTCACTCTGGGTGATATTGTGAAAAAAAGCATCATGTCCTACACTGTCACATAACAACTAAATGACACTTTGAAACCTGAAAGGTGAAGGCCGGTCAATGCAGAAAATCACAACATGCTTGGGGGACCAAGAGCAGGGGAGAGGCATTTTGCTAACTGCTGTGGCACAGTCATTGTGATGTCTAGTTGGTCAGGGAATGAGCAGTGTCTTTTGAGAAGCCTTCCACTTTATCTATGTTTTGAGACATGGGAGGGAAAGTTCAGGTTTTTTGAGAGTTTTAGGAAGGGCTGCTGTTGGAAAGAAGGCCTGGAGGTCCTGTGCATTCAAATAGCTTAAAAAGTACGTGGCCTTCCAAGCAGCTTTGTTAATTAGTGTGGGAACAGCCTGAGCTCTCATCACAGAATGAGACAGGGCATGGGCTTGTAAACCTTCTGGGCAGCAAGCTGCCTTTCAACATGTACCCTGTAACCAAGGGTCTACCTGTGACCCAGGACTCTGAAAGTACAAGCCAAACCAAAGATGGGAATCACTGGGAGACCCTTACAGCCAGTGTCTGAGCACCTTGGTTCCTTCACAGGAGTATTGGCCTGTGGAAATTGCTCCTTTTATCTACAGGGCTATTAAAATGCTGGTCACAAAGTGGTACAGTGTATTGTTAATGGGTTATAATACTGTGGGCACTGTGATTTTATTTGATAGACTAGAAGTGGCTGGAAATGACCTTCTATCTCCCGGTAAGAACTGTGCTTGCTAAGTGGCATTCCCTAGTGCATGGAGCCTGAGGTAATTTAGGCATTTGTGCTATATTTAGCATGGTATTAAATGAGTTTTCAGGTGTTCCTTGCTATAAATAGGGAGATAGGTGTATTTTATAGTTTCCATCTTGAGAGCCACTTCCTGACCTGGGCAGTGTCTGGGCAGGTGGAAGTGCATGAGGCCAGACATGGCAGGAAATCCAGAGTGAGTATAGTCAAGTCCACCCGGCATCAGACTCATGGGGGTGTTGCCTATGGAGGGGTTCTGTGTCTATCCTTGACTGTGTGGCTCTTGTTCTGTGGAGTGATGTTAACTGAGACCTTCTGCACCCTGACTATGGCCGAGTCTCCTCCCTCTGTCAGTCAATCATTAGCATAGGGCATTGTGCTCAGAACATTAATGAAACAGCAGGCTCATGTGAACGGCCAGAGCTTCTCAAACTTAGCACACTCAAAGCTGCCTGAGAAGTCTGTGGAAACACCATTCAGAGCCTTGATACAGAGACCCAGTAGCTCTGGGGTGGGAGCAAAAGAATCTGCATTCCTCCCGTAGACCAAGGTAATGTGGTATTGCTGGCCCATGTGAACACACACAAATTAACCTCTTAGAGACAGCCCTTCAGTTGTTCATCTGCAGCATTTATTAAGTGACTACTGAATGCAGAGGAAGAAGCCTCTGAAATGACTTGACTATAATTTCCACAAATCAGAAAGCATATATGAAGAAACGTTCAGACTAGCATAGCACTGGAAGGGAGATAGATCATAGCCAAGACCCAGTGGGCAGGGAGCAATTGAGGTGCAGCTATCAACACTGGGTGGTATAGAAAGGGATGCTAAGGTTGACTGTGGAGCGAGTGGGTCAACCAACGTGGCTCTACCGCTCACTCTACTGACTTGTTGATGTTACCATCATAAACGGCACAATTGTACCAGTCCCCTTTCTGATTACAGTGAGGACACAACATACAGCTGTGTGTAATATCCACAGTCGAGAGCAGGAGAAATGAATGCATGCAAGTGTGCTCACTCACTGGCTTATGCTCATGTTAATGTCTCCGCTTGTTTAGGATACCCTACCTATGCAATAGTGCTGAAGCTGGTCTTTGCTACTTTGTGGTTATTTTTCCCTTTATCCCTCTGGTTTTACCCCCTGTCACTAGATAGGATAGAAAGAAGGAGAGTGAGAAGAGAGATAGAGACCCTTAAATCTAATTTCTTCCTTCATGTTTCTTCTTTGAGCATGACTACTAACAAACTTCAATAAGTCCCCCTGTACGACCAACAACTGCCCACCCATCTAGCATTTATATAATCTCTGAAAAGATCCCAGAATTCCAAACTTCATATAACCATAGAAGTTATCTGCTGCTGGCAAAACCACTTCTCTGCTAGAGCACGAGGCAAATCACAGTCAGCTGCTACAAAACAGACCCATATCCCCACACATGGGATTAAACTGAAAACATCTTATAATATTTCTGTGTGTGTTTTTTTTTTTTTTTTAAGAAACCAAAATTTCAGAATTCTCACTACATAGTGCTGCCCTCACTGGACTGGGACTTCACACACAGTTAATTTAATCAAGATAACCTTGTACAGACATACTCAGAGGCCACTCTGATGCAGACAGTCTCCATGTGAGACCTCTCCCCAAGTGATTCTAGGTTGGTTCAAGTTGGCAGATGGTGACATGAAAGTTAGGTTATAATAGACTTGGTAAAGGAACAGATGGACATAGTATGGATGCATTGCACTGGACCAAAATCGACTTGGAGATAGCAGTGTTTATTTCATCTTACCACTGTTACCTTTTTGGCCCTCTTCAGACTCACTACCATGGTTATTGGTAGCATCTTGGTCTGTTCCTCCTTACTGTTTGGTTCTATAAGAACCAGGCTGGGTCTCACTATCCAGCGTCCTAGGTAGCATGGTGGCTGGCACACAACAGAGCATGGAAGATTGCTGCTCAGAGCTTGAATTTGCACTGTTGTGGCCTCATGGACTTGGCTCTTTGGCCTCAGGCATGGGGCATAGACTCACGCTTGACTGGTAGCCTCAGGTATGGGGACATGGACTCATATGGTCCTCATCTCCTGTTCCAAATTCTTTGGCTTGAGATGTGAGGCTCTAATGAGGTCTGAACATTCTACCAGGAAGCACAGCTCCAGCTGCGGGGCCTTCTCTGAGGAAGGTGCACCCTCTGGAGTTTGGCTGGTGGAACACTCACGGAACACTCACACATTGTTCTTCTGTTTGTCTCCAGCTCTTCTGTATGCCACCATCTTTGGGAACGTGACAACCATTTTCCAGCAGATGTACGCCAACACCAACAGATATCATGAGATGCTCAACAGTGTCCGGGATTTCCTGAAGCTCTACCAGGTCCCCAAAGGTCTGAGCGAGCGGGTCATGGACTACATTGTGTCCACCTGGTCCATGTCCCGAGGCATCGACACAGAGAAGGTAAGAGAGCGAGAGTCTCTACCATACCACCTGTCCCCCAGCTTTTCCCAGTGGACTGGGCTCAGAACTCTCCAGGGGCATCTGGGATTCTCGGGTCCTTTGTCTAGGGCTTCAGATGGCTTCTCTGTTGTCTTTACCAAAGGACCTGAAATTAAAGAGCCATCATTTAAGAAATCAAAGGCATGGTATGTCTCCTGGAGCATAGGGAACAGATGTCCCGCTGTCTTGTGCAGCAATGAGATGAAGACCCTGAATAGGAAGCTGTTTCCTTCTGCCTCGGGTTCCCAGATGGCCCCTGCTGGCCAACCTTGCCTTTGTTCAGAATGTTGATACTTTTTGTTCAGCATGTTTTTTTTTTTAAATGAACCCTGACTTTCTTAAAGAAATATGGCATTAAATATGACTTACCTTGGTTTAGCTGGTCTTCCCCTTATAGTGAGCTTGACATTTTTGTAAACATATGGCATCTCCTAAGGTCCCTTCTCATCAGTCTCTTCCTCCTCTCGGTTCTGATAAGAATCCCATGGTGTTGTCATGAAAACTAGACTCTTGACCACCATCCCTGGCCCGTGAGCACTGGGGGTGATGGACAGGCTGAGTAATTACCTTGGTAAGACTGTGCCTCAGACAAGCGCAATAGTCACACAACTCTGTGTGCTAGTCATCAGCTGGCAACTGACAACTCTGGGCCTTAAGTCATCGTCAGTTGGCGACTGTTGCTCTCTGTGAAACACAGACAGTAGCAGACCCTACTGAGTACTGTTGTTCTCTAACGGATTCATGCCAGAAAAACCATAGAAAGAGCAGAGAAAAGACACAGAGGGCTCATTTATGGGTTATCTTTATGTCCCCCACTCCCTCTACGACAGATCATGTAGCCCAGGTTAGCCTGGAAGTCACTATGTATCTTGACCTCTGCCCTTGCTGTACCTCCCTTACTCTGGAGTCACACATCTGTACCATCACATCCCTTATGCATGCTAGTCACACTCTGAGATACATCTCCAGCCCCTGCATTGTGTATTTCCTATGATCAAAGCCTTGTTCTCAGCTCAGTTTCTCTGTTCCCAGTCTCTCTCACTCCACTTCCCTCATTGCCAAACCCCATCCCTCTACCCGAGGAAAATGGCTTCTTTCACTGTAGAACTGGGAAAACGGTAGCACTGTGGCAAAAGTGCCCGTGTACACAGTGAAATCCAGATTGAACTGGCTGTGAGGTCAGCCACCTACATTCCTGTCTGCCTCTATCTGAACAGATACCTGAGTGCTGGCATGCTGAAGGAACGCTCAGTTCTGTCCACACTGTACTTTAAAGGCCCGTGGCTTTGGGTCTATCTGTTTGTGAGTTGTGATAAAACCATCACAGCACCAACGTCCATGCCTTGAATGTGCACTGAGAACAAACATTTTCCAGGTGTGGTATTGCAGAGCAGTAATCTCAGACTTGGGAGATGGAGATTGGGCATCTGTGAGTCTGAGGCTAGCCTGAGCTACATGGCAAAAGCTTGTTGGGGAAAAGCAGGAAGAACCAATGTCAGTTGCATGACTCTTACCCACTGTACCCACGTGGCCTTCACTTCCCCCTGGGGAGGGTGTGTCTGGAAACTCTGGTGAGTGAGGAGGAGGGCCAGAGGCCTGGCTCCTTCTTCTCCCCCAGGTCTAAGGTAACACTGGGATTTGGACCTGGTTTCCATCTGGTTCCAAAGCCCGTTCTTTTCCTATCATCCTCCCTCCTTTAATTTTTTTAACTACATTTTACTTTGTACATGTGCGTGCATATGTGTGTGTGCAAGTGTGTGCATCTCTATGTGCATGTGTGTATCATGTGTGCATGCATGCTTGAAAGTGTGTGCATGTGTGTACATGTGTATGCATGCATGTGTGTGCATGTGTGTGCATGCATGTGTGAAAGTGTGTGCTTGTGGTATGTGCAACTATATGTATACACGTGTATGCATGCATGTGTATGCATGCATGTGTGTATGCATGTGCATGTGTGTGCATGCTTTTGCATCTGTGTGTGT
>JANHMN010000009.1:75325138-75350117 GCA_030674055.1 Rhabdomys pumilio
GGCTTCTGTGGAGAAAAGCAACACTGGAGTCCCTGCTCAGTAGTTCGCCAGTGACTTGCCCCAGTCCCCACATTTGGAACACACTGAAGTAAGATGACCTTTAAGACCACATGACCTCTGTGGCCTTTGGGCTACCTATGACCTCCTGGGTAGTGAAAGCTCTGTAATGACAATAAATAAGAACCCACAAGTACCAGGCCTTTTTAACACAAGAATCATGGGAAGCCTCACAAAATTCCACACATAAAATGGAAGACTTGGTACCAGGAGTCAAGTGCTGTTCAAGTTCACACATTCAGTGTTCACTGAGAGCAACACTGAGTCCAGAGCCTCAACCTTGACCCTGCAATGCACAATCCAGTGAGGTGCAGCCCAGTGAGGCACAGCCCAGTGAGGTGCAGCCCAGAAGGCTTCTTTATAGCCACAACTCCCAAGAGTAGCCTCTCAAAGCCTGGCAATTGAGAGGACAGCCCTGGAAGGTTGTGGGACTCCTGGCTGAGCCCCTGCCTCAGAGAGAGGGCATGCTACCCTTCTGCCTACCCCAGTGTAGAGCTTTCAGACAGGAGCAACCATGGAGAAGTGACACAGCCCAGCGAGGCACAGCCCAGAGTCTGCCATCATCTCCTCTTTAGTCACCCTCTTCTCCATGGGAGCTGGAATCAGTATCCTGAAACTGATGTTGTCTCATGGCCAAGCCTTTATGCAGGAGCCCAACTCAGGGAATCAAATATTTAAATGTGAACTCACTTAGAGAATTAACTTGGTTCTGCTATGAAGCACTGCTTGGATCTGATAACGTGTGTCCCCATCCCCTTGAGATCCACATGGACCTGACATGTGTGTCCTAGTTCACATGGAGAAACCCCTCAGATTTTTGAAACACTCTTGATGCTTTTGAAGCAGTCTTGTTTGCCACGATCTCTTGGCCAATGCTTTATGCCAAGAGATTTTCTTCGAAAATTAACACATATTCCTCCGTCCACTCTCCCAGAGACACACTCATTTTCAGCCATTCCACAACTCAGAGCAGGAATGCAGGGGCACCAGAGAAAGGGCTATAACTCAGACAGGAGCACTTTCTTAGCTTTGCGGTGAGTGTTTATAGTCTGTGCTTTACAGGAGAAATGAGGCACAGAGTAGTTAAACCACTCAGGGAAGAAGTAGCTGGGCTTTCAGTCATGTGACCTCTCCCCCCTGTTTCACCTCCACATGCACACTGAAGGTAGGACTGAAACCATCCAGGGCAAGACCAGATTGGGGAGGCTGGTGGAGAAGCCCCAGCTGCAGAGGCAATTGGCTGATGCTAAGATGGGAATGGGGCCTCACAGGTTTCCAGCACCATAAGAAGGAGCCACTGAATGATCATGTTTGATTTCATGCCCCCTTCTTGATTCACAAAATAGATTAGGAAAAGTGATTTTAAAAATGCTCCTGAATTCTCTTGGAAAGACCCCTAGAAGTCCTGTTACATTCTTAATGCTCACTGTAGAATGTCGTGTGGTGGTTTCTTGCAAACAGTCCACAGAAATATTTCTTGTTCTGAAAAGCTGGGAAATTTTTCAGTAGCTTAGAAAAATGAGATCTACATAGACTGCAGTTCCGAGTTTGGTCTTTAGATGGTGCAAGTCAGGGCTGGGACACAGCCCAGACTGTAGAGTGATTGTCTGGCATGTTCAAAGCTCTGGGTTTCCTCTTCGCATCATGGGTGGGGTGGGGATGCTACAAGTCAAATGGCAGCCCATTGGCTTTGCAGAGCTGCCTGGCATTGGGGTTGGTTAGTCTATAAGTGGGCTTTGATGCCAAGCTACCTAGTGTGAAAGCCAAAATACACTGTTTCCTGGCTGGGAAATATTGGGCTTCCCTATGTCTCGGCTTTCTCATCTGAGCTGATATAATTAAAAGCACATCCTAGAGTTCCTGTGAGGACCAAGTTAGCAAATGCACACCAAGCCTTCGATATAAAGCTGTGGCCCCTTGTTCACTGTGCTTTCTGTCTTCCTTATTGTTCCTGGCAATTGCTACCATGCTTTATTTATTTTGCTTGTTACTTGCCTCTTCCCTGCTAGACGGTAAGTTCTATGAGGGCAGGCACTTTTGTCTAATTGTTCTTCAGCCACTACATCAGTAGAGGCTAGAATGGTACCTGGTGCTTCATGGATGCTTGAAAAATAAATATTAGCGGATGGGTAACTTGCCGATCCACTCCTGGCAGACAGCAAGCACTCAGAAAAATGTGACTTTATATAGCTCTTTTCCGTAAAGTGTATTTATTCTTTGAAAGCTAACACATGTGTATAATGTTTTTTTAATCTTATCTACCCAACTACCTCCCTCTAACTGTTCCAGGGACTCACAAACCTGTCCCTATCAACTTCATGTCTGTTGTCATCGCCTCTGCCTCCTCTTCCTCCTCTTCCTCCTCTTCCTCCTCCTCCTCTTCTTCCTCCTCCTCCTCCTCTCCCTCCTCCTCCTCCTCCTCCTCCTCCTCCTCTTCTTCTTCTTCTTCTTCTTCTTCTTCTTCTTCTTCTTCTTCTTCTTCTTCTTCTTCCTCCTCCTCCTCCTCCTCTTCCATCTTCATCCCACTGAGTCTAACTAGTTAGTGACCTTGTGTAAATGGGTGTGTAAATTCACTAGGGGATGGGCTACCTAACAATGGCCACATCCCCAAAGAAGAGTGAGTCTCCTTCCCCAGCAACCATCAAAGTGCCAGTAGCTCCTTGGCTAAGGGTGGGTCTCAGGAGCATTTCTCCCATCTATACTGGACTTTTCATCTGCTTATCTTTGGCAGATCTCATGTAAATATATCTGTTTAAATACCACCCCATATCCACTTTTTCAGCAAGTCGAGCCAGCTATGCAATCAGAACCCCATCTCTAGTCTAATGTGACCCCATTATGTTATAGAATGCCAGGCAGTTTCTTCAGCTGTAATTTTGTACCCATTAACCAAATAACTGTGTATTTCCAGATGATCAGGCGAGAATGTTTAGAATGTTCTCAGTATAAAGAATTGACAAATAGAGGGGATGGATAGACTGATTACTTTGTTCATGTATGTTAATTATTATATGCATGCCAAAATATCATATTGTACCCTACACACACACACATATGTCTATATGGATGCCTATGTTCGTGTGTGTGTGTGCGTGCGTGTGTGCGTGCGTGTGTGTGTGCATGTGTGTGTTTGTGTGTGTGTTTGTGGAATTCATCTGAACATGTCCACTTCTTGCTTGCTGCACTAAACCAGCCCATGCCAGGCACCTCTCACCTTTCCCTGACTCTTGTGTTGCCACCCAGGGTCAAAGCTCTCTAATCCCACTCTGGGTTCTCAGCTGACATTGGCCCCCTGATCTGTGTCCCTGGTCACAGTCTGTGACATGGAAGCTTCTCATGTGCTCACTATTTTCTCTGCATGATGTCTCCTAGGCCATCCCTTGACTTGGGTGGACTGTCTACCACAGAGCCTTTGTGTTTGCTATCCTCCTGGAATGTTCTCCGTCTGCAGGGTTCACTCTGACACATTCTAAAGCTGTCAGCTAAAATGCGATCTCCTCAGAGACCTTTCTCATGCCCAATACACTCCTAGCCCTGACTTTCAGACCTGCATCCAGAGTATTCAGTAGAATGTTCTAGAATCCAGACACTGGCTGGCTTCCCCAGGGCACTGAAGCACAAGAGTGCATGCAGTCTGGCCTCGTGGGTGCTGACCTGTGCCTGGGGTGCTGAGGGAAGGAGGCTGTGGAACGGATCTCACACTGTCTCTTCCTTGTCTGGCCAGGTCCTGCAGATCTGCCCCAAGGACATGCGAGCTGACATTTGCGTGCACCTGAACCGAAAAGTGTTCAAAGAACACCCCGCCTTCCGACTGGCCAGTGATGGCTGCCTTCGGGCCTTGGCCATGGAGTTCCAGACAGTGCACTGTGCCCCAGGGGACCTCATCTATCATGCTGGGGAGAGTGTGGACAGCCTCTGCTTTGTGGTCTCAGGCTCCCTGGAGGTGATCCAGGATGACGAGGTCGTGGCCATTCTAGGTATGTGCTGCCTATTTTCGACATACTCCTGGTAATGGTTATTTGCGGTTTTTTTTTTCCACTGGACAGCCACATTTAACCAGATTTCTCCTTGGGACAGGTTCATTTCTCCATCCATTCATCCATACAACTATGGATCCATGCCTTCTTTGGACCGATTGATGTTTAAGGCCCTTGGGGTTTTCTCCTCAAGGGGATGCAGGCTATTGGAAGAGATGAATAAACAGACCATCCTTTGGAATATGTCATAAGGGACATCTGATTCAGGATTCAAATAGGAACACTTTCCATATAAAAGGATACACAAAAAGAAGCCAGACAATTGAAAATGAGTTATCACAGAGCAGGGTTAAGAACAGGGTTCTAAAAAGAGACAGGTTAGCCTGTGTGAGAGAGACAGGTGTGAGTCACAGGGGCAAACTCTGAGTCACTCTGTGTGACAGGGGCACATGGAAGGGCCACAGTGGGAGATGACACTGGGAGAGAGTTGATGGATTGTAGGCTCCAGGAACTACATTAAAGGACGTTGATTTCACATTCAAGGGTGGGACAGGTGACCCATGGTGAATTGAAAGAAGGGAGGGGGCATTATTGGGTTTGTGTTTTGAACAATGATATCAAGTAAAGGTTGGGCCATGGTGGGCAGGGTAAGCAGGTAAGAGATGTGTTATCTAGGTGCTTAACGAACTAAGATGTGGGTGTGTGGAGAGGTGCGTTACTCTGACGTATGTAAAAAGTCAAGGGAATCCAATGACAGTTTGCTCTTGGGAGAGGTAGGATCTTTCATTGGATAACAGGGAAGCTAGTTCACCACGCATGGCAAGAAGGAACGTGGGAAGGGTGGGGACATGTCTAACATGATGATGTCTGGGAGCTTGACCATCAGTGGCCCTGGGGAAATTTCTGGGGCAGTCACAGGATAGCTCTCCAATGCACACATCTCTCTAAGGAGACAAGACATCGTGGTATAATCACCACTTACAGACATCTACCTGTTGCCCAATATTGCGCAGATGGATCCTCATATAACCATGCAAAATGGCTTTATTACTCTCAGCCTTTAATGAGACGGTTGAAGTTTGGAGAGGTAAGGAAATCTCTTCACAGTGGTTGAGGCCCATGGGGTCCTATCCCTGCAACCTCTAACTCCAGACCTTCAGCCCCCACTAGACTTGTGGAGTCCTATCCCAGCATCCCTCAGTCTTCAACCTTTATTCCTGCCCAGCTTTTGAACTGAAATACTGGTGGCTAATGAAATACATGGGCCCTGGACGCTGTTGGTACTGCTGCAGTTTGTGGACGTATGTTTTAGGTTCAGCCCACGGTTGATTTCCCAGAAAACCGAGATGGGTGAGATAAAGTTAAAGTGACGTTAGAATGAAGAGGCTGACTGTGTAGAGATGGATGATATTTTGAAAGCCTAATTTTGCTCCTGTCTGATTTTGGAGTACCCGAAACATGGCTTCCTTCTTGCTCCTGGGATACCTTGTCAACTCACCCTCTTGTCTATATTGTACTCAGAGTAACCCAAGGGTGATTTATATTCCTTCAGCATTTTCTGGAATATGGTGACGTAAGCCTGTTGAGTCTTTGTCAGAGCTGAAGTGTGTCTAGTCCGCTAGATTCCGTGGTGTCCATAGAGCACAACAGCCTAGTCCTGGCTGCTCCTCACTCCCTCCTCTCAGGAAAATGAGGTTGTGGGCCAAACACAGGAATGGTGATGACATTGTTGTAGGGTATCTGAAGGAAGGGGTTCTTATATCTTCCTTTAAATTCAGCAATGAGGGCACTGGGCTAGCCAGGATTATTTCTTAGCTAAGAGTAACCACTGATCAATCCTTTGAATTTGCATTAGGGGTAACCCTTCGGAGTCAAGCATCTTGTGCCAACTTCCCCACAGATCACTCGTTATTTAAGCATTCAGGAAATCCATCTGGAGGCCCAACACTATCTTTTGTGTGCTCACGATCAGGGATTTTTAATGCTCTGCCATATACACCAGCACAATAGACTCAGGCATGGAGGGATGATAGCCTGAAAAGAGATGAGAAGGACAAACGAGCATTCTTCCCCTCCTCCCCTCCTCCCCTCCTCCCCTCCCCCCCCCCCCTCCCCCCCCCCCTTCTTCCCCTCCTCCCCTCCTCTCCCTCCTCCCCTCCTCTCCCTCCTCCCCTCCTCTCCCTCCTCCCTTGCACACTAGCCTTCTTCTGAGGCAGCAGCTTCATAACCTGGATTTGGCTGGTTAGTGCTTCTCCAAATCTAGCCCTCTGGGCATCCAGCCTGCTCCAGTTAGCAGTGTGGTTGGACTTCAGATATAGCTCAACAGCTTTGGATTAAACATGTTGGTTGTTCTCAAGATAGCCAGGCTAGAAAAAAAAAAAACTCCTCTATGCTTCCCAAGAGCCAGATTGAACCCCCAAAGTAGGTCCAGGCTCGATATCCTACATAACTTGCCAAGAGACTCTTAGTCTATAAAAGGACACGACAAGTTCTTTGAGTCAACCTGTCCTTTAGGCTGTAAGGCATACAACATTCCAAGCTGCTCGTTCCCTGGAAAACACCCACTTGGATCTTTTAAAAAATTCTGTTCTCCTTAGAATCTTTTCTGTTGAATGAACTGACTGAGAACTAAACCTTCCTTGTCCTCTGATGCCCTTAGTGTGTTCTTACCCAGAGCTATTGAACAGGCTCTGTCGTGAGTGGTTGCTGCGGTAGACCAAATCTTATCCCAACCCTCAAGAGCTGCGTATGGAGCAACTGACTGTAGAGCTACCACTCTGCACTGCAAGGGTTACAGAGGAAAGAGATGCTCCCTGGGGATTGTAGGATGAGTAACTATCGACCAGTGCTGTGTGCCCAGTGCTCTGGTCACACAGGGAAATATGGCAGTGTTCGTGCAGGAGGCTGCAGAGGAAATGCCGGGACACAGCTGCCCATGCCCTTAGACTCCAGTCTTACCAGTTCAGTCACTTACAACCTGCTGATGTGGTCCCTCCTTCCAATTAGACTATCCCACCCCCGGTTCTCTGTTTAATTTTAGTGCAGACTCCAAGAGCGAGAAGGGACAGTGTTCATAACTAAGTGGGTTTAGCATGTGCCCAGAATAGAAGTCCCCCCCCCTCTTGCTAAAACCTTATAGACTTTTGGTGACAGCAGCCACAGTATAAAATGCTAACTACATTGCTACTAATGAACATGCAAGTAAAAGCCAGCATCTGTCCTGTTGTAGGAAATGAAGCCTGATGTTTTATTAGAGTCAGTTGCCTTTCACTTAAAAAATAATGAATATAGTGACCTAGTAAATCGGTTTCTGGAGCTGATCAAAGGTTGCAATTAGAAAGTGTGACCCCTGAGCCACTGTCTGATGGAAAGCACACTGTCCCCCCAAATCAGTGATCATAACGGCACTCTCTTCTGATTCCTCCTGTGACTTAATCTTGCTATGACATCCTCTTCACTTCCTTCTGGAATCCTCTTAGAGAACTCCTATACCGGCTTCTCAAACTTAGTCATTTCCCTTTTCACATGTGCAGTTTTTTTTACCTTGTCATGATACCTATTTATTTTTAATTTAATTAAACCACCCTTTCCTCTTCTCACTTCTACCCCTCCCATGCCTAACAACCCCATTCATGGCACAGGGAGATTCTCAGTCCTGTCCCTGTAGCCTGAGGATCACATGTAGGCCGTCACTAAGCACTCGGGTTACCACTTGTTCAGAGACGCCTTCTCCAAGTTGCTGAGTTGGAAGGGCGCTTTGCCTCTGCCTGGATACAGGGCTTCTTTGGCCATTGTTCTGGATATTTAGCAGCATCTGCTGTTGTAGAGGATCATGGTGGTGTTTTCTTCAAGGGACAGAGAAAGCCTTGTCTTAGAGGACCATTGTGCTGAACTGAGAAGATGCTTAGTGATCATGAGCACGGGGCAAGGGGCTTGTTCTGTACCTTCCCTGGAGCAAGCAGACAGGTAAATGCTCACAGAGGAGGCAGAGCCAAACTGAGAGCTTGGGAGGCCCCAAAGAGTATGGTAGGCTGAGCGTTGGGGTAGAAGAGCAGCAGGGTTTCTAGGGGCACTGGAGTGTGAGTGCTAGTGTGAATGTGAGTGGCAGGCTTAGGCCAGTGTGAGTGGAACTGGCCATGCTGATTCCATCAGATCAGAGCTTCCTGCTTCCGTGTGCACAGGGCTTTGCCAGCCTGTTGTACCGTGTCAGGAACACTAAGCCTTGATCGTCATTTCATGTGTGGTTTGACACTGCCAACCTCAGCTGTGGAATAGAGGGAGGTGAGGCACATGGAGAAGGAAATGAGACAGGAACCCGTAGGCAAGGGCCTTTTATGAACTTTGCTTCAGCCATATGAAGTTGCTAATTTTTGACATTTGTTTGGATTCACTAATCAGCAGGAGATCCTTCCCAGTGATTGACAGACCAGGCCATGAAGTCTTTGTCTTGGTGGTGGAAAGATGGAGTCAGACGAGGTCGGGCATGGGTCAGCTGTGGGGAGGGGACTTGTGTGGTGGGTCATCCAAGCCAGCATGTGAACTGGAGTCCAGAGCTGCAGTGACAGTGATAAGATGCAGCAAGGCTGGTGTGGACAGCACTGTGTCATTGTGAGAAATGGGGCACTTGCAAGTGAAGTGTGATGTCATGAGAGCTGTGATCTGAAAGCACTAAAGAGTAGGGCTGAGAGACATGGAAACTGTGAGGCCACTGTGGCTCACGATAGACAAAGAGCGCTGAGGTACACCCAGAACAGAGAAGGCCTGCAAGGGACATTTGAACAACATAGAAACAATAAATGACTATTAGCCTGAATTTCTCCCCAAAGATTGTATAGGATGCAGTTTGAGGGAAATTATTTATTCATTAGAATTCAGTTTTAATTGGATATCTATGTTTTTATTTGCAGAGTTTGCCAAACTTAGTTGAGAGGTGCAGGTAGGTAAACTGTCAGGGAGAGGGGTGTCCTGGTTAGTTTTCTGTCAGTTTGACACAGCTAGAGTTATCTGGGAAGGGGAACCTCAGTTGAGAAAATGCCCCATCAGATCAGCCTATAAGCAAGTCTATGGGGCATCTTCTTGATTGATAATGTGATGTTGCCACCCCTGGGCAGATGGTCCTGGATCTATAGGGAAGTAAAGCTAAGAAAGTTACGAGAACAAGCCAGTAAGTAACTTTGTTCCACTGTCTCTGCTTCAGTTCCTGCTTTCTGTGTCCTGCCTTGAGTGTCCTGCCTTGAGTGCCTGTCCTGACTTCCCTTCATGCTGTGATCACATAGAAATGTGAGCAAAATAAATGCTTTCCTCCTCAAGCTGTATTTGGTCAGTGTTTTAGAAAAAACAAGCTAGGACAGAGTCTCTTGGGTCGTCAATGTTAGTACTAGAATGTAAAGGGGCAAGCAGGGAGGCAGAGGCAGGTTCTGCTGTCTGAGAAGTGGGAAACAAGTACTACCAAAGAAGAGGCCCTGGAGCAGAAAGTGTGAAGATTCCATTAGACATCCATATAGAGACCCGAAGACATCAGACCAAGGTGCAGCCAGCATTGCTTGGAAAAGTGGGTCTAGAACCAGGACAAGAAGACAGGTCAGAACCAGGAAAGGGAGACAGGTCTCAAGCTAGAGATTTAAGAACTAACAAAATAAATGCAAAATAGGAAAGGGAAAGAAAAGCCATTGGCAGAACTTAGGAGTCTTCCTAAATGACCAAGCATTTGAGAACATTTTTAAAGAGTTGGTTATAGCCATTCAGAATGACCCAGGGAATTTTAAATGATATTGGAAACTCTAATGATGAGTGAAGTATTATTTGAACATGCTGTGATTGATTCCAGTTATGTAAAGACAAGCACACAGATACGAGATCCCAAGGGCGTCCTTGCTGGCAAGCTGGAGTAGATGTCTTGTTTGTGAGGCAGGAGGAGATTTTCATTTTCTTATCAAATTTGTCTAGCTTTCAGGCTATCTTTAAAAGAATGTGTGTGGGTCTGGAGAGATGGTAAATTATTTAAGTTTGTGTCCAAGCACCCCTGTAAGAAGATGTGTGCATGCATGCGTGTGTGTGTGTGTGTGTGTGTGTGTGTGTGTGTAACTGTGATCCTAAAGCTGAAAAGGTGAGATCTGGAGGGTGCTGAAGCTTGCTGCTCAACTAAGCTTGCCAGTCAGCGGTCTCCAGGTTCACTGAGTAGCTCTGTCTCAAAGACTGAGGCAGAAACCAATAAAGGAATACACTAGACATAACCACTGGTCTCTACATCAAGTACACACACACATGTGCGCATACATATGCATTCATAACTAGAACATACTTGTAAATGACCTCTTGTCTCTACATCATGCATACACACATGTGTGCTACATATGTATACATACACCAAACACATACAAACAAACAAACAAACAAACATGATATTTTTCAAGATGACGGCTTAAATTTTTTTCAAGTCAATCTTTAGAAAGCGTCATTTGCTTTCTCAGACACTGTTAGGGGATCATTTTTTAAGCACATTTTTTTTCCCAAAAGAATGTCTTGGCAGCAGCTCTTTTGCTTTTTACTGTCCAATCAGAGAAAATGGCGTATCTCTGCATGTACCTACATCACTCCTTCTGACTGTTCTTAGCCAGCCAGTGAGGACTGAAGGGTTTATCTCGCAAAGATTTATAAACCACAACCTCAATGGAATAAATGCTCACTAGTTCAAACATGGAGAAGCCAAGTCCTTTCTAGAGATGCTTCCTGGGGTCTCTGGGGGCCAGGGAGGGAGAAAAGCAGGCTCTAGTACTACTGCTCTTCCCTCTCTGAGGGGCACCCCTGCACAGGGAGCAGGTAGACTGTGGGGTGAGCTCGTTGCCTGTATTCAGCACGTGTCAGGAGCTGTGCTCAAGACTCTCCACACTCTAACCAAGCATCAGTATTCACCTAGCTGCTCCATCAACCTAAGCGGCTGCAGTAAATCTGCACCCTGGTGAGGAATCATCTAGAACTCCACAGCACAAAGCGTCTCTATCTGGTAGCGCCCACATCATGTGATCAAGAGAGGGTAAAGATAGACAGCGGGTGATCTTTTCCTAATTTTTCCTTCTGTTTAAGCAATTTTTAAAATTAGTTTTCAGTCCCCGAAGGCACGGGAGATTAGATAGGCTATAAGTGATCTTTCTAATTGGAATCCCTGTAACTGCATTGTCCAGACAAAGGACTCGGTTGTCAGAAGTTAATGTCAGTTAGAACAAGTATAAGATATAGAGGCACTCTAGTGTCATGTAAAATGCTTCAAGTGTTCTATGTAAGGAAAGTGTAACACAACACTGCGTGTGTGGCAGCCTTAGCTGCATGAGAATGTGTGTGTGTGCATAGACGCAGGATGGAAGACAAACCAAGATCTTAACAAAGGCGTCCTAGGTGCCGTCTGGCATTTCCAGTCTCCAAATATGGTTGAATAATTTCTTCAATGTACTTCTATTCTTTTACAGATAACCATATGGGGAAAGAGCAAACAAAGTTTATGTTCTCATCTGTAGGTATCCTGGTAACTTCCACCAGCTCTGGGGTCTGCTTGCTTGTGGAGGAGAGGCACTTAGCTAATACAATTTTATCTGACAGACAGGGAGTCATCATGGTAGTTCTGAGACTCTGCTTTAACTGAATCCTTTTGTATGCGAGGCTCATTCAGGGAGGGATGCCAGCCCTCCTCACACTCAGCGTCACTGCATGAGGAAGACTGGGGACACATATAGGGTGAAGGTTCCAGAAGGCTTCTAAGATAGACAGTGCTTCTATCTTAGGGCGATCTCTTTTTTACCACACCCCTCATCTCTGCTCCACGCTCCTGCTCACAGGGCAATTTCTAACATACATCGTATTACTTCATGGTTGTAAATTTGCCTGAAACTTTCAGCTTAACAGAAAGCTGAATCACACTGAGCTAAGGGAACATTTCTGAGCAGGTCAGTAAGTCAGGCTGACAAGGCTGACCTGTGGATTCTAAACTTGGGTTCTGGCATCCAGTCATCTTCCCTAAATCTCCCAGCCCAGAACATCCCTGGCCTTTCACCACCACCCACTGTGCCTTTCACCCACCTTTGCAGTGATTTGTTTATTTCATAAGCATGCTGAGTGTGACATTAGGGGCTGGAGACACAACATGAACAAAAAGGCTGGTCTCTCAGGGAGCTGACGCGCTCATCAGGAAGACAAGTCACTACACACTTAAAGGCAGAGCTGAGAGTGGTAAAAGTGCTAAGAGCAAGATGCTGTCAGAATTCACACAGCAGGTATTCAAGCCAGCCTAAAGGAAGGCTTCCTGACAGAGGCTACATCAGAACTGAGTGCCACCAGGTGCAGTCGAGTCTGGGGCTGGGCTAGGAGATGAGAGCGTGAGAAGGAAAATAGGCGCAGCGTCATCCTCAGGGTCAGCACTGGCAGAGCTTAGAAGCCACATCTCGCAATGAAGAGCAATTCAGTCAGCAGAGTTCTTGGCCCTTTTGCCCTATTAAGATGAACTTCTATGGATTAGTACTAGGAAGCCAGTGGTGACTTGAAACAGAACAGGGACAGAATTGCACTTGTGCTTAGAAAAGTCATTCAGGAAGCTGTTTAGAAAGTGAATTACAGAGTCAAAGTCAGAGGGGACCAACAAGGAGTATGCCAAGATGCAAGAGTAGCCTGACCTGATCTCACAGTAGTTTAAATAAGAGAAAATAGAGTCAAGAGATACTTGGTAGATGAAGTGAGTGGAAGATGGTCCTTCACTGTTTGTGGAATAAGAGGGGACTTTATTAGGGTGAAAAATCCAGGAGGATCATGGGCTTATCGTGGAAGTGACTCATTCCTCCCTCAGATATATGGGTCTGAGCTAAGTGAGTATTCACTGGAGGATTCTGGAGTAGGATCCGGACTCAGGGTACACACCTTGCATCATTGCAGTCCAGATGCATGAGAACAGAGCATAAACTGAGAAACTCTCCACTCCACCAGGGGTGTGGGGACTGGGGAGAGAATCGGGGCTCCAGTGTAGATCTCTAGGGAGCACCTGTACCTAGAATTGTGTTCAGGAGACTGGGAGGGACTACTAAAACAAGGAGAGTGGCCAAAACATCGGACTGGTATAGAGCCAGGGGTAAGGACAGGTACTAGTACCAAGTTCTTGCAAATGCCATAGAATGCATTTCACTGGACAGAGATGTCACAGTTTGTAAGATCATCAATATTTTATGACATGATTGCCACATATATGTTTTACTGTGTGTGTACCTACATGGATACAACACACACACACAATACACTCTTAAAATTCCAGAGCTAGGCATAGTAGCATACACCTTTAATCTCAGCACTCGGGAGGCAGAGGCAGATGGATCTCTGTGTGCTTGAGGACAGCCTAGTCTCCATTGCCAGTTCTAGGACAGCCAGCGTTACATAGGAGGACCCTGTCTCAAAAAAGTGAATAAAACAAAAACAAAAATTAAGGCACATATGAGTGCATTAGAAATACCTGTCATGCTGAGGATTAGTGAGTATTGTTTAGATTGATTAACAGAGGGGTAATGATTGACAGGGATGAGATGGGTGGGTGACCTACGAGAGCGATAACCTTGACAAATGGTTGGAGAGACTTTAAATGGATGGGTTCCAAGGCCTAAGAAACTGCATAGGTCTGTGCAGAGGTGCAGCCAAGAGAGCACAACACAGCAGGTGTGCAGAGGTGCAGCCAAGAGAGCACAACACAGCAGGTGTGCAGAGGTGCAGCCCAGAGAGCACAACACAGCAGGGCAGGCCAACAACAGATTAGCTGCTTGTCTCCTTATCACAAAAGTGCCTGACAAAAGCAACATAAAGTTAAGGAAAGACTTACTGGGGCTCACAGTTTGGGAGGAGGCAGTCCCTTGTGCCAGGGAGGTCATGGTGCCAGGGAGGTCATGGTGGCAGCTGGTCCCATTACACCCACAACCAGGAAGCAGAGGGTGAGAAATTCTCAACTGGCTTTCTCTTCTTTTTTCAGTCTGGAACCCCAATCCATGGTTAGGGTAGGCCTTTCTATTTTCTTTAACCTAATCTGGAAGCTTCTCACAGAGACGTGTCTCCTTAGTGATCCTAGATCCCACCACGATATCAGTTTTAACCACCACTAAGTCCAATCATCATCTTTCCAGGTACAACTGCTATTCTCTGTATTTAAGAACAAGAAGGGTCCCAGTGTTGAGCCCTCGAATTAGACCAGTCATGGTGCTGACCAACCTCTTCTCACGCTGCAGTGGGGATCTGCTCCGTGAACCTCGGGGGTGGCGAGAATTCTTTGTTTCATGGGAGGGAACGGTCTAAGCAGGACAGACAGTTGGAACTGATGCCTAATGGTGAGAAAAGCTTGGCTAAGACAACCAAGAAGCTTAGCTGGTGAGGTGAACACCTCGGAACCTGTCTTCATTCCCACCTGCACGGTTTGTCAGAGCCACCGAGCCCTTCACGTCTGTCTAACTTATGTGTAGGCTGCTTGATTATCTTCTCCATGAGTTCTCCTTAGTCCCGCCCACCCCATCCTCAATCTTAGCATTGCTTGTGTTGCAGTGACTTTGTTGTTCGTTGTGACAGGCATGCATGAGTTTCTTCTTCTTTCATTATAAGCTCCTTCACCCCAGAAATGACTTCCACTATTCCATCCAGCCTCATGAAATGCTGAAAGGGATCTCTGACCCACAGAAGATAAGTCCAAGTCATTGGTCTGGGTTGAGCCATGTGCAGAGATAGCAAGAGGTGGACCCAGCTATGGGAAGTCAAGGGTAAGTGCCCTCTGGGAGAGGCAGAGGCAAAGGCAGAGTAGGTGGCACCTGGAGAGGCCTAGCCATGACCTTACTTGTGTAGGTTTCACAGACCATGTTAGTGCCCATCTCTAACTAGAGGGAGGTAAAGAGAGTCGTCTCCGTGGCTCTTTTGTACTGACTGGAGAGAGCAGGTGTCTCAACATGATGCCACTCTCCTACAGAAGTTACAATCGCAGCAAACTTCTAGAGACAGATGCACTCTGGGAAGTGGCAGAGAATCAGTTCTGTCTCTGGAACCAGGGTCACCAGGACATGTCTAGTCTCAGCATTTTTGCTCTGCCAGAAGTCCAATCAGGCATTCAACACTCCAGCAGCCAGTGAAGTAGACCTTTGTTCCCAGGAGCATCTTTTTTCACCTCAGAGAGGAAGCTACTGGTGAGATTTGCAGGGTGTCTGTCTGTCTGTCTGTCTGTCTGTCTGTCGGTCGGTCGGTCTGTCTGTCTGTCTGTCTGTAATGTATGTTCTCATTCTATAAGCTGTGACCTCTGCAGCAACATGTATTTGTGCAATGAAGGTGTGAAGAGCTTTGCATCTTTTCTGTCAACAAGATGTCAACATTTAGCTTCCTTACACCCACCCGCAACCTCCGGCAGGCTTGGGGTTGCAGAACTAAGTACTTGCGGAGGAGCTCCCAAGTGTTCCAGAGGAAGCAGGCTGGGCCCTGGCCCTCTGGGAGGAAGCACATAGCAGGTCCTGGTACACACAGTAGGTTCTGGGTGGTCCTGATCTCTGGCTGTAATCAGAGTGGGCTGGGAAGATGGTCGGTATAGTCAACAAGGCTGGATCTTTTGTTTTCGGACTGGGAAGCTGTGCCTTCCCTGAAGGGATACCTGCCCACAGAACCTGTTGCCCTTGGCTTTTTTTCTGGGCCAAGGGATCCCCAGTAGTCTAAGATATGGGTGTAGCTGCTCTGGTAGGAACTCCAAGTATCAGAAAGTCAGCAAGGTTAGTGCTTCCGTCTCATGTAGTTATCCAGGTACACAAGAGCAGGTAGCAACTCTAGTCTCCTGTCAGCTTCCTCTTTCCCCTCATAGGGTATCACTTAAGGTTTCTGCCAAGAGGTTCTTTAGCCTTTCAAGCAGTACATGAATGACTGGCTGAGATTTTTCTGATATCTTTGAGTCTGAAAATGGCTAGCAATTTTAGTAACAGAGGGGCTAGCTTTGGTCATGTGCTGTACCAGTGTGGGCTATCCTGTGAGCAGTCTTTAAAAGAACATATCATTAGGAATTATGGAAACAGCCAGACATCTCCCCCCAACCCCATACATATTGGCCAGACAGATTCATCTATCTGAGTGAACTGGACCTGCTGGGTTCGAATCCCAATCCCTTCCCTGCAACCTCTTAACATTGAGGAAGGCTGCTTGATGCTTCCAGGGTCCTATATCCAAACACTTCTTGAAGTCACCCTGCAGTTCCCTTGGTGTCCTCCCTACCAGCACCATTTGCCTCTGTACTTCACCGAACCAAGCTGCCTGCAGGCTCTCCATTCCTCCCATGCTGTGTCCCTGTCTATTTCATCCCTGGAACCTGCCTCTCCTATCTGTTCTTCAGGCCACACTGGTGCCCCATTAGAGGGCAGACTCAGAAATGGTGCTGTGTGTAACTAGGGGAGTTCATGGGATGATTCATTAGCACAATGCCTTTGGCTTGTGCTAATTAAAGGCCTGCAATCACTCCCCACCTACCCACTCCTTTCCCCAAACTCAGAACATCTACTTAGAATGTGAGCACCTAGGGAGTCACAAGGCAACATGACCTTTAATGTTCTGCACGCTACACTCTGATTGGTAAATCCAGCTGACTGAACGTTTGATTTCCAGGCATGTTGGGAGTCTTCTGTTCTTGAGTGCATGGTCATGCCATGCTCACAGCTGGAAGAATACATACAGTGTCTGTCCTGGCTTCTGTCTTCCAATCTCTGACCTGGAAAGCTCTTCCCAGACATTTGTGTCATACCAATGAGGCCTGTCAGAGCCCTGCTTTGTTCCTGCAGGCTTTTAGTTAACACGTGTCTTGAAACAATTCCTGTTTGCTAGAGATGTTTGGGGTTTGCTTGGGACTCGGCGAGTGCTGCGTATCACATGCTTAACCCTCAGATCATCTACACAGATCATCAATGCCAAAGTGGCTGCCTTCACGGGAAGTGGGATTAGATACTGTTGAACTTAGGCTGGAGAGCTTATCCATGTTATGACAACACCAAGTCTCCCAGGCCTGTGGAAAACTTCCCAGTGCCAGATGCTGCTGTCTCCATGCATTGATTCATCTATGTTCAATCCCTGCATGGGTGTCCTTTGATCTGTGAGGTAGGTAGATGCACCTCCTGAGAGGGTTTGTAAATGTAATCTGTACAGTCAGATTCATTCACTAAATGCACGCAAGGAGCTATTATTTTACTTTAAGGGTTCTTCTGTAATTAGGAAATTTCATTAAGGAGGCATAATGTTTCTATCTTAGGTCTTGTTTAAATGAGATAATCTTGGTGAGAAACAGATAAAATTACCAATCAGCTTCTACTCAGTAGCTATAGCTTAATTATACCACGCTTCCTCCAGTAGGAGCTGCAGAGTTTGGAATGCTGCCTTTCTCACCAATGCTCAAAATGTGTAGCCAGGAAAACCAACCTGTTAAGAGATACTCCTCATTTCTCCCTGATGGGAAATTCTGTCCATTGGAGAGGGCTCTCACACCCTCTTGTCACCTTCTTTCAGAAACATGAGGGTGCCAGCAAGAGCCAGGGTAATGGGTGATATTCTGTTGAAATAGTAAGTTCACCCATGAGGCCATTTCTCAGCCCAGAGCTCTGTGAACTGTGTGTCCAGTTGTCTGCGGCTGGATCACACACAGCTCCTTACATGTCTTGATTTGAGATACTCATTTTTGCCTCATAGCAGGCTTCTCAGATGACTGTATACAAGTGGTCTCTAAGCCTGTGCTTGCCCAAAGGCTTGACTGGGCTGGACCAGCCAGAGGCTCATTGGCGGAACTGGTGGGTGTGCCTGACTATCAGATGAGAGCTGGACTGGAGACCAGAGCACTCTTTGTATATCAGGCTCTCTCCATGCTGATCAGACTTTAAGATAGAGACTTCCAGGAATGAGTACTCCAAGAGACCATTGGCTCTCCAAGAGACCCAGGCCATCAGCTTCCCATCTCAGAATATCATTTCTGACTGTATTGATTAAATGACCAAGTCGAGCCTTCATTCACCTACTCAAGAGAGTTATGGCATGTAACTGTACTGCCGGAAGGAACAGGTAGGGTTGGTTTATCAACAGTTTGCCATGTTTCTTCCATGTTTCTTCAGAGGAGGCACATTCTCTAGAAAAGCCAGATTACATAGATATGGAGGGCACATGTGCCATGATGGACAGTGTAGGAAGGCTATAGGATGGTCAGGGACAAATATGGGAGGGGTCAAACTCATCATTGCTTGATTCTAGGTAGATAGTCCCAGCTAGACACAGCTTCCCTGTTCTTCAGTTCCTGAGATGTCTACACACAAACACACACCCCATCTGTGGAGAATATCTACTCACCTCCCAGACCAACAGATGTAGACCTATGGCTCACTTTGGCCCTCACTTCCTCTTTGCCTACTAGTATCAACCAAGCTCCTACTATCTAGTTCTGTTGTATGACAGTTTCTAGGGAGACATGAGTAAATGTCCCCCTATTTCAGAGAAAGAACTGAAGAAAGACCAAAGTAATATCTCCAAATCTCAACTTGCTGAATGAATTTGTTGCAGGTATTATGGAAGTATAAATGAAGAGTCATTACATAAACATCTATAGCTCAGAGACAGATGTGTCACCAAAGCCCACCCCATCATAGGCGACAACTCATGAACATGGCAACCCTGAGCTCTCTGCTTAATTGTCAGGAAGCTTGCAGGCTGGAGAGCCTCCTCCTTTTGGCAGTCTTTACTGCTTCTATAACCTGAAAAGGGAGGAGCCTTATGAATCTGATAAGTTTCAGGGAGTCTCTGAGACTTGTGAGTTATTTTAAGACTTCCTAAGTTTTAAGGAGCTTCCTTCCCAGGATGGAATAGCTCACATTGATGTGTAGAAATTGCTACACAACAGGTAAAGCATTGTGCTCTGAGGAGATTAAGGCACACAGCTCTTGTGTGCAAAGACACAAAACAAGCCACACAGTAATCACAGGTTATGAGCGGTCTATGGAGAAAATGAGGTATAGATAGATTAATAAGAACAAGTTGTGGCTTTCTAGGGGATCAGCACCACTCTTGCAGGAAGGAACATTAGCATGCATTTGTGCTATCTTAAAGGTTCTTGAGTTGCATGTTATTAGGGTCCAAATAATGACTCTTTTTGTTTTCTCAGAGCCCAGCCTGCAGGCTGCCAGCGACTACAGACCCCTCCTGACTGTCACTGTGCTCATGACAACTCTCTATCCTCAGGGAAAGGAGACGTGTTTGGGGATGTTTTCTGGAAGGAGGCTACCCTTGCACAGTCCTGTGCTAATGTCCGAGCCTTGACCTACTGTGACCTGCACGTGATCAAGAGGGATGCCCTGCAGAAAGTACTAGAATTCTACACAGCCTTCTCCCACTCCTTCTCCCGGAACCTGATTCTCACCTACAATCTGAGGAAGAGGGTGAGCTTGTGGCTTTGATTCTTTCTAAGATTTTTCCTGTGCATTTTTGGTAATTGCTGGGGCTTGAGAAATCTGCTAGCTTTCTATTTAAGTGGAGAGGAACACTCTGAGGCAGCTCTGTGCGTCGCTTGGTTTGTTAGAGCTTTTGTTGTACAGTGGAGAGGAAAGCAAGTCTGTTGGACTAGCAGGTGGATCAGCCTTAGTGCAGAGAGGTTTGCTGTGTCCGTCTGTGGGTCATAGTTCCTTAGTGCAGAGAGGTTTGCTGTGTCCATCTGTGGGTCATAGTTCCTTAGTGCAGAGAGGTTTGCTGTGTCCGTCTGTGGGTCATAGTTCCTTAGTGCAGAGAGGTTTGCTGTGTCCGTCTGTGGGTCATAGTTCCTTAGTGCAGAGAGGTTTGCTGTGTCCATCTGTGGGTCATAGTTCCTTAGTGCAGAGAGGTTTGCTGTGTCCGTCTGTGGGTCATAGTTCCTAGCACCATTTGGACCTTTTAGCATTTTGGAAAGATGGCTAAAATGAGGGCTTATAGAATGGCCACATGGAGTCACCAGATCAGTGTCCACTGTAGCTGCCCCACCCCCATGCCTGGGGACCTGTAGCGTGGTCTAAAGCTACTATGCAGCTGGCTGGTAATGACATTTTATGAAAAAAAAAACAGGAAAATATGAAAGTTTGAGGTCAGCAAAGAAAGCTGTGGAATTTGGTTGTCAGGAAGAAGTTTTGTAGCCAGCCAGTTACTTGAGAAATGAGTCTTAAGAAAAAATGCGTTCCCCAAAGCTGTTTCTTTCATACCAGGTTGTCTGAGTTTTCCCATCTCTCTCCATATTCTCTGTGAAGTCTTTAGTTTCTTGTGAATTTTCATTTGTTTGTTTTAAGTCAAGATCTTACCATGCAGCCCTCAAACTTTCAATCCCCCTCTCTCAGTCTCCCAAGGTCCACACCTGCTCTCATGACTGGCGTTCTTCTATGTCATCCATTATTGTTGGTTAAAACTACCATGATCACTCCAGACCAAGAGGGTCCACTTGGAAGGATTTCATAAGTTTCCCCATAGTGACCTCATACCTGTCCCTCTAACCTGCCACTCATCCTGGTCTCCAGTCTAGCTGTATGTGTGGTTTGTGCTGAAAACCTTCCTGCCTATGTGTGACAAACTCCTGCTAGCCGTCCAGACTCTAAAAGATTCATTGCCTCATTAGATATCTCCTGGTGTCAGATGAACTGGACTAGATAAAGAAAACCAAAGACTCCCTCCCTTCAGGGAACCAAACCTAAAAGAAGTGCTGTACAGGAAAGCTAATGGCAGTTCATGCAGCTACTACAGTGATCACGACTCCCCCAGAGTGTAACAAGAATGTAGGAGGGTAGCTAAGAGGGAGTCAGAGAAGCCACGTCCAGGGAGTGAGTCAAGTGTAGAGGGTATGCTGGAATAGGGAAGAGGAAGATAGCCTGCTAGGAGAGCGTTTGACAGTGTCCAGAGGAAGACACCCGAGCTTGGCATTTGAGTCCCTTGAGCAAGTTTTGTTAAGGCCAGCCTTTGGCTATGCACAGTAGATCTTCTCTTGTTCTAGTCCCTCTGGTTCATTGCCTCGAACATCCTGCTCAGAGACCTGGGAGCACCAGAGCATCCCATGTCCTTAGTGCATAACCAGATACAGTGCCTGCAACTCATGTACCATTCAATGAGGGGAAAGAGGTGGGTCTTTGTGCCTCTGTTTCCCCATCATGCAATGCAAGGTGGTAGAGAAAACAGTTCTCCGGCTCCTCCATTTCAAGCCTGCCAATGTGACCTCCAGGTTGGGCTGGGGATTGCTGGAGATGTGTTTCTCATTTGTCTGCTAGCTGGGAGCATGGAATGCTTAATGAAGATACTTTTAGCCAAGTGGATTCTCCTAAAAGCTATTTTGGTTTATCCCTTTTATCTGTGAAAGCTAGTTGATTATAATCAGCTCTCAGCATTGCTAGTGATATGGGTTGAAAAATACGCAGTTTGAGTTATTTGGAGGAGTAATTATTTTGGAATAATTGTGGATCAAGTAAATCTGTTTTTAAAAAATAACAAAAAGCAATGATGCCTCAGTGGTCAGACTGGTTTAATGCATGTTGAGTGATTGACAGCTCTGGAGAAGAGCAAGAACCGAAGTTGTGGACAGTCTCGGACTGTCCTTTCAAGTGTCAGATCCCGGCTTCTGTGAGGCCCCAGGGGTGTTCAGGATCCCTTAATTCCCGACTCTGGAACATCATGGGAGGAATCCAACCATCTCATGTTGAGTTAAGCTGCTTGACCTCTGAACTTTCATCCCATCCCAAGTGCCTCTAAGTCTGGTACAGAAGCCAAAGTAATTTTAGTGACAGTCTTTATGTAAAGAGCCATTCTTTTCTTGGAAAAGGAGATGTGTCATTTTGGAGTGCCCATTGTCGTCTCCCATTGTGTCCTTCTGTGAATTAATTCATGGTTGCACAGGGCACCAACGATGAGAACATTACATGCATGAATTATTCTCCTAGCTCCATTTTTTTTCTGACAATGTGAAGTTATTCTTGTGGCTGTTTCCAGCTTGGCAAAAATCAAGTGAATTATTTGCTAAGAGTCCTGAGGACACTGTGCCATCAGTATCTGTCTAGGGACTTGACTCATAGCCCTCCTCCAGTGCACAGCAAAAACTCAGCAAAAACACAGCCGAAACGTGCCTCAGTATCCAGCCCACCTCTCTTCCTTGTCCTCACCATCCACACGCCACAGAGATCAGACATGTCACAGAAATACCACAGAACTGGTTGGAAATGAAAGAATCAGAGCTCAAATGACTTCCAGACCAGAACATTCCTAAAGCCTTCTGGCTTCCCCTGGCCTCCATATTCTAAACCTTATCTTTCTATCCTTGAGCCCAGGTGGATAAGCATTCTGCTGCCTTCAGAGCTACTTTAGAGTCTGGGCCAGGAAGGGTCTTATCAGGTAATTCTGTCCTCCAGAGTCGGGCAAGGCCAGTGTGGAGCCAGACAGGAGACCGGATTCCATATTGACCTTCCATTTTTCTTGCTTGTGAGTTTTGAGACAAATGAGACTGATTTGGATCATGCCTCTGCTGCTTAATTCTTCTTTAGTTCTGGACTAGGAAGAAAGACTCCTCATCTTGAAGATGGAGAAGCTTAAGTGATAGCCTAGGACACAGGACACCTGGTTAAGTTGATTTTTACTGTTTCCTTCTGTGTAACGCTCCACCCATTATCACCTTGTGCCTTTTCACAGAGAGGCCCTTCTGCTTCTGCTCAGAGTTCCAGCCCTGCTGAGCTCGACATAGCAGTAGAGCTGTGTGGAAACCACAGGTTCATCAGCAGGGAGTGAGGAGAATCCAGCATTCCAGTTTCTTCTGAGTGGAGCAGCCTATGCAGCGTCATGATGGGGGAGAAGGGGGAGGCCAGAGGGAGGGGAGTGGAGCCATCAGCCCAGAGCCTGGCTAGGATGCTGGCTCTGCCAGCATCTTCCTGCAGGCCCTGAGGCGTCTTCTGCAGGCAGAGTTGTCACGCTGCTGAGAGTAAGATCTTGCCAACTCCAGGAGGGTGAGAGCAGCAGCATTGGCCCAGTGTTGGTTTATAGCAGCTCTGAAGTCCTCAGAGCCCACGATAGTGTTACCTGGTCATTGTGTCTACTCAAGGGAGTAAACCAAGAGGCTGTGCAGAAGAGAAGCCCCTTTCCAAGGTTACCTCAACACTGACTGACAGACTCTGAACCTGACTGTGTACCTGTGGTACCCATGGCTATCCAGCCCTGAGTTGTGATGCTCAGCCTCTGACACTGTGACACCCTTTGGCTTTCTTCAGGTCTGTTGCCTTAAGGGATAGCCTGGCTTTCTTTTAAGCATCTCCAGTGACCTTTGCTCCTACCATGAACTCAGAAGCAAGGAACCTATAGACTTACAGGAAATGCACATGGAGTTTTACTATCTAGCCAATGTACTATGGAGTGCTCTGACCCATTACTAGAAAGTCACTGCTTTGGGGATAAGGTCTCATTTGAATTCAGAGTTACTGCTGACTGGCTGGGTGCTCTTAGACACCTAAGCCCGTGCTTCTTAATTTGTAAAGAGAAGCTAATATTTTGGTATATTGGCTCACATCTGTAATTCTAGCACTTGGAAAGGGGGATGAGGCAGGAGGATATCTGCTAGTTCAAGTCTAGCCTGGGGTGCATGGCAAGTTTCAAGCCAGCCTAGGCTATAGTGTGAGACTTTGTCTCAAACAAAACAACCTAACAACAACAAAAAGGAGATAATCCAAGGCTCTCTGATTGGTGTTACCAATAGTATCATGCATATTAAAGTGTAACATGGCATAGCAAAGTTGGGCATGAGGTCACATGCCTCAAATTCCAGCACTTGGTAGAGGCATGAAGATTGCAAAGTCAAGGACAAACTGGGCTATAGACTCAGTTTGAAGCCAGCCTGGACGATTTAGTGAGACCATGTCTCAAAGCCCAACACAGTAAACGTAACCTGTCCCTGCAGGGAGCACCCTGTGCACATTAATCCCCTTTTGTCTCACCCACGTCTCTACTTCCAGGCTTGAAGAGTTGAAGTCATGCTTGGTCCCCTTGCGTTAGGAGCAGATCTGCTTCTTTGGTTAATGATTTGTGTGGGCTCTGCATCCCTGTGGATGGGGAAGAGGTGTCACCCCTTGGGGCTCAGGGATTGATCATTAGGACAGTAGATCAAATGTACCACAACTCAAGGATGCCAGCATACAAGCAATTAGGTAATTACCAGCAGCCAGTGCCAAGGATAATTGGCATGCAGGTAATTGGATGGGCGCTTTCATCCTCCGAGTGTAGGGCTCTCCTTTCAAAGCCAATATTATTGTGTATGCGAGTATTTTTTGTGTGTGCAGTGTTTCCTTATGATAATATATTCCAGGAGAGGTTTTTCTAAAAATCATAATTAAGGCTCAACCCAATGTGTTTGGGAGGAAGCTGATACCCATCACCAGGGCTTTCAAAACAGGGACTTTCTAAAGCAGGGGTTGCCATGGTGAATAGTCCTGAATGCCATGCATATGCTTCTAGCCTACTTTAACCAAAAGACATTTTCCTCTGCAGAAGAAGTCAGAACCTCAGAGGTCTGTAGAGAGCTCTACTCGTAGGTGGTATTGAGAAGCCCTCTCTGTACTTTCTGATTCTTGTGGAATGCCAGTAAGCTAAGAAGAAAGACTATAAAGCCAGGTGCTCAGAAACAGCACACATTTTCCTGTCAAATACTAGTGTGTCATAGCCTGAGTCTTTAGATGCTCTCTGCCTAGCCAATACTTTCCTTGTCATTTCACCATAGTGAAGGCTTCTGTAAAATTAAAATCATCTATTAGACTGTCAAGCCAGAGGGATAATGAAATCATGGTGCTGGGATCAGAGGTGGCAGAGGGCACCGAGGATGGGATTGACATTGTAATCTTTGTGAGACAGCAAAATATAAATCAAAAATCAGCCTCCTTTCTTCTCAGCAGGACCAGAAAGCACCACTAAAA
>JANHMN010000009.1:75350127-75393418 GCA_030674055.1 Rhabdomys pumilio
GCTCTGTGCAAGCATCAGGTCCCTGGACACCACCTAAGTGCATCTGGGCATAGTGCAGACACGCCAGGGCTCGCCTGATGTCTGTTGCTGCTGGACAGTCTGCTCAGGGATGGGGCCTGTGGTTTATGCTGAGTTCACATCATTGAGCTGTGAAGCAGAGTAAGGCTGGCTGATCCAGATCACAGATCCTGTGGCTCAACTCCACTGATGCAGAGGTGACAGAAACCTTCAGTGACAGGAACAATCAGGGATATAATTTGCTTCTGGCCATCATGAGGAGCCAGAGGAGTGACAGCTTACAGTTAGATGCCAGATTAAGTGTAAATCCACTGCTTGACTGGGTCCTGAAGTCTTAGAGGCTTAGAGCCTGGCCAGGACTGGGGAGAAGCCTTTACACAAGGAAGGTTTAATTACCATGAGACATGGGAGCAGTGGGGAAAACTTTAGGTAGGTACTGATAAGAGACATCGGTTTACCCATCAGGAGACAAACCTGGATCTTTCTGGGTACCACTGATGGCTACCTCATTGCTGGGTGGCTGGTTCAATAGCATTGGTTAATGATCATGCATTTGTCTGGATGTGCCGAGTTAAGAACAAGAAGAATCGATTTGCTGAGCAATAAGAACCCGAGAGAGTCTACAGAGGGGGAACCTCCAGCCAGCTTCACATCTCCTCTCCCCACCCTCACCCCAGTCCCCAATGCATTTCTAGATCTTTCCCTATCTGCTTTTGCCCAAGGAGAAGTTGCCTGAAATTTTTATAGGAATTGCTCAGGCTTTCAAGGTAGGGAATCCTTCAGGGCTAGCTTTCTTTCCCGTATAACAAATGGGTCAGCATGGATGGAGAAATTATATTCCCACGGGGCTGGGTAAGTTGGCTGTGTCCTCTTCAATTCCCATGGCACATGGCAATATTATAGCAGCCCATCAGCTCCCAAACCATTGGCTTCTCAGGCTTTTACTGCTCCTGGGCTGTGCATAGTAATGAGAGCCAGCATATTTTCCATGGCAGGTTTAATTTTTAAAAAACCCCTTTGCTTCAGGCAGCATGCCGAGGGCTGTGCCTTATTCCTGAGAGATCTATTTGCAGATAGCTTATGTGTGCTGCTGTGTTCCCAGCACACTTCCTTGCAAATGCTTAAACCATATGGGGAGATAACTTTTGGTTCATGGAGTACAGAGTTTTAAAAGAGGTCACATGTTTGTGTTATATGGCATCTAAAATCCTGCTAGCTGCAGCCACACCTGGCGCCTCCTGTTGGTGATGTGTCATATTGCACTCTTAACTCCAGGGGTCCTCTGGGACCATGTGGGCGAAGTGAAGCTTTCCGCTGGGTTCTCCTCACCATAAGCAGGAAGAGAGGTTTCTGCAGGCTTGGGATAAACCCATGGCAGATGGTGGAGTGGAAGAAAAGTGTGTCAAGAGAGAACACAGAAGACAGGATGTTAGAACTCTTAACAGAGAGAAGGCTCTTGCCCACAGCCATGCAGAGCACTGGCAGCCTCTTCTTTCCCGAGGCCCCAATTCTAGCAGCTGGAGGAGCCTACCAGAGCTTGGGTTCCAAGTTATGGAACAGCGGTGCCCAGCTCAGAAGTGTGCTGGGTGCTGGTCCTCAGTTTGATTCGGTTGGCAGTGGGATGGACTCGGAAAGGTCTCTTCAGAAATGGGGAACCGGATGAAAATACTGGCTTAGGGAAAGTTGGGGTCTTGAGAAATAAAAGCAAAGATGCCCATGCCTGGGGGCTTTGGGGAATGCAAGTGGGCTTTGCACATACTGTTTTTGGAGGAGAGGAAACGGTGCCTGTTTGGCACGGCCTAACTTCTTGCTCAGGGAGGCAGATGCCTTTGCAAACCCCAGACTGTGAGCTGGGCTAGGACTCGCATGCCAGATCCAGGTTTTCTTGATCCTCCCCCTCCTGGCCCAATGAGCATAGCAGCAGAGCTTGGTTTGGCTTTTGGACCACAAGCCGAGGCTGCTGGAGAGCTGCCAGCATCTTCATCCCAGGCTTTGTGTTAAGCACCTCCTAATTCCTCCCTGACATTTCTCTCAGGTTGGAACCTGAATAGGAATGTGTTCAGCACTAAGCCTGTTGACTAGTGCTGGAGGCAGGGCCCAATTATCTGTGGTCGTGGGCACCAGAGCTCTGTGGAGTCTATCAGCAATCATTCCCACCCACCCCAGTGAACCTGTCAGCAACACACACACACACACACACACACACACACACACACACACACACACAGTCTGGTAGGGCCTAAGCAGCACCCTGTTATCACAGTGTGGGGGGCTTTGGTCACTACTGCCTCCCTCTGAGGAGCCAGGCACTGTCTGCACCTGTGCGTGCTTCCCCCTCATTTCCATGGCTTGAGGGTTGCTTGCTATCTGGGCTCACTGAACTCCCTGTGGGCAGTGCTGGTGGTGGTGGTAGTGGTGGTGGTGGTGGTGTGTGTGTGTGTGTGTGTGTGTGTGTGTGTGTGTATGTGTGTGTGTGTCTATGTATGTTTGTTTCTCTCTCTATGTTTGTCTTTTTCTCTATCTCTGTATGTCTCTCTGTCTCTCTGTCTCTCTCTCTCTCTCTCTCTCTCTCTCTCTCTTTCTCTCTCTCTCTCTCTCTCCATGTGTGTGTGTGTGTTTCCCTATAATGAATCATCCCAGATGCTGCACTAGGGGAGCAAGGTGGAGAACACACCCAGCCCCTCCTGGCTGCCAGTTCCCCGAGCGTCTTCTACCCCAGCTAGCACTTAGTGTTGTGGACCCAGCTCTGCTCAGCTGGGGAGGCTTTGTTCCTTCTTTGGGGAAGATGTAAAAATTGGCGAAGTGCTATACAGTGGTTAGCAATTTCTGGACATGCACTTCATGGAGACTGAATGTTCCCATTCAAGACTACTGGAGTTTGTGAAAAATCTTTAATACTTAGAATGTACTGGGCAGGAGGGGGTGTTGAGAAGAACAGGAAATGGATTTAGGAGGTACTTGAGAGCCAGGGCCTCTTAAACCAGGGACCCTTCAAGGAGTTTAAAAATAAATCATGTCTACAACCTCTCCGAGTTGACCATAGGACACTTAAGATCCCGGGCCTTTGACTGAGGCAACAGTAGATACCTCCCTACTGATAAGATGGGGGGCTTCATGGCAGACCCTGCTTTCTCTTTGCTGTGGCCAAGGGCAGGCTGTGGGGCAGCCTGGCTCTGGGCTGCCAGTGTCATCTGAACTGTGAGTCTCAAATGACTCCCTTAGTTATCAGCTGCTGTGCATGGTTCTTCTAGTATTTGTGTGCACCCTGCATTTCCTGAGAGTCTCGGGCTTCAGAGTGAATCACATAAGAAGAGTCTAAAAAGTGGTACTGTGATACCATGGCCCTCGGTACAGTCATCCAGGAATCTCCTAGTGGGCTAGTGCCTTGTGGTTGCCACAGCACATTGTCACAAACTTGGTGGCTTTAAACAGCAAGTATTTTTATCTCACAGCTCTGGAGTCCAGAGGTTGGGAATCAAAGAAAGTAAGTAAGGCCATATTTCTCTTCAGCCTGTCTTCAGGGGAGGACCATACCAGCCTCTGGTGGCTAGCATTAGCTTATGATAGCCTGGATGTAGTCTCTGTCAATATTCAGATGCCCCCTAGCCCCTTGTCTGTGTGGAAAATCTCCCTCTCCTTTTTCTGATAGAACATCAGTCTTTGGAAGTGGGCCAACCCAAAGGGGGGTCCATCTTGAGATCCTTGCAGTGGCTACATTTGCAAGGACCTCTTTTCTGTGTAAGGTCACGAGCATGAGTCAGATTTTGGACTTGGAAATATTTAGAGGTGCACACTGTAATCCACTACCTCACCCCGTTTCTCCTCTGCACTGGTCTTTCTATTCCTCTCCTTTCTCTTCCTCCGTTCCTCTCCTCCATTCTCCTCTCTCCCTCCCTGCCCTCTCTAAGGACCTTCATTGGCACAGACAATGTCTCTTCTTGCAAACAGTGCTCTTGTGTAACCTGCATTTCTTTGCCTTGGTGGTTTTGGAACGGGGTCTAAACACTTGGTTAATCACTAGTTTCTTTAACTCAGAGTAAGATATCATTTTCTGCAGGCTTCTCATGAGCATTGTCTCCCTGCTAGCCTGAAGAACCATCTGCTTGAGAGAAGGACTCACAGACACTGAGGGTCTGGGCACCTCAGGTGCTAGCCTGACCTAGGCAGTACCCACAGCTTCCTGCTAGTAGGGGTGGTGAATGTGGTAAGACACCAGGGGTCATGAAGTTGCCTTCATTTCAGATGGTTACAAACAATCTATGGCTGACTTTCTAGCTCTGTGTAATTATCTTGTTCTAAATCTTTCGATAATTCCTAACAGCTTCTGAATAAGGTCCAGGCCCATAAATCTCATGCAAAATTCTGTGTCCAGTTGCTTCATGCCCCTACCCCACTGAGCTGTGACAGGCACACAGCCTGCTGTGAGCTTTCTGATGTATAGGTGACCTCCTCAGCCTTACCCCTCCCTCATGGCCCAGTCTGGCCTTCAGGCGCCAGCTCCATTTCTCTTTCCTGCTTACACCCCTCCCTGAGGTACTTCTTCCAGAAAGCTCTGCCCAGGAGACTCCTGCTGGTCCCTATCACCCTCTCGCTCTTCCTCCAGAGGAGGAGGGGGTTTCTACTGTGGAGTTAAACAGGCCCACTTGCACTGAGCATTTTTGCCCTGAATTATGGGCTGGACTTAGAGTCTACCCCTGTCTGCCCTTAGAGCCGAACCTCGCTAATTATGAAATGAAAAAGCTGTGAGTTCTTATAGCTTCACCAGCCTTGCCTGCTAATAATCTCCCTATCCTGTTTGCTCCAGAGAGCAGGAAATCTCAGTGCCACAGCAAAGGGGCCGTGGAGCTGGCCTCTGAGACTCATCATGAGTTGGCACCATCTCCACACCTGTCCCTGCTTGACTTGCAGGCTCTGTCTCTATCCTGATTCCCCTATAATCCTATCCTGGCCAAGCCAAATAAGATTCCACCTACAGCTCAACAGATTTTTAAAGTATAGTTGGAAGACCATGATTCCTTTCCTGTGACTTGGCTTATAAAATTAAGTATTTGGGAGGAAGGTTAAATTCCTAAGCCTTTTCTGGGCTCTGTTTCCACCACAACCTAAACGATGTCTAGTTTTACACCGTGTCCCAAACAAGTTTGCCAGGGCTTGTGTTGCTGAGTTTTAAATGTAGCTGAGTCTCAGCTATGGACTGGCTTTTCTGTCTTAGAATGGGCATTATTCAAGAGAGTCCCCCTTGAGAAACAACTCTGTGTTTTACCCAGGACCTCAGTGGCAGGGTAGGAAAAGGCTTTCCAGCCAACTGACACTACAAATCTTTACCTCCCGCTGCCTTGCCTCCTGTATTGCCTGCTCCCTGTGGTTTCTGGGAGCTAAGCCTCTGTGCCTGCTGAGGGACATTTTCCTGTCCTCTCCTCTGTCTGTGCCTTCAGTCCTGCCACAGAGAGTGGACTCTGCAGAGGGCCAGTCACGCAGCAGCACCACTGAACCCCTGGATGTGTGTTAGAAATACAAACCCTTGCTGCCTCCTCTGACAAGGTGAGCTGGGATCTGCTGTTTAACAAGGTCCCAGCTGATGTATGTGTGCATGAGAAACTGAGAGACAGTGGTTGACAGAAATAACTGGGATGGAGGCAGCTCTCCATCTGTGTTGATGAGGAGGTTGTCAAGGCCCTGAATCAGGACATCCAGAGCTGCTCATAGGTGATGGGTAGGTTAATGGAAAGGATTTATGATCTAAAGCTGGGGTGTGGGTAGGAGATCTGAGCGTGTCACATACTGCTACCTCCTGTCCCCCAGCCTCTGGTTCTGCATATGAAATTACAGGAACAGTACTGAGGAAATAAAACATATAAAAGTGTCTTGTCCAAATACCAGAGTGTGTATGCGTGCATACAAAGGCACACGCACATTCTTGAGTGCTAAGGAGACACTGAAACGCTGTCCTGTTTGAGTTCTAATGAGGGACAGAGTGAGAACTCTGGTGGTATTTGAAGGGGACAAGAGATCACAAGGTTCTAAGGGCTAAGCCTCCGGGCAAGGCCAGACCTGGCTGCCACAAATGGATGGACAAAGGGAGGACTAACAGAGACTGGAAGCTGGAGCCAGCCAGTGCAGGATGGGGAGGCTGTGAACAGGAGGCATCAGTTGGCAGGCAGAAACTTAAGCAGTTAGAACAAGTCGGTTGTGACCAGGGTGAAGAATTCAGGCCTGGAGCTCAGAAGAAAGCCAAGAAGTAGCTCAAGGGAACTATTACAGAAAGTTCTGGGAGATTTCAGGGTAAGAAGCCCAGCCACAGAGGATGGGCAGGTGATCAAAAACCTTAGTCTACTCCTGGTGAATCCTTGTTATGAAGAGTGGGGGAAGGGGTGGCAGATTGGCCTTGACTAGGCACCTCTATGGGGCACCATGCTTAGGCAAGGTTCTTATCAGGATTGTGTAACTCACACTCAACAGTGTCCCTCAGTTGGCTCTTTTTATCACTGCGCCCAAATAATATGTTTCTCTGTAACATGAAGCCATGTGTTAGGTGCAGAACTGTAACATGGAATGGAGGAGGGATTTTTTTTTCTCAGTCTCTGAAGCCAATTGGCTGTGAGATACATAGTTGGTTTTCTGATGAGATGTGCAGAAGCTGATTGATTGGCTGTGAGATATGCAGAAGCTGACTGGCTGTGAGGGGTGTAGAACTTGATTGGTTATGGGATATGCAGAAGCTGATTGGCTGTGAGATGTTCAGAAGCTGATTGATTATGAGATATGCAGACGCTGATTGGCTGGGAGGTGTGCAGAAGCTGATTGGCTGTGAGGGGTGTAGAACTTGATTGGCTGTGAAATGTTCAGAAGCTGATTGATTATGAGATATGCAGACTCTGATTGGCTGGTAGGTGTGCAGAAGTTGATTGGCTGTGAGATGTGCAGAAGCTGACTGGCTGTGGTGTGCAGAAGCTGCTTGATTGTGAAGTGTTCATGACTTAAGAGAGCTCAAAATGTCCCTTCCACTTCCAGCCATTCTTGCATGAGATTCTTCAGGCATTTGGGACATGGGAGCATGTGGTGAGCAGGTTCCCCTTGGCTTCCTGTACCCCCCACATGACGCTCACCTCAAGACCTGGCTTCACATGCTCCAAGCTGTGCTCAGAGTGAAAATGGAGCCACACAATGAGCAGAGGCCAAAGCACAGGCTGTGAGGCCTCGCACAGCCCCCCACCAAGTGCACACACTCAGTGTGAAGCTGACTGCTCCCTGCTCAAGGAGTGTCTCAGCAATGAATAACATGCATGTGCTATCCTGTAGACGAAGTTCCTGGGTGACCTTGGGTGACTCTGTGTGGCTCCTTTTCGTGATGGATTTGTCTCATTTCACAAGTATAAACCAGTTGGTGGAATGGCTTAATCAGAACTGGGAAAATCCCAAACTGTACATTATCACAGGACACTGCCATGCTCACGAGTATCACTAATGGATTAATGAAAGGGCCCATTTAAAGGAGGAAGCAGACTGTTAATTGGTGGAGTGCTTATTTCTATGTGAAGATGGGGTGTGGGGGTGAACTGTGTGTGTTTCTCAGGACTTGATCTTCTCTCCAAGTCTTCACATATATGAAGGCGCTCATTCGATTCCCAGTAAACACAGTGGCATGCGCCAGCCCTGCCCTTTGCCACCCGAGTACTGACCCATGGGACAAGAATTTAAAATACTTTGCCCTTAGGTTCCCCATTTCCTGCCCTTCTTAACTCCACACTGAGAAACTAGAGTGAAAGAGAAGCTCTGGGGTTTCTAGAACATGTGCCCCTTGCCAAATCCCTGCTTCCTGAGATCCAGAGCCCTGATCCCGCTGCTCTGTGGAGCAGGCAGTGTGCACCGTTCAGCACTGGACTCAGTCTCTCTCCAGCTCTCCAGACATGTCAGGGGAGGAGGCGGCCGTGCAGAACCCCACAGCACAGGCCCATTTTGATAAAGTCAGTTTGGCAGTTGTATGGCTCAGTACAGACAACGATTTCTATTTAAAGCTCAGCCCCCTGCCCTATCTCTTGCTTCTCCATCTCTCTTTTTGATACACGGGGAAGCCTTTCACACTTCCTTAACATATCTGTCATCCATCTATTGCTGATCCATGAGACACCCAAGGCCATCCAGAGTCCACGCACACCCTTTCTTTGTACCCTTCTTCTGAAAATCCTGGTGTGTCCTCTGCCTGTGACCTGGAAGGGTCTCTTGTGGTATGATATGTGTGTGTGTGTGTGTGTGTGTGTGTGTGTGTGTGTGTGTGTGTATGATTGATATATATATATATATCACTCTAGCCTGCTGCCATCCCAAGAAAGAAGAAGAATGTAAGGCCTGGTCTTCAAGATTACATGGACGGTTCAGAGAGGGCTGCATTTGAAGGCACACGTTGCTGTGGGATCATTCAGACATTTGACCCTGAGCAAACCACACCTCCAGAGCCTGAGCTTCTTCATCCAAAAGGAGAGAAGTCACATCCCTGGCTCCCTGTTGAATCTGTGAAGAGGGTTGAGTAAGAACACGAAGGAGGAGTAGACATTTAAACTGCCTTAGCAAAAAGTACATCCTGAGCCTTGCCTCAGAGCACAGTGAGCCAGGGCGTGTGTGCACACCCCAACAGGTGAGATCTGAATGGGGCAAAGAGGCATGGAGGAGGGAGCCCCTGGAGTTGGGCACCATGATAGCACTAAAGGTCTCTGCACTATGTTTATCAGGAATAGCATTGATTAGACCCCGGGGTATTATATTGTGTGGAATTAGCACACTCAGCTCCCCCTGTGTGTCTCTTCTGGGTCTCCCTCCCTGTTCATTTGCCAACTCTCTCCCAATGTTAGACTCCATCCTAGAAGCGGGCTTCTGGCTGCACGGTCACCATGGGTTGGTTTCCTCCTGTGCCCTGCCTCTGTTCCCAAGGTCTGCCTTGAAAGTCCTAGAACTGACAGTTACAGAGGAAGAAACACCTAGGTGCTTTCCTGGGCATCCAGCTCAGCTTGGAGGGAGGTAGGGTGGGTGTGGGCAGAAATGCCCCAGAGGAGGAGAGGCATCTTCCTGGGTGTTTCTGGAACAGAATGAAGATCGGGAGACCCTTTCTGATGCGTGCTCCCTGCTTAGTATCTCCTTACGCCAGACTTACGGCTTTCCAGTCTGGTGACAACCTTTCTTAGTTGTCATGCATGGTTTTTCAGCTACTTTTAGGAACAAGAGGCCATCTGGAAACATAGTTTGGGATGCTAAAATACCGGAATTTCTAGGCTCGGAGACTCAAGCTGACTACTTAAATCCTGGCTAACCTAGAAAAGGCAAGAGGCTGGAAGTTACCCTAAATCGTTTCCTCAGAGCTTCCCCAGGTCTCCTGTTCCTGACCCAAACTAGTTCCCCTCAGGTCTTACTCATTGCACCCTTTTCTGCATTCACAGAACTTAAGCATTTGCTATTCTGCATGTACGATCTTTGGTTAATATTTGCTTCTCCGAGCCCCTGCTGTATCCCCATGAATTAATTAACTGCCTTTTCACCTTGCTTGACAGGTCCTTTCTCTGTTTCTCTGCTACCAGGTTTGACTCTTTGTTTAAAGAAAAAGCAAATTCTGGACCCTGTCCTAGGCTTGTTAAACTAGTACCTTGGGGTTGGGGTGAGGCAGAGCAGCCTGTGCTTTTGTTAGAACTGTGCTGATGCTGGTGCCTGCTAAGTCTTGAGAGCCACAGCCTTTGCTTAAGGACAAATTCTGCAGTGCCATCCAGGTTACAGAGTAGCCTTGCCCAGGTTGAGGGTCTGTCAGAAGAGAGATATATGTCTTTGAGACCTCTCATTGCTTCGCAGAAGGGTACTGTCATTTCAAACACTCTGGATCTGAACTCTGATGAAGAACACGCTTCTGCTGCCCATTCACACCCCATGGAAGATAAGCAAGAGGACAGCTTCTAGTGGAGAACGGAGAAAGGCTATAGAGCAGGACCTGTGTGGGACACTGGATCCTTATAGTAGGCTCTAGGACAGCCCGCCACATGTGGACTACCCACACCATGGAAGGAAGTAGATGCCCCAGCCCCTGACAGGTGGAGCTAGCTGCAGACCCTCCTGTGGCAAGAAGTAGGGGTCCCCAGATTCAGCTAACTAGGCACCTAGATAGTAAAATGTAAACAACAAGTGTCTGAGGGTTGTGTTGGGGTCATGGGATGGGTCCAGCACAAAGGAGGGCATTTTGGAGAGAAATGAGTAAGGCTACGTCTGCTGTAGAGAGTCTTGCTGCTCAAACATTTGATCACTAGGAGTACTGGTTATATAATAGACATAGTGGTCAGTTTCTATGCTGTAAGAAAACATGTGAGCTAAGTCAACCTGGAAACAGGACTGGTAGGTTTCACTCATACTTTCAGTCTGAGATCATTTGCCCCTATCTCTGAACATCATAGCAGGGAACAGGGAGAGAAAGCTGGTTATGTTGTGGTGACTGGCCTGGGCCAGAATCCCCTTCGGGAATATTTCATCATTGACCTTCTCCCTTCCGCTAGGATCTACCTCCCAAAGACTCCACCACCTCTCAGCTGGGGACTAAAGGACATTTAAGATTCCACCCACAACAGTAAAGAGCTCCCTTGAGGGGCAGACCAGAGGCTGCATTCACCCTCATCCTGTCTGCAGACCAGAAACACCCTGCTCTTGGGGGGCCCTCAGGTTCACAGTCTCACGTGAGGAGCCTGGCTTCCAGGAGGTGCCCCAAGGTGCCAGGCCTATGCAGGCCACAGAGAGAGTCCCAGCATCTCTGGCTAAACAGGCTGTGTGTTGCTGGGACTGCTTCCCTCTCCCTGAATGGAAGAGTGAACTGAAGACTGGCCGCAGAGGTGTCAGAGAGGTCACCTGGTCCCTGGGAAGGATCCTCTGGCTCTGATTCCATTTGTCCTGCAGCTGCTCTTGTCCCGGGCTGCTCTGCCCATCTTGAGTGTTTGCTTGGTGGCTCTGAACAGTTGGAAGGACACGGAGGACTTCTTCCTTTCTTCCCCTTTCTCTACTCCCAGGCCCCTGCTTGCTCACTGTCTTTTGTGAAGCAAGCTGTGTTTACTTTGGCACATGAGACATTTACAAAAGACCTGCTCCATGTCTCCTAATTTCCTCCTGGTGTTTTCATCTTTACCCCCTTTCCCCATTCCTGCTGGGATACATTTTCTGGACCTATAAATACCATAGGTGATAATACTTTGAAGCCTTTTTATAATGTTTTGCCCACCTCAGACATCTTCATGCAGACACAATAAACGTGCACACGTGTGTGCACATACTTGTGAGCATACACACAAATGCACAGATGTGTACATGCATATCTATCAGGAACTGAGCTTTTCTCATCTTGTTTTAAAACTTGCACCTGTGGGTTCATTGTTCTTCTATCTCACTCTGTGTCAGGCCCCCCAGTAACCCCTTCCCGACAACTTCTCCTTGATCTCCTGCCCAGAGGCAACCGCTGGGAGGCCCAGGCCTTGTGGACACAGTCAGGATATTTTTCATTTATGAGTATTACTGGGAATGTTCCTGGGACAGCGGACTGAAACCCATATGAGATGTTACTCAGGTTCATCCCCATTTAACCAGAATCACCATACATTCAGTGTGATGCTGGGAAATAATGGAGAGATGCCTGGTCTGTGCACCACCTCTACAGCCCAGAGGATATTATGACCTATGAGCTGTCCAGTTCTATGTCCTATCAGATGTAACCTCACATGGTCCTCCTGAGGACTTACAGAGAAGACTCATGGAGAGCCAATACCCAGGGCTCCTGGTGCAACTGTGGGGTCCTTTCAGGGGAAACCATTGTGGCCAAGGTCACCCTGAGCAAATGGTCCCTTTGGCTGAGATTGATTCTGCCCAGATGCACAGCACAGTGAGATTCTTTGCAGGTACATTCACAGAAGAAAGACAATTCCTTCAGAATCTACAGGGACTAGGTCTGGCCCTTTGTCCTTTTGTTTTTGCTTGTTTTCTTGGCCTTTGCATGACCTAGTGCTTCTGGGAAGGCCTCTGTTTGTGCTGCCATTGCTTGTTGTCTGTCCTCAGCTCTAGCAGGTGACATCCTGACTCAGCCCTGGCAGCTCCCCCAGCTGTCTCCCTTCCAGGAGTCCTGAGGGTAATATCTTTAATCAATTTGTTTCGGGAAAATTCAGCAAGATTTTCCTGCCAGGAACCCCATCCGCTGAGCTGCTGTTAATTTAACTGTTCTTCTGAGCTTCCCAGTGTGCTTCTATGGGGCCCTCCCTCATCCATCCCACCCTGTCAAGTCAAACAGTACTGAGCCTCAATGCAGGGGCCGGAAGTAGCCTGGCCACCTGTGGGGTGAGTGTCTGTGGACTGACAGCACTTGGTTCGAGCAGCAAAGCTAGACCCTTCACTAAGATGCACATTCTGTGGTCCAGGGCTTCTGCTCAGGCCTTTCACTGTGTGAAAGACACCTCACACCTGTGTCTCCACCCTTCTCGTAGCTCTGTCTTGAAAGCATTGAATTGCAGCTGGGTATCAAGATTTCCATGAAAGAAGGGTGTTGTGGTATATACCAATTATCTCAGTGGCATGGAAAGAGGCTGGGAAGCAATGAAACCCATCTCCAAGGCTCTTGGGAAGGAAGTCAGTTTGTCTTCATAGCTATTGGGTTTCCCCTACCTCACTCCTTTTGTCTTCCATCTGTACACACAGAAGGACTAAGGGATGGGACTGCTGAGGAGAAGCTCTTGGCTCAGGTCTTCCTGCCTTCTTCTTGTCTCTCAGGGTATTTCTGTACCATGTACATGGACTCTGCTATGTTTTCCAGTGTGGTTGAGTTTATTAGAATAAATCCCTCCATCTCCTCGTTGGTAAGCTCTGCGAAAACACAAGCTGAAGTGAGGAGACTTACAGGATAGCCTTACTTTCCTGTTTTCAGTTTCCAGTGTCTGTGATGACAGGTTTGGAAGTTAGTTTATTCATTCAACACCACCTTTCCCCTCCCCAGCCGTTGGAAGAATCCAAGGTACTGCTTATCAGAGTCTGGGATACAGTAGATGAGCACAGTCTGCACCGTAGAAACTGGTCCTTTTCAGACTCGACTTGTATGATGCTCCAGGTCACTGTCAGCTCTCACCTTGTTCCCCCTGAGTCATCTGAAGGAGTCTTGAGGAATTACCCAGATTATCCAGTGACTATGCCTGTGAGAGTTTGTCTTGATGGTTGACGTAGGTGGTTCTAGCCCACTATGAGTGGTGACATTCCTAGGCTTGCTGTCCTAGGCTATGTAAACAGCTAGCTGAGAGGTGGCCAGAAGGTGAGCCATGGCTCCTGACCCAACTTCCTCTCAGTGATAGACTGTGACCTGGAAAATGTAAACCCCATAAACCCTTTCTTCCTCAACTTTGCTTTAGGTTAGAGTGTTTTATTCCAGCAACAACATGAATCTAGACCAGAGGACCCGGCAGGCACCTTGGCCTCTCTGAGGAGTATGTGGGGTTGAGGCAGTGTGTTCAGTGCTGTTCTGAGACGGCTTTGCCTCCCATCTCAACCTCTGGAGCTCGTTTTTCCTGGAGATCTTTGGTTCTCCCTCATGCAGCTGTTGCAGAGATGCCCACACTTTCCTTCCTTCTAGCTCCCTGTTATCTCTCAGTCCCTCCTGGCTTCCCCAAGCTTGGGTATTTCTGCCAAAGGCTTTTGTAATAATAGAAAAATATTTTCCAATCATCAAATTTGAGCTGAGAGGGTTTTGGTTTTTTTTTTTTTTTTTTTTTTTTTTTTTTTTTGTAGTCAGGGGAAAAGAGAGCTAGAAGACAGCTACTGTAACCAGCAAATGCAACCCCACCAGGTAGGTAATGGAAGTGAATCCATGGTGCTGCAGGTCACAGCTTCTGCGGCATGCAGGACTGAGAATCTAGGCATGGAAGAAGAAACCTAAACCCTCGGACAGGACAATTAGGCCAGATAGTCAGACTGGACTGGGTATAGGAGCCTTATACCACGGCAAGCTTTTCTTTGAGTCTAAATATAGTCATGGCTGTCAGAAGGCAAAAGTCCGTTTGTTTAATTAAGAGAGTGGATTTGTAAAGAAATTTATTAGTGAGTGGTTCTTGGGTTGTAAAGAAAGCTGGGTGGGGTTTCTTTTCCGAGATGATGTTTCCTGACATGGGGGTATTGGTAGGCATGCGCCTACTTGGTCACTCTGTTTTGTCTGTTCTCTGTTACCTCTGCTTCGTGAACAAGTACGCAGCATCTTCAGTCCCTCCCTCCAGCCCCTGGGTAGGTCTTTTGTTTGTTTGTTTCAGGAAGCTCTACCCTCAGCTTTTGTCTCTCTGACAGCCCCAACTCTCTGGAATTCCTGAGGATTAAGTGTCTGCTTTTTGATTTGGTCTTTTTTTTTTTTTTTTTTTTTTTTCTTGCATGTATCTGGAACTGACATTTAAGACAGAATCTAAGATGGGAGAGCATAGCCTTTCCCACCGAGGAGTCAAAGGTCTGGCTTTCTAGAGCTGTCTGCATGACAGGGTCCTCCTCCTAGGGGGGCACAGAGGATGCTGTCCAGGGTGCTGACCTATTCTGCTTCCTGCTGGTCACTTCCAAACTGGCAGAGTTTTTCAGCCTGAAATTCTTGTTGGCTAAAGCCCTCTGGCCAATAAAACTACAAGTGTTTTTACTTAGAACTGGGCACTTGTGCCAGGCAGCTAATGAGATTTATCAGCTCTTCCTTGTCTCTGACCCCACTTGTCTCTGCTCAACGATAACAAGCTTGGTCATGTCATCAAAACAGCACAGGGCCAGCCCAGCAAAGGATGCCTGTGGTACAGTTGGGGCCTGCCAAGTTGGCAATATCTCCTTGGACATTGCACAGCTATCTGTGGACTCCTGGAGGCAAGAAAGAAAGTCATGTGATCTGGAGCAGATTCTAGATATTACTTGGGGCAGGTACCTTATACAGCAGCTGAGCCTTGAAGTAGAATGGGCGGCAATGGGGGACAGGGAGAGGGGAACGTCTTACTCTGAAATGGAGTGTCTCTGCAGTGAGGACTGACATACTACTGTCCTGTCCTAGATCAGTAGCTCTGGCAAAAGTGAGAGAATTGCCCAGTGGTGTGTGTGTGTGTGTGTGTGTGTGTGTGTGTGTGTGTGTGTGTATGCATGCATTACATGTGTGCATCTGAGAGCAGCAAGTGTAAGGCTTGTGGTCTGACAACCAAAATAATGGAACTACTAATAGGCTGATCAATACTTTGGGACAATAGAGTTTGTAGGTTTACAATGGGCAGTGTGGCAAACAGGTAGGGGTTGAGAGCTAAGCTTCAGAAACTAAAAGGAAGTTCTAGCTGGCTTTCGATTTTAGTGGTCATCAGTATGTTAAAGGTATGAGACTGGGTGTAGTGATAGGATAAAAAATATGGACACAAATAAGGTCAAAGTCTGGATTCTAAGAGTAAGAATAGATGTTTATTGACTCAGTCAACTACATAATATTAAATGCTAAAATACTAGACGATACACAAATAGATAGTCCTTTGTTTACACAAAAGACAACAATATACACTGAGTCTAAAAAGCCCACTTCTAAGATTATGAAGTAGGTTAGGTGACTGTGGAACCAGCCTTTCTCTCTCTCTCCTTGCTTCTCACCAGGGATATACAGAGGAAACCCAGGAGTCAGGACATGAGGCTTAGAGGGGCAAAGAAAGGAGCCTGGACCACTGAATCAGGCCTGCTTTCTGTCCTCCCAAATATTTGAGGAGGGGTGATTTATGCTAGTACAAAATTTATGACTATGGAGTAGAATAGGCTTGACTTACAATAAAGCATGGGGCTGGAAGGAAGAAGTACTCTGTGGTCTCCCTGCCTGTCTCCTCTGAAACATTGTGGAAGAAGGCTTCAGAAATGAAATCAGACACTGTTGTCACCTCAAAGAGGAGCTGGCTGCTGTTGAGGTCCGGATGCTGTTTAGCAGCAGTTGGGGCAGGCTATGGGAGGAACAGATCCCACTTAGGGAATTCTTTCACATAACCAGTTCCACACTCCCCACAGTTCGTCTGCTTCGTGAGTTAATTGATTCTAATTCTTTGGAATTGGATGCCATGTGATGATACGCATGGGAATATAGGCTTTGAAGTCTGTAATTTGGATCGCAAGATCTCCCAACATTACCTCCTAGAACCCCAGACTGAATCTACTACCCAGGGGCACTGCGTGTGGCTTCTGACATGTAAGGGAGAAATCAGTGAAATTGCTGCAGTCATTGGTTTGTTGAACACTATAGGCAAAATAATTTGTGGCCAGACTTTCTACAGGGAAATGCTTAAGACACCCTCCTCTCGTCCAAGCCTGCCTCCACCCAGCCTCTCTTCATGGCCCTCCTAGACCAACTTTCTCAGAAGCACATATCCTCCTGTCTCTACGTCAGAGGTCAGGTTCTGACCCACAGCCCATGAGCTACCTCAGGACTTCCTCTCAGCCGAGGAAGGTCAAGTCTCCAGCATGCTCTGCTGAATGCCCATAGCTGTTGTGGCTCATTCTGTAAGAGCTAAGCATCTTTAGCCAGGGCAGATTTTACTCAAGGGAAAACAGAGTCTATTCAGAACCTTAGTCCAGATGAGATAATTGAACATGTAACTTTGGGCATTGTGACTCCTGGTTATAGAAAGTTGAGGGTAGAGGGGCTTCCTCAGGGTTTCCCAGAAGTCATGATCCAGAGGACCAGACAAGGCAGGCATAGTCCTTGGAAGCTTCCCACCATGCTGTAGCCTAAAGCCTGTGAGCTTCCCCTTTCTCAAATGTAATTCCATTGATTTCCACTCAGAGCATTTCTGCCTACTTTGCACAGTTTTCTGAATATGTTATCCACCCCACTGTGGGGTATGTGTGTGTGTGTGTGTGTGTGTGTGTGTGTGTGTGTGTGTGTGTGTGTTATGTGTTCCTATGGATATGTGCACACATGGAGGCCAGAGCTTAAATATGGGTATCTTCCTGCATCACTGCTACGTTACCCTTTGAGTTGGTGTCTCTCACTGAACCTGGAGCTCATTGATTCAGCTGGACTGGCTGGCCAATGAACTCCAGGGCTCTTCCTGTCTCTGCCCCATGAGCCCTGGCTTAGAAATATGTGCCATCACTTGTGTGTGTTTTAGGATCTGCATGGCATGGACTCTACTGACTGAGCCACCTCCACAGCCTGGCTTTCTGAATGTATTCTAAGAGCTTTAGTTTGGAAGTTCTCAGATGTGGGTTCAAGAGGCACACTGAGACTGATTGCTGGGTGTGAGGTATTTATTAGGAGAGGTGTTAAAGTCACAGACAGACAGATAGACAAGAGCATGATAGGGAGCTGAAGGGAGGATCAGGGCCCCTCCATGACAGATATTGAAGTCTCTGTCTCTCACTGAGGACAGAGGAGGTTTCCCAGCACAAACCTATCCAGGCTCTCTGACTCTCGTGCTGAGGTGGAGGAATGCAGAGATAGGGAACAGGATAGGTAGCTACCAGTGCCTCTTTGGTGCAAACTCACTTCTCCAGGGGTAGAGGGAGATCCTGGAACTTGGCTGTCTGTTAGATTCACAGTGTTTCTGTGGGGACTGTGGTATCTGTGAGAGGAGGGGCTGCTTCAGGAACTGTGGAGCGGCAGATGGATTCTAATGGTCCATTCTTACCAGGTGAGACCGAAGGCAATCAGGCCGCGCCAAGGTCTGTGTATTTTCCTTGTAGCTTGTCTTGTTTAATACATTGGTCAGGTTGTTCTGATACCAAAAGTAATAAGCAGACTGGGGCGGGGGGCGGGGATGATCTTCTGATAATGAGGAACTGAAATCTGGGGAGCTCATTCTGCACGTCTGTCAGTCAGCCTGGGGCTTTTAATGACCTGTTATTTGAGCCAGAATGTGTTGGGGGACTTTACTGGATCTGCATATTTGTGTGGAAACCTGACCATCAAGGTGATGGCGTTAGAAGGGGGGGCGTGGGGGGGGGTGCAGGGGGGGGGGGCGTTGGGAGGTGATCAGGTGTGGGGCGTTGGGAGGTGATCAGGTGGGGGCGTTGGGGGGTGATCAGGGGGGGGGGGTTGGGAGGTGATCAGGTGGGGGGCATTGGGAGGTGATCAGGTGGGGGGGCATTGGGAGGTGATCAGGTGGGGGCATTGGGAGGTGATCAGGTGGGGAGCGTTGGGAGGTGATCAGGTGGGGGGCGTTGGGAGGTGATCAGGTGGGGGGGCGTTGGGAGGTGATCAGGTGGGCGGCGTTGGGAGGTGATCAGGTGAGGGGTGTTGGGAGGTGATCAGGTTGGCGGGCTCTACCCCTGTAGAGACACAGTGTCCTTATCAGTGAGGCTCAGAGAGCTGGCTTCCCCTCTCTGGGTAGATGATTCTGCAAAGGGTGCTATTTATGAAGCCCCCACTAGGTACTGAATCTACTGGCACCTTGATTTAAGACTTCATAGTCTTAAGGAGTAGTAAACAAAAAAAGAAATTATGTTGTTTACAAATTACCCAGTCTAAAGTATTTTGTTATAGCAACACAAAAGACTAAGACTGCAGAAGACTCTGCTTGAGACAGACAATGGAAGGAGCCAACACTCTTCCCTAAAACCATGAATGCACAGTGGCTGAGGTGACTGGTTTGTTATCCAGCACACAGCAGGGTTTGTTACAGGAAATCTGCTGGCCCAGAGACTGATGCCCACTCCAGAAGAGCCCCAGAGTCCATACCCAAGCTGTGTCCCTTTCTTATCTGAGTCTCTGCCTTCTAGACAACAGTGGCTCCCAGCCTTTCATGGTCTCCTCGTAGGCTACTTATATTCTGAGACCTGCTGGTTGCTTTCTGGGCTGCCTGATTCTGTTGGTGGGTATATTTTGGGAGGTAGTTCCTGAGAGGAGTATCCCTCATCAGTCATCCATCTGTGAGAGGCTGGAGGCTCCAGTAGGCAGTGTTGGTCTTGGGACAGAGATGGCCTAGGCGCCTTCTGTCCTGATGGTAAACTCTTAAATGACTAAGGTCCTTGAGGGTTGCTGTGCCTCCGTGGGACAGTGTCCTTAGGTCACATAAGAGTATTTTTGCTCCAGCCTTACATCAGTGGGCATTGAGCTAGAAATTGGAAGTGGCCAAGATGAAAGGCTGGTCCCAGCTTCAGTGTGCAATGGTGGTGAGCACTCTGCAGCCCAGGAGAAGGGTTGTGAAGGGCACACTTATATCCACCACTTTTCTGCTTTGCTCAAGTAGTGGTTTGCATTCAAAGTTATAGCTAAGCTCTGTACTTTGCCCAAGAATGCTCTTAGAGCCTCCCTAAGACAACTGCGTTTGAACAGATATACTATCCATGTGTGTTTAAAAAGGCAATTTAATTTACACTTATACAACTTACGTTTTTCAAAGAGCTTGTGGCATTTCTGGAAATAGCCCCTTTTGTGAATTTTCTCCTACTAATTTCTTGGCTTTCTAGAACCCGTCATTCTTCCTGGAGCTCACCAAAGCCTCTGTAGCGAGAGGGGATGTTATGATAGGATGAGAGGAACCGTGGGCAGGCCACCGTGAGGGACTGGACAAAGTGGCTTACAGTGGCTGTGTGCCTTGTGGCCTGGGGACAGATCCCAAACTCAACACTTCCCACCTGGATGTGGGGTGGTAGAGAGGCCTGTGTCAGCTGGTAGACCCAAGACTATTACACCAAGAATAGTAGTGTTTTATACTCAGTGAAGAGCTGTGTGCACAGAATCACTATAACTGCAAATAATCTCTCATAGGAAGCCCTGGGTGAGAGGCAACGGGAAAGCCAGACATACCTCAGCTCATTTCTGCTCTTAAAATGCTTGCAGTGGGCTTTTTCTCCTGGAGACATGAGAGGAGACAGGCATGACTACGGGCCTGGAAGGTATAGCTAGCCATGTGGCTAGACTGAGCTAGGTGGTCAGGTTAACTTAGATACACTGGTTAAGAATCTGCTCAGCTGGGCTGGAGAGTCGGCTCAGCAGTTAAAAGCACTGACTGTTCTTCCAGAGGTTCTGAGATCAATTCCCAGCAACCACATGGTGGCTCACAACCATCTGTAATGGGGATCTGATGCCCTTTTCTGGTGTGTCTGTGTACTCATATACATAAAATAAATAAGTAAAAAAAAAAAATCTACCCAGCTAAGGCTTAAGGCTTTGAAATATTAAAAAATGCTAGCAGTGGGTCTACAGGAAGTCATAGGATGGAGATGACTCTGAAGACATTGCCACATTCTCTGGTCACTTGGCAGCTTCCCTGTCATAGAACCAGCTACTCTGCATTTCATTACTATTGAGAAAGGAGAGTGTGTGTCTCTGTGTGTGCATGTGTGTGCATGTGTGTGCACCTGCACACACAGAGTATGTACAGTAGTTTTGTGTGTGTAGAAAGCCCTGAGTGTCTTTCCTTAGGTGCCTGCTCACCTTGTTTCTCAGGATGGGACCTCTCACTGACCTAGAGTTTGCAGCTCATTTGGGCTGGCTGGCAGCACGTCTCAGAGAGCTGCCTGTCTCCACTGCCCACCAAGTGTCGGTGTTACAAGGCCACAGCATTGTGCCCAGACTTTTGAACGTGGTTTCTGGGAACTGAACTCAGGTCCTTGTGCTCACAAGACAAGTGACTTGCAAGACTGAGCCATTTCTCAGTTTCTTGGCTGCCTTGAGAGCAACAGAATCTTCTCACATAAGGAAAAGGGGAGTTTGAGATAGAAGAAGTAAGGCATCTGCCTGGGGCATGTTTGAAGGACAGGGTCATGATGACCATTGAGTCTGTTACACTTCCTGTCAAAAGCAGAAAGCCTACTTGATTTGATCCATGTCAGGCCGAAGCAAGCAACATAAGTATCCCAAACTTTTAGTCATTTGATAAACTAGGTGATTCTGCCCTTAGAAGAGCCAGTAGCCCTGTCAAACCAGGCAGAGAATCCCCTTTGAAATCATGACATCTGCTACTGCCATTTCTCACCTTCCATTGTCCCAGAAAAATCACCCTTCCCTCAATATACAATTCTACCACTCCCCAGTACACACCCCCACCACTCTGAAGTTCACATTTCTACCACTCCCAAGTTCACATTTCTACCACTCCCAAGTTCACATTTCTACCACTCTCCACTACACACTTCCACTACTCCCCAATTCATACTTTCATCACTCCCCAGCTTACATTTTACCACTCCCCAGTTCACACTCCCACCACTCCCCAGTACACACCCCCACCACTCCCAATTCACATTTCTACCACTCTCCACTACACACTTCCACCACTCCCCAATTCACACTTTCATCACTCCCCAGCTTACATTTTACCACTCCCTAGTTCACACTCCCACCACTCCCTAGTTCACACTCCTGCCACTCCCCAGTTCACACTTCTACCACTTCCCAATTCATACTTCCACCATTCTCCAATTCACACTCCCCCAATTCACACTTCTACCACTCCCCAGTTCACATTTCTACCAGTCTCCAGTTCACACTTCCACCACTCCTCACTACACATTTCCATCACTTCCCAGTTCACCCCAGTTCACACTTGCACACACCCACACACACCACAGTTCACACATACATACACCACAGTTCACACTTCCACCACTCCCTAGTTCAGGCTTCCACTACTCCCTGATTTTCCCCCAAACAGTATGACACTGGCAGGCTACACTGGAGGACCAAGTTTAAAAAGAGTGAGTGTATGGCAGCTTTCACTTTTTTTGCTAGGTTTGTTCAAAACCACAGAGAGTCGGGAGTAAAACAGTTAGTTCATCATGCACCTGCTTCTCAGCCAGGGACCAATTCTTTGTCTTAGAAGGGTAGCTTAGAGACACCACAGCAGTGCTCCAGGACACCTGGAAAGTGACTTGTTTCTTCTTTTTTAAACTCTTTGTCCTGTGTGACTTGGTCCTAGAAGCCTCACTGAGGTAACACAGGAGTGAAAAATCAATAGACACTGAAGAAATGACAGCTGCGCACACAGAGAAGCTGGAATCAGTTGTGCTGTGCTCACTCTAATGGAGAGCACCTGCCACGCAACCTAGACACATAAATAGTTTGGAGAATGGGTTAAATGGTCTTGGTGTGAGATCTCTGTCAGGGAGCAGTCTCGGGTTGGAGTCACCCAGGAAGAAGAAGTAGCAGTTGCTAATATTTGCACACATTGGTCAATCATTGGTAAATTCTTGGACTTGGTCCAGAGGAAGGCATTGCCATTGCTCTCAGTCCTGCCCAAGAGAGAATTTGCCATTCCCATGGGTCTGAGGTGTTTGGATGCTTGACATGGTTGTGCCCATGTCCACAATATATATCCATTCAGTTCTTCCTGAGAGCTCTTTCTGACCTAACCAAGCCTTGTGTTGACACCTAGGGACTAAGCTCTGAATTTGTTTCACTGGAAGCCAGTGGTATTTGCTGTGTAGAAAGCACTTGAGACTGACCTTCCTGCCTCGCCTGAGGCAGTGACAGTTCACACTCAAGATGCCTCCCTCCCCATAACAAACACCCATGCCAGGTGATCTCCTCACTGCTTTGTGGGAATTGATGCTCTAATCTTGCTGTGTGTCACCCTGCTTCTGGAAAACAAGGACAGGGAGCATCATTTTAGAACAAGGAGTTTTCAAGAATAAACAACAGGAGATCGTACAGAAGCTGGGCCTCTAATCTCTATTCCTCAGCCGATTTCCTTCACTAGGCCAGTTTTATTTATGAAACAGGGTATCCTGGTTTGTTTCTATTGTCAACTTGACACAATATATATACAGTCATCTGGGTAGAGGAGACCCTATGAAGAATTTCCTCAGTCAGGCTGAACTGTAGCTGAATGAGGGAGGTTGTCTTGATTCATGACTGATGTGAGCAACAGCCCAGCCCACTGAGGATGGTGACATCCCTAGGCACGTGGGCCTGGGCTGTGTGAGAGGTAGCTGAGCCATCCAGAGAAGGAGCCAGCCAGCAATGCTTTTTTCCATGGTCTCTGGTTCTCCCTCAATGATAGACTGTGGCTTAGACGAGTAAGCCAAATAAACTCACAGCTCGTCAGGCTCATCCACACCCTTCCCAGGCTGCATCTTCTCTCTGGTTATCAGCCAGCCCCTATTTTATTTGACTTCTGAGTCATTAGATGGCCCGATGGCCCCGTGTGAATTGCAGTACTCTGAGAAGCAAATACCTAATGAAGGCCCTTTGGCTAAGTGGGATGCAGGTGAGGGATCTGGGGGAGGAGCAACACTTCTGCTAAACAAACCTACACTGTGTGTGAAATGACAAAGCCATTAAAATATAGAGCTGTGTTTCCTACCCAGGCCAGAGGTTGTCCGACAAAGCTTGCTTTTCCTTTGTGAATGTATTTTTCTGGCTCCTTCTGCTGAAGTGCTTAACACCAAATGTGTCCTCTCTCTCCTCTCTCTCTCTCTCTCTCTCTCTCTCTCTCTCTCTCTCTCTGTGTGTGTGTGTGTGTGTGTGTGTGTGTATGCACGCATGGTGTGCACAGTGTGCGTGTGTGCATGTGTTGAAGAAGAAAGAAGGGGTAAGTTTGCGTGTGTATACACAGAAACTCTGTACAAGTGCCTCACACCCATGAGTTCCACTGTTTCTTACCCTGCTTCCTTTTTATCAAGTAGAGCAACCAGAGAGACATTTATGATGTGCAAGTCAGCAAAGCAGAAAATCTATTCCAAATGCATGCTTAGGTAATTGCTGCCGGGACATCTGTTATTTCTCCATTCACCCCTGTCTGCCCATTATTCATTTGTCTCTCCACCCACCCTTCTCCATGGCCTCTCCCTACAGTCTGTTCACTCACTTTTACGTCTTCTATTCATAAGGAATTTCTCAGGTACCAAGCTTTCAAAATGAAGTATCTCTTCCATGGCCTCAGGTTATAGTGTCTATAAATGGTGTCTGAGGACAGGGCTCATCAGAATTTTGGACAGAGGGGCAAGAACCATCTATCTTACTAGCATTGGCTTGCTGTGACTGGGAGCAGGCACCTTCCAGATTCCTTTCCAGAGGACTTACTGTAAACCATAATAAGCTCTGCTGCTGCTGCCAGGTTGGTATCCCATGTACTCTGCATTTAGTAGGTACCTTGTATCCTCTAGTGCTGGACAGTTTTATGTTAACTTGACACAATCTAAAGTCACCTGAGATCGGGAACATCGATTAAGAAAATGCCTCCATAAGATCAGGACGACCTCTACATTGCTTCCTGCCTCCAAGTTGATTTCCTGTCATGACTTCTTTCCATGATCAACAAGGATATAGAAATGTAAGCCAGAGAAGCCCTTTCCTCCCCAAGTTGCTTTGGTCATGATGTTTCATAGCAGCAATAATCACCCAAGCTGAGATAGAAAATATGTGGAGAAAGGTCACTAGCTCTTTGCATCCCCACACCCATCCCTCTCTCTCTAAGATCCAGGAAGAGCTTGGGGCTACAGGTTTAAATGACTAGAGAGGAAAATAGCTTTTACAGCAGGCTCCTGGCACTGTCCGTGGTCCTGAAAGTGGATTCTCTCTTTGTGTTCACTGCAGTGCATAAGCCGATTCTGTTTCTGATCTTGAGGTCATGGAGGGATGCTGCTTACTGGCTTGTTCAGTCTGCTTTCTTATACAACCCAGGACCACCAGCCCAGGGATGGCACCACCTATACTAGACTGGACCCTCCTCAATCAATAACCAACTAAGAAAATGCCCTACATGATTACCTATAGCCTGATCTTATGGAGGCATTTCCTTAATTTAAGTTCACTCTCTCAGGTCACTTTAGCTTGTCAAGTTGGCATAAGACTTTACAGCACTAGAAAGTACAAGGTACTTACTAAATGCAGAGTCTGTGGGATACCAACCTGGAGCAGTGCCAGAGGTTATTTAATTACCCCTTATGTATCTCAAGATTCTGTCACCATGATAAACTTTAGGGTGCCTGTTTTGGATGAATGGATTATGGCTCTGGCAATAGGAAAGTAAGCCCCTCTTTGCTGTGATCTTGAACTTGAGCTGGCCTTGGTCTCTCTAGCATGGGATCTAAAGAATCTAAAAAGTGGAGCTGGGCTGCCTAGGGTGACTCATGACACTTCTGTACAAGGTCTCTGATACAGTCAGCATCCAGATGACAAGATGCCAGGCTTCCCTGCATCCTCTTCATGAACTACTACAGGCATCTGAGCCTAGTCTTCCTAGAGCCATTGCTTGTGACTGATTGTCCCCAGACCTCTCCCTTTGCTTCTGCTTTCTATGACTGTGCCTGGTGATTCACACCCGAGTCTTCTGTAGGAGCTGGGCACTAGTGACTGCCAGCTTACTGGGAGCTGGTACTAGGATTCCATTGTTCAGCGCTTGTAACCCAGGCTAGGGGATCTCTGCCTTCCCCACTGGCATGCATGGAAACCATTCTGAACTGTTGCTGTGCGGCTTTGCTTCCATCACTCTTTTGTAAACAGACGTAGAGCACATATCTCTGCCAAACACTGGGAGAGACAATGATCAAGAAGACACCAGTCCTCGAGATGCATACAGCCCAGACAGGCAGGGAGGTCCTCATCGAGAACATGACACTTGCATTGGTCCTTGAAGGATGAGAAGGTGCTCAGTAGATATAGGAAGTGACAGACATTTCTGACCAAACCCAAGGCCAAGCAGTATTAAAACGCCGTCTGAGGAGCTGTGTATAATGGCGAGACTCAGCGAGACAGTGGCCTGAGGAGGAGAAGGGTCCAGAAAGCCATTTTTAAACGACCCTCATGGCTACATAGCATTTTTGCATGAGGTCGGAGTAATGATAAATGCCATGAAGAGATTGTCATGCTCCCTCCTGGGGACTTTATACAGCCTTCCTCTGTGTTCCCTCCTCTCACCCTCCTGAGATGACTGAGAGGCCCACAGCTGGGTCCCTCATTTGGCCTTACAGTGACTTTCCGCACATCTCACATCCAAGCCAGGCTCTTTAAGATAAAAGTGTAACATCTCTTGGTACTTTGGCTCGGTGTTGCGGGCAGCGTAGAGATGAGGTTCAGTGAATGTCTAAAAACCCGAATGAATGCTCTGCACCCCCTGAAGAGCTGGGCACAGCAGTAAGAGCCTCTGGTATGGAGGCTTCATGAGTGTGACTGTTAGTCAGGGAGGCTGGAATGCAGTTAGAAGCCACCATCCACCCTGTAAGAGAGTCGATTGATGACAGTGATGGGTTGATGGTCGTGATTATGGGCTTTTATGTCTTAACCAAGATATCTGAGTTAGCCTGGCTGGGGTGGCACCCGTCCTCAGAATGGCAGGCATTTCAACAGGGAAAATTGCCTTCCATTCGTTTCCTCATGACAGGAAGAGCCAGGGAGATGGGACGTTCTGTTCCACCTAGCAGTCAGAGGAAGACATTTCAATTCAGTTCCAATGATTCTGCCCCAGAAAATGGGGACTATTAACTGGAGTGTTCTTTGGAGTTGGCAGCAGGACCTGTCTGTCTGAATAGGTATGAGGTGCCCTTTGAGAGGGAATGTTCTTGCCCCGGAAGGCAGCATGAGACTGCTTCAGTCAGGATTCTCTAGGTGAATGAGATGGACAGTCGGGCTATGGTTATGCCAATCTGATGATGAAGTACCGGAAGCAACTTAGAACTGCTGGTCAAAAAAATATGGAGTGGCAGCAGCAGTGGCAGCAACAACAAAAGGAGAGGTAGGTGCACTCGCCAGCAGGAAGCAAAGGCAGGCAGGCAAGCAACTCTGCTTTTTGTTTCTTGAGGCTATACACCTGAGCCATCTTGTGTGAAGATGACACCCATGTAGAGGAGGGTCTTTTATTTGTCTCAAGGGAATAAAAACACCTAAGGTCTTCTTTTTGTCTCCATGCCTCCATGTATGTACACACACACACACACACACACACACACACACACACACACGTCTACAAATCCTGCTCACAAGGGTCATGCACTGTTTGTTGTTCAGGATGCTTAACTCCCATTAATAAGGAAAGTGAACAATCATATTAAATGAATTCCCCATCTCTGTCCTGAACCCAGCAGGTGCGCTGTCTGACAGATGTTTTAATTAAATCCCCCAGATAGTTCTTTAGTGGCCTGGAGTCAGAGTCAGCCTCTGACTCTGCTTACCAGTCAGTGTTCTTCAGTCACGGCTGTACATTGAGGTCCTCACATACGTGATCTGTGGCGTGGCTTGGGCATTGTAATTTAAGGTTCTAGCTACACCTAGGTGGAACCACTGTACCAGAACAACTACGTTGAAAAACTTGCCCAAGTTTTTTCAGTCTTATTTTTTCCCCCATTTGAAAATTAAGACTCTTGGTATGAACCTCACACTCTGATAACAGTTAAATAATAGAGGGTTTGTTCAGTCAGCATTATCTGCTGTCATGACCATGTTTCTGAAGATAAAGTCACAGCTGATGTTTATACACTGGTGACCTTGGGGTTCCTGTGAATGACACGGGACAGACTCACTCCCCAGCTGTGGTGGGGAATATGAAGCTGTGGATAATTCAGAGAAAGCTTGAGCTAATCCTTGGTGAAGACAGACCATAGAACTGCTCACGTGAGGACTGCATATTGACCACCAAAGCCCCAGGATCTGCCAACTGTGCTTCACCTCACACAAGCCCCTTGTCAGCCTTTGAAGCACTTGACTATTTTTAAGGCTGGTGGTTACCTTGCCTGTCCTCTTTGTTGGGGAATTATTGATCTTTTGTCTTTCATGCTTAAAGGAATTAGGAAGCAGAAGCTAGAGGCTCTAAGGGACTACAAACCTTGCCTTTACTTTTTTTCAGGCTGCTTAGCTGGCTGAGTGACAGTCCCCAGACTCTGACATCAGGTGGCCTTTCTTTGTTTTGATGAGGTCATAAGGGTGGCTGATAAACTTTATTTTTAAGGAAAAGAACAGGGGGAAGTGTTCTGTTCTTCCTGGGAAGGGTTTCCTGTAGACAGCTTCTTCTCCCCCTCTTTCCCTAGGGTGGATGTAGTCTCTCAGGGGTGGGTCACAGTGATGGCTCCTATAGCAAAGATATGATACTATCATGATCCATCTAACAAAGTAATGTTTTTAATGGCTAAAGGATAGGAATTATCTTACTTTTCTCATCATTGTGAGGAAATACTGATGCTGAAGGAAGGAAAGGAGGAAGGAAAGAAAGAAGGAAAGAAGGGTTATTTAGGTTCACAGCTTGGAGGCCAGGTAGCTGTGGTAGCAGGCAGCTGGTCCCACTTCATCCACAGTCAGGAGGCAGAGAAAATGAATGCTGGTACACAGTTTGCATTCTTATTTTTATTCAGTGAGGATCCAGCTCACAGAACTCTGCTGCCCACATTTAGAGTGGTTCCACCCCCAATCTAAGTAACATAACAGTCCCTCACGGATAGGTCTATAGTCTCCTAAATGATTCTCAATCCTGTTTGGTTGACAGTCAATATTCACCATCACAAGAGACCAGTTTCACTCTATATAGCATATTATTTAAATCTCAAGGGTTTTTTTTTTTTTTTAAAGGTCAAGTATCTCATTTGTTTTCTGAAAGGAAGAAAGAGATGTTGAGAGATGCCAGCTATGGGTGAGGCCAGGCTGGTTTCCTCCGGAGGTTTTCTGTCTGTCCCATCGTCTCTGCTTGCTCAAATACTTTGATCAAACATCTTTACTGATGAATTTTCCGCTTACAGTTGTGTGCCCTTCAGAAGTCTGTTTACATTTCCATAAGCGGGAGTTGATTTTATCAGGTTAAGTTGTCTTTGCTGAGGCCTGACAGGAAACAGAAGCACATTAGCCCCAGCAAGACAAGTGTGGAACTTGTCCAAAGATGCTTTGATGCTTTGAGTCACCCACACAGATGAGGCTAAAGCCAAAGTAGGATTTCCAGGAAGCAGTCTCCTATCATGATGTAAATTAAATTTCCTTTCTTCCATCTCTTGCGTATAAATTGCTACCTTTTCCTGGACTAATTCTGAGACATTTTGAAATAGTTTATAGATAGGGCTAGTCATCCATTTCACCTCTTTTATTGAGTTCATTTGTTGATCCAACCAAGGGGAACCAACATAATTGTGTATTGTAATTCCAAGGGTGGCTAAGGATGAATGCCATAGATTCAGGGGAGAGCAAGGAGACAGGAGTTATGGATGGCAAATTTTATCTCTGTCATTAATGGCTCCATCTACACACCTCTATTCCCGGCTCCCAAAGTTGAAGAACTGCCTCCTTGCCGAGGATCTTGGTCCCTGGTTAATCATAGGGTTCCTGTGAGGTGTCCTCACAGCACAGAGGACAGCCAGTGGTTATGATGAGCAGGTAGTCATGCCTGCAAAGTGGGTGAGCACACAGAGCAGCAAGTGCTGCCCTAAAACAGGCCTGGGGTCCCAGGAAACCTTCTAAGGTTTGCTAGTCCCTTCTCTCTACAGACTTTCCCTTAGGAAGGACCACTGCTCCCTCACCTCTTCGCTGCAGGCCAGGGCTGTGAAACTGCACACATACAGATGTCCTCAGCCCTGCTTAATAATAGCTCCAGGATAGCTGCCAGGTCTGAAGTTCAGGGCTTTGGCCCTGGGGCGTTTTGATCTTTCCTGTCTTTGTGAAGCTTAGCCCAACCACTGAATTTGCTTAAGAGTGGGGCTGGAATCCACTGGGGAATTGAATGCTGTGATTGGCAGTGGAGAGAAAGCCAGGTATGTGAGGACATCAGTTTCAGTAGGTTAGGAGTCAGTTTAGAACTAGATGGGGGGTGGGAAGCTGTGCCAATCTGTGGTCCTTAGTGTAGCCACAGGGAATAGAATGCCCTAGATGGCACTACAGCTCCCTTCTGTAGCTGCTGAGGCCTCTCGGGGAAGCAGGAAGGGCCAAGACACTTTACTCTGTGCCCTGTGCCTGGGAGCACCTAAGTATCTCTTCTGAGGGAGTTTAAATCTCCTAGGGGAAGTATGCAGCAGTGAAGCTCTGCAAGATCTCCCCTTCAAGTCCAGAGTCCTGTCAGTAGCCTCATTATTCCAAACAACTCAGAAAGTACCTCCAGAGAAAATGCATGTTTTAAGATCTAAAGATGTTATTAACTCACACCCCTGAGTGCTCCGGAAGCCCGTGGCAGCCTCTGTGAGTCACACTCTTGCCGAAGGATTTTCATTAGAGTTCAAAACCACTCTGATTATCAGTGGAGACCTTGTCAGGGCAAAGAGCCAGGGCAGTGGAGCATGGGCGATGGGGAAAATGTGAAAGCCTTCAGACACAAGGAGTATGTATTACCTGCTGTTATGTAAATCAGAGACAATGGAGGATCCCTGATACATAAACCAGAGAACCTGTGAACAGAGGCAGGAAAGTTTGCCTGGCTCCCAGCTGTGACTCCCACACACTAAGGGCTCCTGTATATAGACTCTGGATTGCTGAGTGCTAGCACCATAAGAGGAATAGGTATCTGGGGGCCCCATAACTCTGAAGCTCCAGGAGAGGTGGTGGGGATTCCCAACACTATACTGAAGAGGATGCAGAAGGAAGAGGCACCGCCAGGGTCCAGGGTCGGAGCAGCTTCTCATGGCAACGTGCGTGCGTGCGTGAGTGCATAGCTTTGTTGGTTCCTCCCACAGCTGTGAGGACACCAACTCTCCTGGACTCTGGCAAGGAGCAGGGAGAACCTCCTAAACTACTCTCATTGTTTCTATACCCAGTCACGAGAGCACTCTGCCGCTTTGCCCAGGCCAGCATCCCTGAGGCAGACACCCCACCAAGGAGAGCAGGTTTTGTGCAGATGGCCACAGAATAACTTCTAGCTGAGGCTGCTGGAGGGAAAAGGAGGCCTGTTGTATTTATAGATCATTCAAGCAAGTTCCAGTTAACCCATCAGATAGAATTTTAATTCTGGCCTAATGACTTCACCCTCTCTCCTTGGCACAGAGCCCTCACATCTTCTCCGTCAGACTGCTGCCAAGCTGACTTGACCTTGAGATAACTATTTAATTAAAGAACTTGACCTTGAACAATTGTCTGCTTTCTTCAGCTGTGTGCAGCTATTCATACTTCAATATCTTAGTTTCCTTTCCTGATGCTTTGATTAAAAAAAAAAAAAATACTGCAGACAAAAACAACCTAAAGGAGCAAGGCTTTATTTTGGCCTACCTAGTTCAAGGGTACAGCCCATCATGGTGGAGAAGTCAAGGCAGCATGTGCTTGTCACATGACATCCACAATCAGGAAGCAGAGAACAGGATGCGTGCTAGTACTACCCAAGATCCTACGTGGGGAAAGTGCCACCCACAGTGGGCAGAGCTCCCCACATCAGTTAAAGCCAGGAAGATAAGCCCCCACAGACATCACTGTCTCACAGGTGATTCTGGGCTGTCAAGTTGACATCACTAACCTTTGCGATTTCCTTGCCTTATGACTAGAACTCTGTTGACAAGCTGCTGGCACAGTTCAGAGGTCACCCAGGTTCTAAGTCTGCTGAGCTCTATTCTGCTGCTGTCTTGGGTCACCTCTTTCCTTTTCTGTTTTTAGTCAAAAGAATGCAAAGAATTCCCAGCTTTCCCTTTACCCTCCGTTTCTCACACATCTTAGTTTTTACCTGGCATCTGTAAATTCTTTTTTTCCCCAGCAATTTACTTATTTACTTTACAGCCCCTCTTTCCTCCCAGTCCCCCCTCACACAGCCCCCTCCACATACCCCTTCACCAACTCTACCCTGGGTACCAACCTACCCTGGCACCTCCAGCCACTGCAGAACTAGGCACATCCTCTCCCACTGAGGTCAGACAAGGCAACTCAAGGATCCACAGGCAGGCAACAGAGTCAGAGTCAATCCCCTGCTTCGGTTGTTGAGGGACCCACATGAAGACTAAGTTGCACATCTGCCACATATGGAAGAGTGTGGGTCCAGACCATGTATGCTCTTTGTAAATTCTAAGTGACAGAACTATCTTATTTATAGATCATTCCAGTAAGTTCCAGTTAACCTATCAGATAGAATTTTAATTCTGGCCCAATGACTTCACCCTCTCTCCTTGGCACAGAGCTAAGTTCCCTAAAACTTTCCATGCTCTTCTTACTCTAGAGCTGTGTCCAGTCAGTTGTTGCCCACCCAACAAGTTTCCTATCTGCCAACTCTCAAATCCTGCTTAACCAGGGCATGTCCTATCCTCGGGTGGGGAGGGGGCTGCTCTCAAGCATCGATGTGACTCTTGTTTGCAAGAATGTAAAACTCTTTCTGAAGCTGGGCAGTGGTGGTTCATGCCTTTAATCCCAGCACTTGGGAGGCAGAAGCAGGCAGATTTCTGAGTTCGAGGCCAGCCTGGTCTACAGAGTGAGTTCCAGGACAGCCAGGGCTACACAGAGAAACCCTGTCTTAGAAAAAAAAACTTTCTGCTCCATGTTGAAGAAGAATAAAGGAAAGAAAGGAAAGACATGCAGACACAGCATTCATAGTCCCAGAAGAGGGAGGGAGAGAGGGAGGACGATGTGGGTGCTGACCTTCCTTGTCTCACTAGGCCTGCCCACCATCTTGTGAGGGACAGGTTACTTACCAGAACTGCAGGGAAGCCCTGCTCTCCAAGAGTGAAAGAAAGGAAGCTCTGCCTTGCTCAACATCTTTAGTTAGACAAGAAAAGTAACACCGTCTTGCCAGAATTTGAATTTGGTTGCATAAGTGTCTGGTACAGATAACAGAGTCTTCATGTCATGAAGATGGGGTCTCTCATCACATTTCCTATGGGCTGGTCCTTTCAAACTGGCACTGTCTGATAGACCTGTCTGTGGGGGCATTTTGCACTACACCGGCCAATGCTCTGCGCTGTGAAGCTTTTAGCCCTGCATGGCTAATGTGTCCTTGGAGTGTGGTCATCACAACTGAGTGGTCAGCCTTAAAATTTGCTTTCATTTATCTTACCAGACTAGACAGGACAGCTGTAGGCAGCACTGAGGAGGTATTTTGTGGATCTCAGTTGGGGCCTTGTCCTGAGAATCCTCATCTGCCACAACAGGAACCCTAAAAGTGAGTTTGCTTATTTTGAGGTGTCCAAGGAATAGATCCCAGATACTCTTGAGTCACCTCTGGTTCCTGATCCCATATTCCTTTGCCACTTACAGTGTCCAAAAGGTTGGGTGCCAGCCAACTGCACACTTGATTTAGATGTGCCTCAAGTTCAAAATATATGGATAAAATATCTCAGCAGCACCTTTTTAGTGAGAAAATTAGAAAGCAAAGCTGAACAGAGCCAACCTGGCTAGGATTAGAACCAGGTAAGTGCTGGCACTGCACCTACCATACTTGAGACAGGAAAGGTTTGTTTTGCTCATGATTTCTGAGTATTTCAGCTCATCATGGCTGGGAAGGCACTGTGAGAGCAGCTCATGGTAGCAGGAGGCCGGAGAAAGCTGTTCACACCATAGCAGACCTGGAGAAGAGAGCAGGTTGAAGCTCAGAGATTATAACTTTTAAAGACCTGCCCCATTGACTTACTTCTGCCAACCAGCGCCCACCTCCTAAAGGTTCCACAGCCTCCCCAGAATGGTACTGCCAGTGGAAGCGATTCCAGTTCAAACCAGAGCAAATATTGTGTACTATTCAAATCTTACCATGTAGGCTGAGGCTCAAGGCACAAGAGAACTGGGTTTTCTCCCACAGGGAGGGGCAGGAGACTCACTTAGCACCTAGTGAGTCATTTGATACAGACGGTCTGTTGGTTCTTCCAGAAATGGCCACATGACTGTCAGAGTAGGTGGAAGCCTGTCCATGCCTCTAATGGGTGGCAAAAGAGTGTATTTCCAGAATTTTTAGAGTCACCATGGATCTGTTCTGCCACCTCTACCCACCCTTGCCTCTCATTTTACCTGGTGAGATTTATTGTTCGTGAGCTACTGAAAATCCATCCTGAAATCTGTAAACCTGAGGTTCAGACATTAACTTGCCTGCCCAGGAGCACAGGACTGCGGGCCATCAGTGGAAGATCTGAACACAGCCCACTGTGAAGTTCTCACTCCAACATGCTACATCCTCACAGCCTCCCCTGACAGTCCCCTCGGCACCCTAGAGGACATCAGGTCCCTTCCCGTAGGCTCCCCACAGAGGAGCAGTCTGTGGGTTGGAAGAAGGATCAGTAGGCACAGCTCAGCTGTGAGAATCCTCCTAAAACCCGGGAGAGTGTGTGAGCCCTTACAGCTTCCAGGAAACAGGTCTGCTTCTTGGTTCTGAAGAGAATGGACTTTGTGTACTTGCCTTGTGAACATTCCAGTCTTTGAGAACAGATTACCTTGTGTACATCAAGAGAGGTCTACTTTAGTTACTGCTGTGTGCATGAGCCTGTGTCCTAACACGCAGATGTGAATACGACCCACTGGAAGCTTAAGCAGAGGTGCTTGTCTTGGATGTGGGGATAATTAGGTGTCCTGGGAAGATGAGCGAAGGCTTCTTGGAGGGATTGTAAGTAGCTGCCCCTCTCTTTGAAAAGCACCAGTTGACAGAATGGAAGGCGGGTGTTGCATGCTGGGAAAAGAGGTGTGGTAGACATGTAGCTCATAGATGCTCTTGTTTGTTTATTTTTGTGAATTGTTTTAAAGAAAAGCCAATTATCAGTCACATTGGGCCAGCTGGGAAATGAAGTAGGTACCACAGGCTCCTAACCAAAACTAACCTACCTAATAGGCAAAGCCTAGAACAGAAATGCAATTTAGGGAGATGGAAAGGAGCCAGGCCTTGGTCCCCAAGGAGGGCACCAGACCCAAATTACCCAGGACCTCATAGTTTACGCATAGCTGAGCAAAGGCCCAGGTGGCTATCCTGAGGATAAGTCAGAGGCAGAAATCTCCAGCAGGCAAGGTTTCTGTGATGACACTGGCCTCTCCATCATTCATGAAAGGATGCAGGGCTGGACAGAAAGAGGTAGGCTTGGCTAAGAATGGGCCAGGTTGACTTCCATGAGCCAAGGACTGCAGATAAGACCAAAGGACGTTCTAGAGTTTGGGCAGCTTGAGTGGAGCCTGAATCGGAGTGCAGAGTGTGGGCGAGCACTGGTGCATCCAGAGACTGGTGCCAACAGCCAGCATTATGAAGTTAGCACTTTGGAGCAGAGGGCAGCAGCCTTGAGATGATCCCTGGTTGTCCTCTGGTGGATATGAGAAAACGAGGCAACAGTATGTTCTCCGTCCACACTCTGCCCATGGAACTGCACCAGTCATGAGTCCCCAGTTACAAATGCCTCCCCAACCAATCCTGAAATGACAGCCATGTTATGGGGACTCACCAGCAGTCCAGATGTTGATGTTACCGGACCAAGACTTCTCATTTAGAGTTTGGGAATATGGGAATGTGGATGTTTCACCGTAAGCCTCTGCTGTCCTAGGAGGACGTCTTCCCAGAACAGAGCCGGCCTAGTCTAAATGATGTCATATGTCAGCATGCAGCCTTGAGCATTGGGCTTTCAGCCTTGGTGGGAGAGTCGATGCCGGGTGAGACAAAGCCAATCTGTTCCTTCCCCTTGGAGAAAGGAAAGGAACTGCGTACAAGCTGGGCAATCAGCAAGCTTAAAGGCGCAGTTTACAGGAACTGTAAATAGAAGGATGGTTAATGATGGTCACTGTGTAAATACAAGGTCTAGTGATGTTTATTGTTTTGTTAAACATTCAGGCACAGAAAGGAAATGTTCTGTTAAGGTGGACCTCAGATTCCTGGGTAACCACAGTTTGCAGAGAAGAAAGTCTAATAGGTCCTCATAGGTTTGTGTGTGTGTGTGTGTGTGTGTGTGTGTGTGTGTGTGTGTGTGTGTGTGTGTGAGAGAGAGAGAGAGAGAGAGAGAGAGAGAGAGAGAGAGAGAGAATGTGAGTTTGTTTCATGCTGGAACTCTTATTGGGGCTAGGTGCTAAGAAACCTCAACACACAAAAGCTTCCTCCTGTCCACACAAAGCTTGCTCAGGAAGGACGGGAGTCTCTTCTCTTGGTTCCAGCCTTTCTTCAAAGGGACTCGTCCTGGAGAGTGCTGCCAATGGAGCAGGTCCTGAGAAGAAAGCACCCAGAAAACTCGCTGCTACTTTTCTCTTTTGGCTGCTAACCCTCTTTCACGCAGTTACTTTGTTGCTCAATGACTAGCTAGCTACAAAGCAGAGACACCAGTGTCTGCCCACCAGCCACACGAAGAAGGGAAGCCAAGAAGACACAGGCCACAAAGCCTTCCCTCCTCCCTCTCATGCACATCACATATGAGGAAGAAGGCTGTGTGTCCCTTCATGCTGAAGACATTAATTAAACACCTGCTGGGTACCAGGTGCTTTTATTGAGCATCCACGGAGTACCAGGGCTTCTGATCAGTCCTGTCGGGGAATGTAGACATGAACCAATCCTGCATGTAGAAACTGGCCTCAGAGCTTCCTTATACCATTATAAAACACAAATATCATGTGTCTACCTCAGGGAGCTGACAGCGGGGAGAGCTCTAATATTCAAGTCAGAGACAATTGAAGGCAAAGCTGTTTGGACAGGGTTTTACTCCTCCAGCCGAGGTGATCAGGGAAGGCTTCCTGGAGGAAAGGCCATTCCTAAAGCTTTTTCAGCAGAGGGAAGGTTGGAGTGTGTGGTAGGGGATGAGGGCAGGAGCAGCCTGGGCTGAAGGAAGCAGGTCCAGGATCCAGATGGGATGAAGGTACTAGTGTGAAAATGGCGTCAGTATAGAGAGGAAGGCCCCAACGGGTCGGTGTCTGGGTCTGGATGCGTGTCTGTATGACATGTGATTGTGTCTGTGTGGGCGTTACCATGATCTTGGATCACATGGCAGCCTGACACCTTGACACACTTGGGTGTGGTGACTGCTGAGGGAAGCCTGTTTGCAGAGCCTGTCAATTGGCCTGAATAGATTCTGCTGACGTTCTGAGAGGCAGCTGTGAAGGTGCTTCGCTTCTGTCCCAAGGAGCAGACACACCAATGGCCTTTTGAACAGTCTCCATCTCTCCTAGGGCTGAGGGTCCCTTAGAATACACTGCTTGCAGGGGTGTGGAAGTGGCCATGTAACCCTGGGGTGTCCCCACCCGACCAGAGCGTTGTGCAGCCAGCAGCTCCCAGAGGATGCACACTGAGATGTGCCTCACTGGAGTCTTGGCCTCTTTATTGACTTTATAGAGAGCAGAGTGGCGGCACTGGGCAGTCTGTTTGGGGCTTTTGCTGCCAGCAATTGCCAAAGCAGTCCCTGTCCTTCAAGCGTTCTTGACGTAAATAGCTCTCTCTGGGAAGAGACTCAGGTCAAGCCAGGCTGAATGGCCACCTGCTGCATTACAGCCAGACTTATGGATACCTACTGGTGACGAAAGTTTCCAGTTTCTCTGTGCTGGGGATGGGTCAGAGATCTCACGGCAGAGTGGAGACACTGGGTAGGTTGGGGGCCTGCTGTCTGCCCGGCTTCTCACAATCCTGAGCCCAGTGCACTTATTCATCCCACCAGCCCCTCCCAGGTGTTGGTCCTGCAGTGATAAACATGGAACCTGACCTCAGTGCTTTTCCGAGGCAGTCACTGTGTTCCTGAATGCATGCATGCACATGCAAACACATGCATTTGTGCACACACACATTTATTCATATAGACCCCATATACACACACCTGTGCATACACAAAGCCCACAACCATACACAGATATTCCTGTACTTGCACACATATGCACATACCCATATACAAGCCACATACATACATGCACACCATACACACATATACCTGTACTTGCACACATACACACACACCCATCCATATACAAAGACATACATACCTGCACTTACACACACCCATGTACACCCCACATTTACACACACCTTTGTGTACACACAGCTATCACACATAACCTCTGTGTTTACACACAGCTATATAGACATGATTATATATACACACTTATATACATGCATACACATACCTATATGCACATGCATACATACTCGCACATGTTCATATACACCCCACATTCATACATGCATACACATGCACACCTCCACATACAATATCTGTATTCATATACATATAAAACATCTCTCACATATACACAGTATACACATTCATACATATCCACATCTCCACATATATACACATATAACCACTTACACACATACTGTACTTTCATACCTGTGTATACTCCCACAAACATACACACAGCCATATACATAGCTACACAAAATACTCACATATACCCTATACATATACACATACACCCATACATACTTCCACATACACAGATAGTCATACACACACACACACACACACACACACACACCTGCTCTCTCCTAGACTGAGTCTCCAGAAAATGGGGGCAGGCTTTCTCTTCTGCACCCAATCTTCCAATGACATTTGTCACATAGGAGTTGACAGAGCAGGCTGTGCCAGTCAAGAACCTCCTCCAACCCTCCAGGTATTTCATCATTGGCTGGCACACCCGAGTCTCACTTTTCTCCTCTGCAACATGAAATTTGCAGTACTGCCTGAGGCAGGTGGCCTGCCCAAGACGGGTAGCGAGAGTGGCTGCCTCTGCTTGGCTCAGCTGTCCAGTAAGATCTGTGTGAGAAGAGACTGAAGAGGGAGCACTGCCTCCCCCACTCCACCCCTGGGCCAGGCTACCTGTTTCTGACAGGGTAGCTGGAGGCATCAGTGCCCTGTTCTGGGCCTCAGTTTCCCCATCTGTAATACCAGGTCATTTCAGCATCAGCAACAGCAGTGTTTTTACAGTTAAGTCATTGGGTGTCCATCAAACCTGTGTTGAGTCAGTTGCTGAGGCTCATGTGACCCTAGAGAATCATTAAATCAAAGACTCATCTTATTAGACCTTTTGTGTATTGCTTCTTTCATGTTAGCTTTCACCTCTTGCACTATGAAAGATGTGTGCTGTCCCTTAGCTCAGCAGTGGCTGCAGGTGAGTTGGAGCCTTTCACAAGCACAGGGGACATGCCCCGCCCAGGTGTGTTTTCAGGCTGACTGCTGGGGGGACTGGAGCAAATACTTCCCTCCTCCTGTGTGCTCCCAAAGCCTTTGTGGAGGGCAGGTGTCAGTATGAACACCGCATAGTGAGGAGCCATGCTGATGGGCAAAAGGATGGAGTCTGGAGGCCAACACTAGCCTTGGCCCAGATTCTCCCCTTCACCTGTCCAAGTCTCATTTTCTGCATCTGTAAAATGGGTTGGTGAAAGGAACCCCTCCACAGGGTGTCCCGGGGGTTAGCTAGAATACAATATGGGAGGAACCTGGCATGTCTCCTTGGTGTCCAGTGATGGCACCAGTGCTGACTATAATTATAGTGGGTAGCACTGCTTAGGGGTGCTGTGGGAGCTGGAGACAGTATACAATGGCAGATATGCATAGAACCTGGGGACAAGGAAAGGAGTCAGAGCTGATTCTAAGACAAGGACTGAGGTAAACCTTGCCCTGTGGCTCAAGGAATGAGAGGAGCAAGGGTCCTGGAGCCACAGAGCTGTTACCTAAGGGCTTGTTCTACTTTCTGAACCACACGACTTTGGCTATGGAGACTGAAGCCACCAATATCTAGCTCTGGGCCAGGATGACTTTTTGGCATCTCTGGACCAGCTACAGAGCTTCCTGCAGCTGGGGAAGAGCCTGTCACTGGCCACTTGACAGAGACCACCATTACCTGTAGCTCACTCCAGGACCGTGGTTTGTCAGCTTGGTCACAGATCTTTATAGGTTACTATAGTGAAATTGTGAAATTAAAGTCCTAGGAAGAGGTCCAAGGTTCCAGAAGCTATTTTAATTATTTTTAATCCCCTACCCTTAGCATGATAGGAAATGGTAACAGGAGTATGAAGTTTACATCTCCAAGTGAGATAAATGCCCATTTCTAGAACAGATGCCACGCCCAGGCTCCCTCCACCCTCCTCAGCCTCCATTCCCCCACCTCCTCAGCTTCCAACTACACCCCTCCCCAGGTTCTATCCACCTACCCCTCCCCAGTCTTCATCCACCTCCTCTCTAGCCTCCACCCACCATTCTCCCCAGCCTCCATCCACCCTCCTCCCTAGCCTCCATCTGTCCCTTCCCTCCCCAGCCTTTTTCCATCCCATGTCCCAAACCCTGGCTGATCACGGAGGGAAGAGGATCCTGGATTTGCAGCAGGGTAGAGAGTACTCTGGATACATCGCTTGTGAGAAGAAAGGGTCCTGACCAGCTATTCTTCATGTCTGGAGAGGAGTCTGGAATGGATTTAATTAGACAAAATTGAATACACATGTATGCAGTTGGCCATTAGCTGATTAAGTCCAGACATGGCCCCTGAAGATGTGGACTTTGAGGCACAGAGCAGCACGAGAGTCAGAGGAGCCTGGGTCCTGCCTCCTTTCCCTTGGCTCCTGTGTACTCCTTACTCAAAGGAAGAAGGCTTGCCCATGCCCCAGTCTCAAAGGAGGCAATGTGTGTGCCAGGCTCCTGTCTAGTAGAAAACACCAGCAAATGCCTGTTGTCTGTTGTTAATGGTGGGTGGGGGCATGGCGCTCTGAAAAGTAGAGACCCCCCTCTGGCTCTAGCCATGGGTGGAAACAAAAGAGCAGAGCCAGGAGTGGCTGGCGGAAGGATGGTGTCAGGCCCAGTCTAATCTCCCTGGCTGGAGATCATCACTGGGGATGCAGATGATAACCTAAACATCTAAATGACCAGGAAGCCATGGTCCCTCCTCCTATTGAGACCCAGGGCAGGCTGCTCCTGTCTCGCTTCCGTTAGACTTCTCAGCAGGAAGGACCCCTGCACTTCAGACTTGGTTTCAGGTGGCCCCAGAAGCTTCCCACCCTTGACCCAAGGGGCTTGCATTATGGTATCTGCCCAGTCAAGGGCGCCTCTGCCTGTCTGGGTGTTGCTTCCTTAAGCTAACATCTGAGCCTGTCATAGCCCCCAAGTGATATGTCATCTCTCAAAATGCTGCCACATGACAGGGATGTTCCTGCCTTTCAGCTTGGAGAACCATTGTTAACCTCCATCCTCTCCCTGCCTGGGTCATCTAGCCTGCTGGTCTGTGCCCTGCTTAGGGGCTGGGCTGGTTTCTAGTGGAATTGTACACTGAGATGTCAAGCTCAAGGAAGGGCACTTGAGCAGGGGACTAACCACAGGTGTTGTAGTGGGCGTTAGCTGTGCCAGCACAGGGCAGCGTTCAGAAGGCAGCGTCGACACCCTCTGTAGTAACACCTGTTCACTGCCAGCACTCACGTGCCCCTTTCTTAGTCACCCTAGGAAGTAGACATCGTTACCCACGGTACAGATGGGGAATGGGTGTTTGCGAGGTTTCAAAGATTTCTGGCAATGCCCTGTGAGATGCTTGCTTCTCGGCTACCTCGCCCACAATTCAGACCTGTTACACTTCAGCAGGTGTGCCTGGGACTGGTTTTAATTTACCCTTATTATGAGTGGGACTGAGCGTCTTCTCCTGTGCTAAGCCACCGTTATATTTCCTTTTCTGTGGCCTTTCACCGTCTTTGAACGCGTTTAAAACTGGAATAGTAAAGCTTTCTTCCTTATCAATCTCTAAAAGCAATTTGGGGCTTATCAATTATAAATACATTTTTGTATTTTGTTGTCTTTTAACTAAAATATTTATTTATACTTTATGGTTTCTGGGTACTTAGTTTAAAAGGACTCCAGTAGGCCTTTTAAACATTTAAATAACAAACCTGTGAGACCTGGGGTCAGGAGACCCAAGTCATCTACCTTTGCTTTCCCGGAAACTAAATAGAATTATACAAGACTCGTTTTGCTTAGTCAAAAGCTCTTAAGGTCAAACTAAAATGTGGGGGGAAAGTAACAGAAAGAGGCTTTAAAACAAATTTTTGAAGAAAAAGTAAGCAGAAGTGGCAGCTGGTCTAGTAAAGGTGAAAAGCTATACACAGATGTATAGCTTCTATACTATGTCAACGCAGGGTGGAGTAGGGGTGGGGGAGGGGCGTAGGCGCTTAAAAGAATTATGTCTGTTTCTTTGTTTTCTCTTGCAAAACTCAAATCTTCTTCGGGCCTGAGAGATGTGGAGAGGGCTCAGCTCTTCCACAGGACCCAAATGAGGTTCCCAGCACCCAGTCAGACGGCTCAAAATAATCTGTAGCTCTAGTTCAGGGGATCTGACACCCTCTGGCTTCTATGAGAACAGTGCATGCGCACATGCGTGTGCACATGCACACACACACACACACACACACACACACACACGTGGTGCACCCACATAAACTTATGCAGACACACATACATCCACTTAAAATTTAAAATGCATTCATTAACTAAAGTAAGTAAATCATCCCAAAACTGTAGCGTTTGAGCACAAATGACTGTGGAGGCTGGAGGCAAACCTTAGCACTAAACTCACGGGGTTATCCTGATGTCCTGAGCTTCACGGGGAGCCCTGGCTTCACATCCTCAGTCAGCTCACTTACCTTGGTGGGTGCTAACACGGACAGCAAGATAAAAACGCTCAAATGAGTGCACACAACAGATGTATCTATGGAATGAAACGGTTCCCTATGAAAAGAAATGATCAAAAAATAAGACAGAGCTTTGTGTTTTGGAAAATAACATGTCACAGAGATGTAAAACAACCCAAAGCCTGGAAGATAAGTCAGAGGGATCTTTTCTGAGAGTAATGATAAGATGAGATTGATGGGAAAGGGCGGGAGGGGAAGGAGAGAGTGGGAGAGAATGGAGACATCCGTGCTACATCACACACGGCTCATGGAACTTCAAAGGCGAGGCAGAAAGGCGAGAAGAAAAGCATCAAACTAAACAATACTTCAGAACTGAAGAAGAGTCCTCGGCTTGCCAGGTCATCAGATTGATGCTTGAGTCACCTGCTTGAATGAAACCCATATCAAAGCATATAATTGAGAGGTGCTGGAACTTTGGGGGCAAATAAGTAAATAAATCTCCAAGAGAGACACAGATTCACTCAGGGCTTAGAAGTCAGTGTGCGTCATCTTCAACCCTGGCGTCTCACGCAGTTAAACTAGAGGAACAATAGGTTCATGATACTGATGGAAAAATAAATTGTGCTGTGTATCTATGTTGGATTCTTTTCTCACCAGGGTGATAAACTACCTGTCAGAATGAATTTAGTGAAGAAAAGGTTTATTGAGGTTTACATTTGGAGGGTGTCGTCCATCGCGATTAGGAAAGTGTGGAAGAGGCCACGGCTCGCTGATGCAGCAGCAGGAGTCAGAGGCTGGTTGCTTGTTCATGTCTTGGCTGATCAGGAAACTGAGAAGCACTGTAATAGGGTTCTTTAGAGAAAGAAATCCAATAGAATGAGTGTGTGTGTGTGTGTGTGTGTGTGTGTGTGTGTGAGAGGGGGGGGGAGAGAGTATAAGTGTGTATGTGTGTGAATGTGCCAATGTGA
>JANHMN010000009.1:75393428-75427806 GCA_030674055.1 Rhabdomys pumilio
CATCAGCGAAGGAATCATCCACAGAACTACAGAGAAAATCAACTCAAACCCGCAGCAAGACCATAGGCCAAGGGTGCTAAAGGTTCTTCCTCCTGCTATGTGCTTTCTATCTGGGCTGTGGGCTGCTACAGAGGCTGCTACAGAGGTGTGCGCGTCTCTCTCTCTCTCTCTCTCTCTCTCTCTCTCTCTCTCTCTCTCTCTCTCTCTCTCTCACACACACACACACACACACACACACACACACAGCAGCCTTCCCAGTGAGGCTTCCAACTCACATGATTCTAATTTGCGACAAATTGACATTACAGCCATCTAGATCTACAACCCACATAACCCTCTCTCCTTCCCAGCAACCCTTTCCTCCATAGGTGTTAGGTCTATATACCAAAGCTTCCAGAACCTTCCAAAACAGCGCCACTTGCTGGAGATGAAAGACTGAACCACATAAGCCTATGGAGGCATTACCCATTTACAGCATATGCCACAGTTCTTGTAGCTAAACTAGTATTAACTGAAAGTAAAGACACAGCGTTTTTGCTGGGAACTGTATGTGGGAGCTGGGCACTGGATAACATAGAAGGTCCTGCCAGGACAGCAGGCTCTCCTTCAACAACATCTCTGAGTCCTACGTTTTTGGTTGTGTAGCATGGTGCTGCCTGGTACAGCCAGTCAGTCTGAGGGCTCTGATTCCCTCATGCAACTACCCCTGGTCCTTTAACCAGGTTATAAGGCTGTCCCTTCCACTGAGTCAGTGACACGCGAGAGCCACATTCTCAGTGTCAGGAAGGCAAGATTTTAAGGTCAGTGTGACAGAGGGCAGACACAGAGTCAGTGACCATTAGTGGGCACTGTGTCTCTGAACCTCATCCATTCATTGGCCATCCAGCAGAGGACACTGGTCTCTCCACAATGGGTATAAGAATGGTACAAAAATACACACTTTGGAGAGAGAAGATAGGTCCGAAATGGAGAAGCAGAGCGTGTGGGTGGAGACCCGCATGAAGACTATATGGGTCTGTGATACAGGGAGCGAGGAGGTGATAATGGCCAAAAGGAAAGCAAGCCCATCCTCACAGAAGGTGTGTAGTCCTTGTTTCCCCGGAGAGATGCAGAGAGGAAGCTGCAGCTGCCCATGACCCCTCTGAGATGGATGCAGATAGAGCTTAACCCACAGGCTTGGGTGTCAGAGTGTGACCAGCCTCTGTCACCCTCACAGCTCCAGCACCATAACACCTTGCCTCAGGTGCTCTGCAGCCTGTTGCATTCACACGTACAGAATACTTTAAGCAGCAACCGGAGACTCGATCGACACTGTCACCATCCCCCCCATCCCCATCTGGCTCCAGCACATCCTCTTCAGATGAGGAGAACCCAGGGCTCGTCTCTCCGATGTGTTAGCATCTCTCATCCCTTTTCTGCTCCTTCTTGTTCTCAGTTTTCTTCCTACTGAGGATTTTCTACAAGTTAGTCCCCTGTCTCTCCTTCATCTTACTATGTCATCATTCATTGGACTTTCTTTTGAGGTCCCTGCCCCTCTCACTGCCCCTCTCAGGTACCCTGTACTCTTGGGACTGGGCCTGAATTCTACATTCCTAGATCCTTTTTGCCCCCAGATCCCTAGGGATTTCTAATAGACCCTGCTGGAGTAGTCTTTTCATCTATGGGTAGAGCTTGCCTTGATGGGGCTGGTTTCTGAGGCCCGTCCCCCCCCCCACCCCCAACAGCATCACATTTGTAGAGTAGGTTACCTATGAGACCCAAGAGTCAGTCTGTCCCAATTCTTGCCCAGTGGGCACCTCTGCGTCCACTGCAGTGTCCAAGGCTAATCCTTGAGTGGATACTCCAGCCTTCTTGTCTGCAATGGATTCAGAACTGTAGCCACTGTATATATTTAGAGAAGAGAAGCAGAGTCTACAGGCTGAAGTTACGTGCTATGGACCCAAGAGGATAGCACAGCACGTGGAAATAAACACAGACCAAGAGAAGCAGAAGGAACCTGTCCACATGATGAGCACCCCAAGATTCTAATGTCACATCAGCTGCTTCTTGAAACCTGAAGTGCCACTTGCCCAGATGCTCCAATGAGTATTTCTGTTTCGAGTATAGCTTGCCTGTTATGTGGTTGAGGGAAACAGAAGAGATCTTTGGAGTGGTTGCATTTGGCAGACTGTGTGGCCAGACACTTTCAGGGAGGGGTTGGTCCTTAATCCTGATCATCAGCTGACAGGAGGCCACCAAGTTTCCACCAGGGTAGCAAACAGCAGCGGCGTGGGTGGCACTCAGCCCTTCTTTGTCTGCCTCCAGGTCGATGTGAACATGTGTTTCAGGAGACCTGTTGTTACTCTTGCTACCTGTACTGGGGAGTCTGGCTTTGAAAACAAATGCACCCGTGTGTTCCAAGACTGAAGAGAGATCGGTGAGGCTGTCTCAAGTCTCTGCCCCAGTCACAACTCCTCTTTGAGCATAGGCTCAGCAGCCCTCATGGAAGTTCAGTGCAGAGCCCAGCATGAGCTCCAAGTTTAGGCACAAGTCCCTGACCCTTTTCCTGTGGTCATTACCTGAACACACAGCAATAATACATGCTACTCCAGTTCTTATGGAGAAGGTGAGGACTGGGTGCCTCCACTCAGCAACCTGGGACTCTCCCTTGGGTGGCTTTAAGGAAGCATGTCATACATAAACAACCAAAGCTTAGAACATACGACTCCCTTGAGCTCTGCAGCCAGCATAGTAGGGCTATGCACTGGGCTCCTGCCAGCATCTCTACAGGCTCTTAGGTGCTTAAGGTTCCACATTGACACTGGAGACCCCAGACACAAGCTTTAGACAAGGCCACCCAAAAGATGATCACAAGGAAAGGTGTAAAGGAAACCTGTGCTGTGGTTTCTGATGAGGGTCACCTACAGTGCCACCACTGAGTGTCTGAAACAACAGAACCAATTCTGTCTCTAGGCTTTGCAAGCAACAAGTCCAACACCAGTGCTGCTCCCTTTCTGGAGTCTGGGAGATCTACGCCAGGCCTCTCATTGCTTCTGTTTATAGTGGTCCATCCTTCGCTCCTGTGTCTACCTTTGTCCCCACAGCCTTTCCCTCTGGGTCCCTTACAAGGAAATCGATCACAGGGTTTAGAGCCTACTCCAATGCAGAATTGGATAATTTCAAACTCCTTAACTTACATCTGAAAAAAATCCCAAATACAGTCATATCCTGAGGTTCTAAGTGGACATGTGTTTCTGAAACCACAATGCATGATTACTCTGGAGAGCATAAGAGTGACAAATGTCACCTCTGGTGAGGAGTTCTAGGCCTGTGGCTCCTCCTCTCTGAGCACCAATCCCAAAGCACATCCATGGCTGACTGTCACTGACAGGGAAGGTTTCAATTCTGTCTGAGGCTAACCCGGTGACCCAGGAGAGCATCAGCAGCACAGAACATGCTCTCTGTCGGTCCTAGCCTTGGCTACCTTATGTCCCAGAAGACAGAGTATCTAGTGTATCTGTGGTCTGACAGTGGAAGACCTCCAGGGTTCATCTTTCTCAGAAACCAGGTGTGCAACCATGAAAGGATGGTACCAGTCTCCTCAGAGTGTTACTGAGTGGTCAGGCAAGGCTGCTTGCTCAAGTCTCTGCAGACCCAGAAGCAGAGAGAGAGGGGGATTCTGGCCCTCACCTGGCTTTCTTCTTATCCCTCACCTTTCTTTTTCCCAGCCCAGGAGATGGCACTGCCCACATTCAGAATTTATCTCCTGCTCAGTTAATCCTTCCTGAAGCACCCTCACAGACACTCCCAAAGGTGTGCCTTGCTAGTGCCCTCAGATCGCATCACATTGGAGGACAGGGCTTCTGTAAAGGAAGTGATCCACATACCCTAAGAGACCCTTTTCCTTTTCCCAAATCTCTGGCATCCCTAAGCAGAGAGGCCTAGGATGTGAGCCAGACAGATACACTGGCTGCTTGGCTTCCAGCCGCTGCTGAGCTTTTTGTGACCTTGGGAATGACCTTCTCCGGACTACATTTCATCATTCAAACACAAGGACAATGATCCCTCTCTGCTGTCAGGGTGAGAACATCTGTCACACTCCACACAGTTCCCAGGACCTGAGTGTTGTCTGTCAGAGTAGACTCTACCCTGGGCCTGCTGTCAGAGGCACTGTTCTGCTTTAGATGACATATGGGATCTTGACGTGTGCTGTTCCCTGTATAGGACACCCTCACTCAAATCCCTCACCTTTTATCCTATTTCTAGCTCAGCCTTCTAGACTCATCTCCAGGGTCACCCCCATAAAGATAAATGATTGCTAATGCATTTATTGAGCAATGTCTTAGTCAGGGTTTTACTGCTGTGAACAGACACCATGACCAAGGCAACTTTTATAAGGACAACATTTAATTGGGGCTGACTTACAGGTTCAGAGGTTCACTCCATTATCATCAAGGTGGGAACATGGCATCATCCAGGCAAGCACGGTACAGGAGCTGAGAGTTCTACATCTTCATATGAAGACTGTTAGCAGAAGACTGGCTTCCAGGCAGCTAGGGTGAGAGTCTTAAAGCTCACACCCACAGTGACACACCTACTCCAACAAGGTCACACCTCCAAATAGTGCCACTCCCTGTGCTGAGCATATTCAAATCATCACAAGCAAGTATCCCACTCGATCCCAGTGATATCCCTAGAAGATGTATTATCCACTGTGACAGATAAGGAAACTGAGACTTGGGGACCATGGTCACCCCTGAATGATAGAGCATTACTCACACAGCTGCCATCACTGATGCCGACTTCGTGAGTCTCCCTTCCCCCAGCTTGCTCAGTGCTTTATCTATGACTGCATCATCTGACTTTTTGCATCTTGGCATCCCTGGAGGGCAAGGTCCTGCTTTATCCTCCCTGGACCCAGCTCCTGAGACTACAAGTCTGAGCTCTGAGAGCATTGGCTGACCTGGTCTGCCTCAGTCTCTCTGGTACCTCCTCTGCTCCCGGAGGCCCAGAGCATCCAAAACATTCTTGAGGCTGTTGGGGGCTGGGGGAAACATAGCATTTGATTCTGTAATGAGTTAAAGGGATTAAGAAGTGACTTTTTCAAAATTAGAGTCCAGCCAACTGTTTTTTATCAGCCTGTCTGTAGTTTGTTTGTCCATATTTTAAGTTCTTAAGTGGTCCAGTTTGTAAATCTTCATAGTTTATGCTGTTATAAAACCAGGCAGGGTTACGGATGGAGGGCTTGTGGAGAGGGAGATCATGGGAAGAGCTACCCAGGCCTGTTAGCTGTGGGAATGGGTGAGGCCTAGCCCCCCCCCCCACTCCCCTACTCTGTGGCTCAGTATAGCCTGAACCAGCACCAGAGCGGCCCTGGCCCTGGGGAGAGGGGAGTCTGGGCTTTCTGCTGCAACAGAGCTGCCCTGGCCCTGGGGAGAGAGGAGTCTGGGCTTTCTGCTGCAACAGAGCTGCCCTGTGTTGGGAAAAGCCACCTACATAATGAAGATAAGCTGTGTGGAAGAACCCCTGCAGGGAGGGAGCACTCTGTGTGAGAGAGCTGCCTCAAGGGGATGCCCTGTGAGAGGAGCCCTCTGTGCAAGGGCTCCACAGACAGGAAGTAGTCACTGTGTTCTCCTGAGCCCTGGGTGGTCCACTTCAGAGAGCAAGCTGGGTTCTCAAAGTTTAGGGAAAATTTATTGAAAAATGATTGCAAGGGTCATTCAGCTTATTCAGTCACTCTTCAGGCTGACCAGGGGCTGGGACATTCATTGGAGCAGATACACACACACACACACACACACACCATGAAAGTTCCAGGTGGCACACGGCAAGTTTTGGGAGCATTGCAGGCAGGCACAATGTCCTGGGGAAGAGCTGTGGCCACTCACACACAAGACATCAGAAAGTTAGATACCTCAGCAGGCATCAGTCCTGGCCTCTTAGATGCTGTTTCCGAGAGCTTGGTAAAAGGGGTGCTCTTACCTGTCACAGGTCACTCTCATTTTGTACACATACTATTGCAGGTGCTTCTGAGGTACAGGCTTGTTTAAGAACCATCCTGCCCATCCCCCATCAAGGGTAGAACTTGTCCCAGGTCACACATAGTTAGGAATACACTAACCTGTGCTCTGTTTCTGAGTATTTCATACTGGGTACACGTATCAGGATTCATTAGGCTTGCCATGGTTTCCTCTGACTATACCACAGCTCATGCCTGCTTGCTTTCTCTTGCTGCTGTAGAACACCAACCAAAGGGATCTTGGTGAGGGAAAGGTTTGTTTGGCTTAAACTTCCATGCCACCATTCATCACTGAGGAAAGCCAAGGCCAGGACTTAAGCAGGGCAGTAACCTGGAGGCTGAAACTGAAGCAGAAACCATGAAGGAGTGCTTGCTGCTTATGGGCTTGTTCCTCATGGCTTGCCTAGTTTGCTTCCTTATACTTCTGAGGCCCACGTGCCTAGGGGTAGCTCTGCCCACAGTGTGCTTGGCCCTCTCTTTTAAGCATTAACCAAGAAAATGGCTTGCCTGCAGACCAATCTTATGGGGGCATTTTCCCAACTGAGAGACTCTTCACAGATACTAGCTTGGGTCGAGTTGTAAGCACACAGCCTACTGGTGGAAGGTGCTGAGAAGTGACTGGGTTTTACTCGTCATTCCACAGGTGGATGTTCCTACTCTGTTGACCCTCATCCTTGTGGTGTCAAGGCTCCAGAAGTCCTCTGCTCTCCAGGGCTTGCTTTTCCTCTCTTTGTATGGCTGGGACCCTCTTGTACAGTGACCTTGAGGGGTCTCCTGCTCTCTTTGTCTTAGTCTTTGCTGTCAGTGGGTGTCAGATCAATGAGTGGCTAGATCTTTCTCACATGTATGTGTGTGTACGTATGTATGTATATATGTACAGATAACTGATGTGTGTACATGTTCATGTGTGAGTACATGTTTGGGTTAACATGCATGTGTGTGTGCATATGCATGCAGTTATCTCCACTTTATTTTTCTTAAAATAAAGTCTTTCACTGAACTCAGAGTTTGCCAGTTGTCTAGACTGACAGTGAGCTCCAGGGATCCTCCTGTCTCTACTTTCAAGCAGAGGGTTTACAACCAGGCACCATTACATCCAGTCTTTTTATGTGGGTGCTGGGGATTGAACCTGGATCCTCTTATTTATGTGAAAGCACTTTATTGACTTCTCCATCTCTCTAGCCTTGTGGACCCTCCTTTGAGGCAGCCAGAAGTTGTGGTCGATTGTCCTGACTCACCTCAGACCACAAGAGGTTGATTTGTTTTCAAATAAAGTTAAAAATAGTTGCTCACAAAGCCTTGCTGCTTACAGATCTGTGTGTCACTCAGTTCAGCTCAGTAATCACTTATTAACCAACTCCTGTGCTCAGGCCGTGACTTAGTGCAGTCTCAGAGGGATGCAGATGTGTACGAATTGTATACAGTGGCCACCCCTGCTCTGAGGAATTCCTCTGTTTCCCAAAATGTTAGTAAGACTTGGGATGTACAGCATTCAGCCTGGGCCCCCTATGCCTAGCCTATCAGGAAAGAGAAAACATGCTCCCATGAACTAGAAGGACTCTGGCTGGACCCAGGAAGGATTTGGACATGCCCATCACTGCCAGCAGAGGGGTGGCCAGTCTCCATAGCTCAGTCCTTCCAGTGAATGGTTATGGATCTCTGCATAGCCCCAAGCACCTCTCTCTTAGAACAATCTCTAAGTTTATTTCTTGGGAAGGAAAGAGCACAGGCTACACCCCAGAGTCCTGCTTTTAACTGCCCATATGATATTGAGCAGGCCCAGTGATTCAGCTCCCTCAGTTGTCACATGCCGGTAGTGATTCTTGCATGCATAACTCACAGGGAACACTGTCTGTCAGTTGCTTTTCTGTTTCTGTGAGAAAACATCACAACCAAAGGAGACTTTTGGAGAAAGTCTATTTTGGCTCACAGTTTCAGAGAGATAAAGACTTCACTGTGGCAGGGAATGGCAGCTGGTGGCAAACAAGGAGGGCAGAGCAGAAAGCTGGGAGCTCAGATCATCAGGTGCAAGCATAAGTGACAGAGAATCCAGAAGTAGGGCAAAGGTTTAAATTCTCAAAGGATGCCCTAGTAATAAATAGACTCCCTCCAGCAAGGCTGCACCCTTAAAGCCTTCCCCCAAAACAGTGCTATCAAATGAGGACCACTAGACATGTCCCATAGACACTAAGCCTATGGGGGCAGACAAACCACCATTCTTAAATATGTGGCCTGAGCTGTAACATACTATAGCTTAGTATGTAAGCTGTAATATTCTGCAGCTTAGTATGTAAGCTGTAATATAGTTATATAGGACAAATTATTAAAACCACTGACTGCCTTTAGAGGGGAAGCTGGAAGTTATTTAGTAGTTTCCAAAGCAATTTCTAGGGCCATGGAAACTTTTCTTGAATTCCTATAAAGAGAGAAGCTTGTCACTGAGCTGATGGGATCCGGGGAGTGAGCAGAGGGGACAGGTTCAGGGTTGCCTGCTCAGCATGTGGCCTCTGGTCATCAAGTTCCCTAGGCATTCTCTGCCCATGGAAAATTCAAGAACAGTTGTCCTCATTGCAAAAAATAAAATATGAGTTAGTCCTTCTAAATATCCCCCCCTTTTTCACCCCAAGGTCATGGAAGAGTCTGTAAACCAGTCAGATGGAGATGACAGAGTCCGTTGAGGGGGGGGGGTCTGAAATGACAAGGGATAACAACAGAAGTCCCTTGGGAGTTTATACACTACAGTTCACCTCAGGAACCCGCATGCTGCACACAGAATTAATCCACCTGCCATGTCCTCTTTCCCCACTGGATCACACACACCAGAAGCAGATTTTATCCTATGGATAACATCCTACACAGAACATGAGCTTCAGAACTGGGAATGGTCCTGACTCAGGCACTGCCATGTTTATTGACTTAACAATTATTTATTGAGTGCTGTAGATGCTGGGAATGGTAATAAAGATGGGAAACATGAGTGTATCTGCCTTCAGAGAGCTTCTGTCTGAAGAACGTGACCAGCTAAGAGAGGGTTTCTCACTGTGGGTTGCAGTGACCGATAGAAACACACTATGGCTGCCTGCTGTGAGGCACCATCGGGGTGGGTTTGCCCATGTTGGGTGGGGAGAGTTCAGAGAAGGTTGGAGGAAATGACTGCTCGGTTCAGTCTTGGAGATCACAGTGAAGGAGAAGATGAAGGAGGGGGAGGGGGGGTGTGCTAGAGGAGGGGGAGAGCTGAGCTAGGACCATATCACACAAGCCACATTAGCTGAGTCTAACAGTTTGGATCAATGCAGACCCCACCCTTCATGGAGCAATGCATCTGCAGGGAAGACCCCCCTCATCCTCAACTCCAAGGCTTTACAATAGTGAGGAGCCATGCAGCCTGGGACAGGAAACTATACAAATAGAGGACACCCCACCTCATAGACTGAGGAAATTCTTGGAAACACTCGTTTGAAAGAGGATCTGGGAAATGGATTAAGAAGTTCCTACTAAGAGGTGGGTGGTGGCTCTGTAGGAAAAAGTACTGACTACTCCTCCGCAGGACATAGGCTCTACTTTCAGTTCCTGTGTGGTGGCCCACAACCACCTGTAACTCCAATTCCAGAGGATCTACTACCTCTTCTGACCTTCTGGCCACTGCATGCACATGGTACACAGGTCTACATGAAGTAGACCATACACACAAAATAAATAAATCTAGATAAGAGAAATTCTAAGAATAATACAGTTTTCCTCTTATACGTGCATAAGGTACATTTGCACACTCAGGTTCCAAAAAAGTCCTGCAATAAAGCACAGATTGAAACTGCACCCCCACCCCCCCCCCCCCCCCCCTCCCGCATAGCTGCACCCTCCCATCCCATGAATAGCACTTTAAAAGCCACATAGAACACTGGGAGGACTGGGTAGTCATGCTTTCTACCAGAGCCTTATCTGCACAGAAGGTATTTTGAGTTACAGGGCTGGAGGTCTTGGCCACCATTGCTGAGGTGTGTTCCTGCCTTGGGGAACTGTGAGCATCTCTGGGTAGATGGAGGAGTGCTGTGCCTGGTAACCTAGGCCTCATTGTTACCAGTCGCACGCAGCTATCCCTGTCTACTGGATCTAAAATGCTCGTCAAAATGCACGGTCATGGTGGCTGCTGGCACAGATCTCACTAATGACTTCAAAGCAGCAGCTGAAATGGAAACGTGCTCTCAGCTGCACATCAGCAGAGCGGCCAGCACCCATCAGCCTGAAGGACCTCCTTAGTCTCGTCCCTGGGGTGGAGGAGCAGTGCTACTGTCCAAGGTCTGCACTTTGGTTCCCCTGCCTGTTAGTGGGGATGGGGTATGCAAATGGACAGCCACTGGCCTTTATATGAGGACCCCGTGGAAGAGCCCAGGGGCTTCCAAACAGGAAGTATGAACTTGAAGACCCGGATTCCAAGGAGAAGCTCAGGCTGGAGTGCTGAGGTAACTCAGACCGTCTTCTCATTATGTTGTCTGGGTCAGTCCTACACTCTGAGCCCCAGGGCCTGTTAGTTGACGCGAGCACGACATGGCCACCCTTCCTGCAAACACTTCCTATGGATTCTATTAAGCCTTGAAAGGCCTATCTGAACACTGATGTTCAGCCTTCCAGGATGAGCTTTGAGATGCATTCCTGATGCCAGCACAACTCCCCTCCATTGTCCTAGCGCAGCTCATCTGAACCTCAATGGCTGCCCTGGACACTGCACATGGTAGCAGTGTGTTCTGAGCCAATCCTCTCCTGTTACGATACCATGACCTCTGTGATATCATCTTTCCAGGTCAGAAAAGTTCTCCCTCTGTCTTGTTAACCAGTTTCACTGCTGCCATTCATTTATTCGACACATACGAATTGAGAGCATCCTAGGCCTGTGTTAATCATGGACAAAATGGACAAGCACTGTTCTCTTAGGTCAGGTGATAAGAAAGAAACTTAAGTTCAAAGATAATGTTATAGGCAAAGTCCTGCTCTATGCCCTTAGAGCTTTCACTGAGAGAGAGAGAGAGAGAGAGAGAGAGAGAGAGAGAGAGAGAGAGGATCCAAACAACTGGTGTCTTGTTCAGGAAGACCTGAAACTTACTCAACTTAGGTCACCTGGAAGAGGCCATGGAGTGAGGGGGGCACATTAGGAGTGATACACTGTAGACATTTAAGACAGTAGTTAACTCCAATGGTACCATTTCCCATCTGTATCCTCTTGATCCAGCCACTGTCTTCGTTCTCTTCAGAAGAGGTGTGTCTTAGTCAAGGTTTCTATTCCTGCACAAACATCATAACCAAGAAGCAGGAAAGGGATTATTCAACTTATACTTCCACATTGCTGTTCATCACCAGAGGAAGTCAGGACAGGAACTCACACAGGGCAGGAACCTGGAGGCAGGAGCTGATACAGAGGCTATGAAGGAGTGCTGCTTATTGGCTTGCTTCTCCTGGCTTGCTCAGCTTGCTTTCTTATAGAACCCAGGACTACCAGCCCAGGGATGGCACCATCCACAATGGGCTAGGCCCTTCTCCTTTATCACTAATTGAGAAAATGCCTTACAGCTGGAACTCATGGAGGCATTTCCTCAAGGGAGGCTCCTTTCTCTGTGATAACTCCAGCTTGTGTCAAGTTGACACAAAACCAGCCAGTACAAGGTGTCTCCATGTCTAAAAAAGATGTGTGCAAGACTGAGAGTAAGGTACAGAGCTGGGTGACCACAAAACAGGAGCTGCAAGGTGAGAGAATTTGGTTGAGCTCAGGGGGATGAGGCAGGCTCTCTGCGGGAGGTCAGCTTGCTCTAGGCCTCAGACTTATGAACTTGACCAAAACCTGTACAGAGGCAGAATGTTGAAGGACCACCACCCATCCCGCCTAGAGCGTTGGGAGAAGGTGATGGGCACTCTGCCACCTCCATCCCTCTGTCCTTGGATGCCCATAGCTGGGTTTCTCTGGTCCTCTAGAATGGACAGGATTCTTCTGAGGACCTGTCCAATACCCAGGTCTAGTCAGCTCATGAGGCAGGGCTGAGGAAGGGACAAAGGGACTGGCCTGATAGCTAGTGAAGGTGAGGACAAGCTTGAGAATAAATGGAAGGAGGGCTACCCAGTACAGATTAGAAAGCCACCACTGAGGAGCACTGCAGGCTAAATGCAAGTAGCCCAATGGTGTGACACCCACCCACCTGCCACTGACCTTGAAGTGAAGCCAAGTGACAGATGCTTTGACCGAGAAGTCATGGCAGGGGCAGCAGCCAGGGACATGGAGAGCTGTGGTCACCAGTGCCAAGCCCTCTCTGTTTATTAGGGTTCTCCGTGTTGAGTCTGGCAAACTGTTCTTGTTGGTCACATGTGAAGAATGCTGTCATCAGAAAATGCTGGGCCAGGGTCCTTGGAGGAGGCAAGGCAGGCTGTTTCATGTGCACCTGGGTCCTTGACGGAAAAGGGACAACAGAATTGAATGCTATCACAGTCCCCTCAGTTTGACAAGTACATGTCTCCTACTTTAGAGATGTCAAGACCTGGACGTAAGACATCCATCTGATGGCACATGGCGAGGACTTATTAACTCTGGGGCTTAAACCACTTTGTCTGACCGCAAAGGCCATGCTCCTGTCATGTCATCACATGCCTTACCAAGACCTGTGACACCTCCTAGGACAGATTCATGGCTGATTTAGGTCTCCTGCACAGGGCACAGGTGCTCTAGATGAAGATGCGGGGAAGATGCTTTTCTGTACCTCATGTCAGCACTCACAGGAAGACAGGGTGAGAGTCCTCAGGGCTTAGCTGCTAGCCCAGTAGGACAGGGCCATTAGGTGTAATAGAGTTGGTCTTTGGGGGCTGACAGTGAAGTGACATCATCTTCAGTGACATGGTGGCTATTCAATAGATCTGGAGTTCAATGGCTAAGACACAAAATCCATATAGACAACTTACCATATTGTGTGATGTTCAGACATGCTGGGTCTTACTTTCATCGCTTCCAAATTGGGATGCCGAGTGTCCCAATGACCTTCCAATGAGAAATACACAAGATAACACAAAAATGCCTGTGAATTGTAGGCACCGACTGAGCATTGGGTGTTATGGTTATATGACAAGCATGGGTTCAAAGTCAGGGCTTTACCTTAGATCAACCCAAAGACACTAGCTTGTAATTGTGCCATAGCTGCCCACGAGATCTGTAGATAGCACTGCAGTAGCCCCAGTGAGGATATAAGTTGACTGTTTTACCCTGCAGTATGGTTTAGACTAAAGATGGTCGAACTTTTGTGATAAGAATCCCTGGGGCTTTTTATCTTAGTGACTCAAGGGCTTTCTCTCTGAAAAGCTAGGGAAAGAAAGTGGTTTTCTAATTTACTAGACATCCCCAGAGGGATGCACTTTGGCAGTCAGCCTCCTGAATGAAGGTGGGCTTTGTTCCTTCTGAGCAGGGTAGCAGTAAGAGTCGATGCTCTGATGTTGGAGAACCAGGTCAGGAGAGGAAAGGTGATGTCAGTCAGGAAGAATGGCCTGGAGGGCTTGCGGGGTTTTGAGTGTGCTGTGGACTGCAGCCCTTGGTGGGTGGTGCTTGACAACACTGATGGGGTGAGTTGACATCTGGAGCTCCTTCCAGCTAACACACGGTGTCCTCTCTCCATCCAGATTGTGTTCCGAAAGATCAGCGATGTGAAACGAGAAGAGGAGGAGAGGATGAAACGGAAGAACGAGGCCCCCCTTATCCTGCCTCCTGACCACCCAGTCAGGAGACTCTTCCAAAGGTTCCGCCAGCAGAAAGAAGCCAGGCTGGCAGCCGAGAGAGGGGGCCGGGACCTGGATGACCTGGATGTAGAGAAAGGCAATGCCCTCACGGACCATACCTCAGCCAACCACAGCCTGGTGAAGGCCAGTGTGATCACGGTGCGTGAGAGCCCCGCCACGCCTGTGTCCTTCCAGGCAGCCTCCACCTCCACAGTGTCAGATCATGCCAAGCTGCAGGCACCTGGATCTGAGTGCCTCGGTCCCAAGGCAGTTATCGGAGACCCTGCCAAGCGCAAAGGCTGGGCCCGTTTCAAAGATGCCTGTGGGAAGGGTGAGGATTGGAACAAGGTGTCCAAGGCAGAGTCCATGGAGACGCTGCCTGAGAGGACAAAGGCACCAGGCGAGGTGACACTGAAGAAGACAGACTCCTGTGACAGCGGAATCACCAAGAGCGACCTGCGCTTGGACAATGTGGGTGAGGCCAGGAGCCCCCAGGACCGGAGCCCCATCTTGGCTGAGGTCAAGCATTCTTTTTACCCCATCCCCGAGCAGACGCTGCAGGCCACAGTGCTGGAGGTGAAACTTGAGCTAAAGGAGGACATCAAGGCCTTGAATGCCAAGATGACCTCCATTGAGAAGCAGCTGTCTGAGATACTCAGGATACTAATGTCCAGAGGGTCCTCCCAGTCTCCTCAGGAGACGTGTGAGATCTCCAGGCCCCAGTCCCCAGAGTCAGACAGAGACATTTTTGGAGCCAGCTGAGAGGACATTTCAAAACAAACAAAAAAGAAATCAAAGACAAAAGCCTGCCCACCCCACCCCTGATACTCCCCACCACACCAAACACATGACCAACAACTTTCAAACTGGGCTTTTTCTGACAGGAAGTCAAAGTCAGACCAAGTGACTTAGGTGTCCCTGCGTGGTCTCTGGAAAATATGAGGGAACGTGGCCAGGCACCCCACCCTGCAAGATGGCAGCTGCGTTGGAACAGCTGCTGACAGTTGTTGAAGAAGGGGCATGCTATCTAAAGAGCAGTTCCTCTAACATGTTTTACCGATGCGATATTTGTAAAGGGTTAAAACTACCAGGAAAGGGCAGCAGCCATGTAGAGACTGGTGGGAAAGCCCTGAGAACCTCTCAGAAATAGACCACACTGGGCTTCTCTACCAAGACTCCTGAAGACCACAACAGGCACAGGGACGTCTGGGCATTCACCACCCCACCCTGTGTAGCTGTGTCTGACATTACCACCTGTTTTTCCTACTTTGTCATTTATAACAAGCTTGTGATAAGAGGAGCTTGACAGACCAGAGAGTCTTTCTGCTCTGACAGGAGAGGTGAAGCATCAGGTGCTGTGCCGTGGACACATAGGCTGGGCCCCTCAAGTTTCCTCGCCCAGAAGAGGTGAGGCAAGAGTAAGGGCTGCAGAGGGCCCTTGGCTCTGAGTGGGCTCTGTTGCATGGTCCCCAGCCTGCTCCTGTGGATGGTTGATGTGGAAGCTCTCAGACCACAGGGAATCTCTGGAGCTGCACCATCTTACAGGCCTCATGACACAAGCTTCTCTCCTTCTCTCTCACCGACCTTTTCCCAGGCTTGTCCATGGCTTTCCTCAGGGTGTAGGGCATCGACAGGAAGGGGCAGGCGCCCAGTATTGCTTTCCTAACAAAGCAGACACACATACAACCTCAAAAAAAAAATGATTGTAGCAAGTACTAGGTTTCTATTTTGATTCTCGTGGGGATTTCTGTTCAGTGCATGGGGTCATTAGAGGACATGTGGCAGCCACACTTAGCCTTATTTGAAAGCCAACCTATTTCCTACTCTAAAAATAATGGCAGGACCATGATTATTCTCTCTTAGGGAGCTGGAGAAAAAACAAGCACTGGTTTTCAAAATATCTCAGTAATAAAGCTGGGGGATGTGACAGTGGAACTATGGTCTGGGGGAAATGGGGGCCCAGAGCCATGGTCACAGGGCCATCTCTGTGCCATCCAAATTCCCACATCATGGTGCTCAGGGACACTCATGCCTCAGTCACTTGAGGACAGGTTGGTTGGTCTTCTTTCAATGGCATCTGACAGGACAGAGGAGCTGGCTCAGGTGCATGCCTAGGGGGGTGGGGGGGGGGGGGGGGGGGGGGTGACTCTGCCAGTGAGCCTAGAAGCTCAGCTCTGCAGTGAGATTTGAGAGAGCAGTTGGGACAGCAAGTGACACGGGCACCTTTGCTTAACATCGCTTGGCTGTTGTGATTCAGAATGTCAGCTTCCCCAGAGAATTCAGCCTCTCTGGGGATCCTGACATTCAAGACTTGCCCTACCAAAGATGCTCACTGTTCTGCTTGGTGGTCATGGCACATGCTGGGACTTGATACATGGCTGTCTGTAATGTTGCATAGCCCTGGGAAATCAAGGGTGTGCACACATGCAGCTTTTCACAGGATGCTTAAGGACTGGCTTGTGGCATTCCTAGACCAAGACATGGCAGCCTTCAAAGACACCCACTGGTGACCGTGGGTAAAGCTAAGCCTGCTGTCTCTTGAACTGCTGCCAAATACCACTTGGAGCAGAGACTGTGAAGTACTGGAGTCCCATCCTCCAGCTGCCCCTGAATGTCTCACAAGGCCACTCCTCACATAGCCTGGTTCTAAAGTTTAGGAACTGCTCAGCTTAGGGTACGTGGTCATGCAGCATTGATCCTAGAGATCTTTCTGGAACTCTCTAGGATTTAATGACCCTTTAGCAGCTTGTTGGCTAGGAGAGCAGAGGCCTTATTGCTCCTTGGCTGAGCTCTGTCTGAGGAGGTGGTGAGCCTCCTTAAGATATATCTCCCTATCTCCTTAGGGATTCAGATGCTGGGGTTTCAGGTAAGCTCACCTTTGTGACAGGCGACAGATAAAGCTTCAGGCTTCTCTCTGGGGTCAATGCACATTAGGCTGAAGTCCCGTTAGACTGAGGTGCACACCCTGCAAAGGGTGTCTCTGCTTGTCTTGGGGTTCTAGGTGTCTAGGGCTTCAGTTCCTGCAGGTGATAGTGAAGAACACCTGAAGGTAGCTTTTAGTTTACCCCATTTCTACAGCGGTTTTGCTATGATTGCCTTCTCTGAAACAAAATGTAAATGAGCCAACCCATATCTCTTTATTGTCATGGCATGCACTGGGCTGGAGGCAGGTCCTGAGCAAGGACCACGGGACTCAGTTGCCCACAGCCTGCACCTTCCCGCTTTAGCCATTATCTGGTGGCTGAGGGGAGACTGAGAAACAAAGAATTGTCATGTGCAGACTGAACACTGAGATTTCAGATAAATTACACTTTGAGATACTTTGTCCTTTTGAGGAGAGACGAACACATAATGTGGTGCACCACTGTCCAGTTAAGTGCTGGCCACTTGGTCTCTCTAAACGAGCTACTGTGAATGTCATCCATAGAGAAGTGCCATTTCCCAGTGGCTATCCTGGTAGGCAGCTTTGATGGACTGCTCTCTTCCTGAGCGTGTACAGCAGTGTGGATATCAGAACCAAAATGGCAGTTGATGTTCTGGCTTTGGTGGGCATACTGCCTCAACAGCCATGCCATCCCAGGGCAGTGGCAGGTCCTTCCACAGGGCGTGTGGCAGCCTTTGTGCTGCTCTGATCTCGGCATGGCCAACCCCACTTCTCTGCTTACTGCTGGAGCAGGGCCCAAGTGTTTTGAGTCCTTGTTGCAGCAGCTTTCCGCCAGGCTTGCTTTGTTTGTTTTTGGTGCTGGAGGTCAAAGTTAGGCCCTTGTTTATACTAGGGAAGAGCTCTGCCACTGAGTGGTACCTCTGGCTCCCCAGCAAGCTTCTGGATACACATTTCTCCCATCGATCTCTTGTTATCTGGTTCCGAGGCCCCGTTTTAGCCTCCACCTCTTAAGAGTCTCTGCCACTTCAAGAGCAAGGATGGTTGGGCAACGGGTAGAAACACTACCACCCTTCCATCTGCAGGCTTCAGCCTCTGGATCCTTCAGTGGAAGGAGACAGTATTAAGCCAAATGCTGGGTGTATCTAGGTTGGAACAGGGACTGGGTGAACTCTTCGGAAATACCAGTCAGAGCCAGACAGACCTTCATCTCTCTGTGACACTGACACATCACAGGTATACTCTAGGGCCTCTCGGGAGCCCTGGTGAAGGAATAAGTCGTAGATGTGCATGCAATTAATTTTGTATTTTGTTTTGCAATAAAGATGTTTAGCCTTAAGACCCTTGAGTGGAAGTCCAGCTGCCATGGGGGTGCCGGTACCCCCTTTTACCCCATCTTCTTGTGTGGCTTAGAAAAGAGGCCTGCTTCCGTTCACTCTGGCCCTCAGATGCCCTCTCCTACCTAAATGTCTCTGCCGTCCTTGCTGCTTCATGTACTGCCTTCTTACACGCTTCAATAAAAACCTATCTTCACCAGCTCCTGTGCCCTCCGCCTGGAGGAGTCCTCAGAGTCCTGAAGCACCGACCCTAAGCTTCCAAGAGAGGACCATTTCCCACCCAAGGTGTTGGTATGGAGACACGGTCCTTGACGCCTCTCACACAGTTCAAAGGAATCAATGTGAATTTCCCTGCAGCTTAAGTGGGTCTCAAGTAAAATGTCAGTCTTCACACTAGTGTATCAGAACCTTTAAAGAAGGTCTTGAATTCCTGCGGGTGCCAGACCTGGTGGGGGCATGTCACCTGCCACTTGACCTTCCTTACAGCTACTGACTCTTTACCTGTGACTTCTGAGTCATCCCATCGACCGACCCCTTAGTCCCTGAGACGTTCACAGCTCTCCTCTCAGAAGACAGACTGCTTCTTGGTAAGAACACAGCTCCCCACCCCACCCCCATGAATGTAGCCTCTTAATATTCAGACACTGGATTCTGGCATCAGTTGGAGACTGTCCAAGCTGCAAGGACATTTATACTCACGAGCAGTTCGTCATCCTGGGACTTCTCATACGAACACTCTCCATCGAATCCTGCCAAATCCTTTATCGGGGTTTTGTTTTTTCGGTTTTTGGTTTTTATTTTTGTTTCTTTTCCCTCTGAATGAGCATGAATAAACAGGTGCAAATGAGCCGAGGCTATTTTTGTGGTCAGCTGAGGATGCTGCCAAGAGCTCCCCTGTGTGGCTGTGCAGATGTGGAGAACATGTGGGCAATCCGTGGATGATACCCCTTTCTTGACATTTTTAAACAAGCACAAATGATATTTGTAAAAAAAAAAAAAAGTTTAATTTTATTTATTATGGTAATAAACTATTTTATACGTGATACTTGTGTTGGCCTTTCCTTACATACTTATTCAATGAGGTGATTTCTCTTCTTCTGGCTGTTTTATGCTCTGTTCCACACGAGTGGCTGGCTTCCAACCACCTGGAACTCCAGCAGCTCCAGGTGATCCAGTACTCTCCCTCTTCTGGCCTCTGAGGCACCTGCACACACATGCCATGCAAAAATGTAACAGTAATTTTTTAAAAAAAAAAAATTATGTGGAAAGCTCTGACGTGGCTGGTCCCTTGTGTGAGTCAGTTTTCATGTTGCTGTGGTAAAATACCAGACAAAGCAACTCGCAGAGAGGATTTATTTTAGCTCATGGCTTGAGAGTGTAGTCCACCCATCAGGTCAGGGAAATCATGGCAGCAGAAGCTTGTGGCAGTGGGTCACATGTCATAGTGCACCCTCAGGAAGAAGAGAGAGATGGATGCCAGAACTCCTCTCTCTCTGCCCGTCCTGGCCCTGCCCCTGCCCCCTTTATGCAGTCCAGCATCTCAGCCCAAGGAATGGTACCACCTACACTCAGGCTGGGCGCTTCCTGATCTCGCAACCCCTCAGAGACAGGTCCAGAGATCTGTCTTCTGAAGTAATCCTAGATCCTGTCAAGCTGACAGTCGCTGTGAACCTATAATGGACTGGGGAGAAATATAAAGTTGTAGGGACAGCATGCTTCATGTCTAAGTGTTGTTCACGGGGTGACCTCAGCAAAATTGGGCAACCTTGTTCTCTTGGAGGTTCTCAGGAAGTTCTGCCTCTGCCATGAGCCTGGGAGCTGGCCTCTAAGATCTTGGTCTTAAAGATCCAGGTCCTTCACAGCCCTGCCTGCCATTACAATGGCATCAAGTTTCAATATGAGTGTCAGAGGGACAACCCACATTCAAGTCATAGCATTTGCCTTAACATGCCTCTTAGGCCCACCTCCCTTTTTAAAGTGATGGTTTTCATCTTGAACAGTTTGACATGGATTTTGGATAAAATACATTAATGTTTTCCCTACTTTGGAACAGACAGCAAAACCCACAACCCAGTGTTTCCTGAATGACTGTCAACAGCACTGGGTTCTTCTCCTGCTCCACTATAGTTTGCAGAGTTATTGAGGCAGAGCCTCAAGCAGTCCTACTCAGTGTTATTCCATAGGCACTGAGTCAGACTCCACAGGACTGCCATCCTGTGTATTATTAAGACCCAATGACCATAAAGTCATAAAGCACTTCTCTCTTTGCAGACAGTGGAACTTAATTCTGGGGTGAGATCCATTATGTGAAGCCAAAGTCAGGACATGGAGAACCTCACTAGCCACATGGCAAGCACATGGTGTTTTTAAGGACAACCCTTCAGTCCCCTATTTCATTACACTACAGAAGGGCACGGCAAAAATGATGACATTGTTTAAAATCCCAAATAAGCAATGCACATTTCGAATGATTACTAAAGGGCTGGACAGTAATGCATCTTCAATCTTTCATGGTTAAAACAAACAAAGAGACAAACCCATAAATAGCATTTTTGTAACTAATTAACTAGACTAGAAACAGAGACAAAACTAACTCATACTACCTTTGGGGTAACAAGTGGAACTCAATCTTATTGTACAATACATCTATCCTGTTACGTTTGCTAAAAATATAAACATTACAGTTACTTTCTAGTACTTAGCTAACCAATGTTTGTATTTTTAGAAAAGCAAAGAAAAAAGTCTCAAGTTCTGTAAGGAAAGCCCCACTAACTACCACTACCACATACACTTGCTAACAGCTGGCTCCTACAGGTATACGTAATTTTCTCTCTAGGCCATCATCCTCAATAGGACAAGGCCCCTGTTTCTCACACAACTTGCAAGCATAATGCCATTCAGTATTCTGTGTGGTTCCAAGGATGTATGATGACACAGCAGGACTTTGGTTGACATTGGGTATCTTGGTTCCCTAGATGTTGGCTGGGTAGTTGACTAGTTGCTCATGGAACTAGGTCAGGGGGTCAGAGAGTCCTGGGGCTAGCAGTTCTGGCGCTTCCAGAACTGTCCCGGAAGTTGTCCTAGTGGATGAGGTGATTGACTACTGCCCAGGAATCAGACTTAAGGGTCTATCTGCAGCAAGTGGAGACTACAGAGAAAGGTTCTCCTCCATCATGTTACATGGGGGAGCCAGGAAAGGTGAGACAACAGAGCCCCGGATGATCCACACAGAGAGCTAACAGCCAATCTCCACTAGCTGCCGAGACCGTGACTGAATCAGGTCGTATTCGTGAACTTCAGGATTATTATGGCCAACCGCTCACTGACTCTCCCAGTGCAGTCTCATAGATAGGCTTGCCTTTCTATAAACAGCTTCTCTGGAGGAGTTCAACACCGCCTGAGTTATTTACAGATGTCCCACATTAGATACTTCCCTATAGTCATTTTTACACTATGGGTTTTCTCAGTGAGTCCTTTCCTTACTTGAAGGCTTCAGTCAGACTCCCTCTGACTGACCACAAATACTGGTTGGTCCAGGAAATTGCACCCATTTCAGTGGTTGCCACCCACATCCTTAGAGCTTCTTAGCACCCCACTATCACCTGCCCTGTGTCTCCTTGATGACCAAGCCAGCTGCTTGGTTACTAATGCCCGGCTTACCTGCCTCTTTCTGGCTTGTGCTTTGTTCAGGGAGCACAGTGTGCCCATCCCAGGCCGTCAACGTCTCTCTTGCAAGCATGGCAGCGAGGAAGGAAGGGGATCCACCTGATGGCGGGGTGTGCCTTGCAAGGGTGCATGTTCCATTGAGCTAACATTCCCAGGGATGATCCCAGACGCTGTCATTTAGGACATGAGCCAGCACGGAGCCCAGCTCATCTTTCCCTTGACTGTCACATGGTTACAATTCATGGAATAGTTGGATCGTTAAGCATTCGCTCCAAATTCCACACACACAGAGCTTCAGAACTTAAAGCTCCTTCCCTCCCCTCCTCCTCATGAACCCATAGCCAAACCACCTCTGTGACACTTGTCAGCAGCTGTCCAGCATCTGTCTAGAGGGATGAAGTATCAAGACACATGTGTTTAGATCTCAAAAGTTTTATTTAAAAATATCCAAAATTAGTCTAGAAGAAAATCAGAATTATCTATGTAGCAAAAACAAGTTCTGCTTTTTTTTTTTTTTTTTTTTATGAGAGTAAGGCAATAAAACCTACTGAGTAAAACACATGCGACCTTGGGATGCCACTCTCCCCTAAGGCCTTGTCTAATACCACCTGTGTGTGGACATTTTACTCTTCTGGCTTTTGAATTCTACTTCTGTGCAGAACAGCTGTGAGAGGAACCACCATGTTACTCCATGGTTACAGGTCTCAGAAAGCAGCCACCATGTGTGGACTCCCCAGTAAAGTTGAAATTACAGAACTCTTTGGAAAGCCCCAGCTGCACATCACCCACTTTAGCTAGGTCACCTGCAACGTGAAATATGGTTTTGCTGTTCCCCTAAGGACCACTCATGCAAAGGTTAGTCCAGAGCCTCCAGTGCGGCACAGAAAGGAGCCATCAGAGTGTCACAGAATTTCCCAGAGAGACATTCCAAGCATGACAGGACAATCCCTAACCAGGACTTCCATGTCAAAACACATGTCTGCCACACTGAATCTTTGGTAGAGAAGAAAAAAACCAAACAGGTCTATGGAAGATTCTAGAACAAAGTATAGTCGGGGGCGGGGGGAACCCGAGACTGCTCTAGACTGTACCTTATGCATCAGGAAGCTTATGGGGGTACATATAAAAACCTGAGGCTCCAAAGCTAGAAGATGTTTGGTTGTATATTTACTGTTATTGATCAAGCTGCCAGTCTTGGAATGAAGCATCTTCAACAGAAGATGAGTGGAGGTGGTCACTCAGGGACTGTCCTGGAGTGGAAGGTGGTCTCTCAGGGACTGTCCTGGAGTGGAAGGTGGTCACTTAGGGACTGTCCTGGAGTGGAAGGTGGTCTCTCAGGAATTGCCCTGGAGTGGAAGATGGTCCCTTAGGGATTGTCCGAGATTGGAAGGTGGTTCTTCAGGGATGGTCTCAGTGTAAGGTGATCCCTCAGGGACTGTCCTGGAGTGGAAGGTGGTCCTTCAGGGACTGTCCTGGAGTGGAAGGTGGTGGTCTTTCGGGGATGGTCTCAGAGTGAGGGGTCAGGATGAAATGCTAAGTCCCTTGGAGGCTGAGCTGGTCCAGCAGCCATAAACAGTTAAAGAACTGTGTATGTCTGAGCCCAGGCAATGCCCACATGTGAATAGCAGTACAGGAATCCCAGGACAGACAGGGTCACCCATGGCCACCCTGTGTGAAGAGACAGAGAGGAAGAATAGTTAGAATAGCTGGGTGGGCCCTCCCTCATGGGCAAATTGTCCCCTAAGGAGATGGCAACAAAAACACAGGCCACCAGAAAGCCAGCTTTGTCTGGACCCAGCAGGTGGGGTCCTGTGTTCTCACCAGGGTCAATGTGAAGCAATGGTTTCATTACTGCAAAAGCAAACACACTTAGAAACAGGGCAAACTTTTAAAGAGCATGTCCTATGGAGACTAAAGAGAGCAGATGCCCTTGTGGGTACCAGAGTCAGTCTTCAAATGCACACCAGCTGTTACATTAAACACAATGTCACTTTTTAGCATATATAAAGGCAGACCCTAGATTAAATATTAAATTTCAAAACTCAGAACATAAGGCTGGAGAGACGGCTTGGCAGTTCAGAATGCCACTGCTTTTGCAGAGGTCCAGAGTTCAGTTCCTAGCACCTACATGGTGAATCCCTGTAACTCTAGATCCAGAAAATTCAGTGCCCTATACTGGCCTCAACAGCCACTGCTGTATGTTGTGCACATATCTACACTCAGATACATACACACACACTCAAGCATGCTTGCACACTCACACACACATGCACACATACATGTATACACTCAGAAACACACACATTACACATGTGTACAATACATATACACATACTAAGGAACATACACACATGTATACATGCATACACACATACACACGCACACACACATACTCAGACACACATGTACACATGCACACACACAAATGCACACATGTATACAAGTGTACAAATACATGCATGCACACACACATGCATGCACACTGAATAAATAAATATATCTTGTGAAAGACAACTGTCAAAGTTTGGGACTGGAGAGATGGTTCAGTCATTAAGAGCACCTACTGCTCTTGCAGAGAACATGGATTCAGTTCCCAGATTCCACATGGCACATAGCTCACAACTGGTCGTAGCTACCATTTTCTTCTGGCCTCTGGTACCAAGCACATGCATATATGCAGACACATATAAATAAATCAATCAATTAATTAATTAATCTCTAAAAACAAACCTCAGAGCTTTAAGCAGCTCCTTCTACAACACACACACACACACACATATCTTAGGCTATCTGATCTATTCTTGTTTTTAATATTAGTGTCAAACTTTCTTGGGAACATTAGAGAATTGGAGATATTGTAGAATATCAGAAGTCAAACTCCACAGATTCAGTCCTGTGTTAGAGGTGCTCCCAGGCTACCTCAGGTAAGACAAGCACACACAGCAGGGTTGACTACAATCTTTATCCTATGCACTAGATAACAGCATACAGAATGCACAAAGCCCATTTAAACTGGGGCACATGGAATGAGCAAGAGTTTGCCACTGGAAAGGACAGGGACAGGTCAGAGTATCTCAAGTCACCAAGGGACAGGGCTTATGTGACACAGGCTGGGTACAAGTCGGTAAAAGTATGTGTGGGAAAGAGTTCTAATGCCATTTTTATTAATATAAGCTCTCTGTCACTGTGCCAGGCTCAAGTTCAGGCCCTGATGACTCTGCCACCTCAGCTTTGACAAAGTCACGAATCTCAAAGGTTAGATCAACGTTATGAAAACAGCCTAACTGTTATACTTACAAATGCAAGTGGAGTGGTCCAAAGCCCTGCATGGTGACAGAAATGTGGTTGGTACTAGAGAAAAGGCAGTGATGGTGGGGGTAAATACCATGGAAATGTATCTCCCAAAAGACCAGAGTGACAGCAGGGACATTAAACCCCGGACTTTTTCCCAACCTTCCTGTAGACCGGCTTCCACGTGGCATCAGAGTGACAGTCCACCCCATACCTGCTAATGTGAGAGTCATCTATGGTGACTAAAACCAGTGCCTTGCAACTGCCTTCACTAGCTACAACTGAAATGACCGTACTTCCAACAGATGGCATGCCTAGAGGTTCCAGGAACACATGAATCTGGAAAGACAGGAGACACAGTTCAGTAAGGTTGGGTATTTTTCTAAGGCTGCAGGAGGGTTCTGTGAGCCTAAACACCTGCAGCTCTCTGTACTCTGGCTGAGACGCAGTTTCAAGGCACCAGAGAGCGGGTTCAGAGTAGCACGGAAAGATGGTGCTTTGGACACAGGAAGTACCCCCGGATTTCAGCTGTGTTTGGGGTGAGGCATCACTGGGTGTTTGGTCAACATAGAGCCCTGAGGCCACCTGCAGATGTGGGCATGTAGGTAAGTTTCACTTATACAAAGCTGGGCCTAGAACAGCTGCGATTGACGATTCTGTTTGTCTGAAGCCACCTCTGGGAAATCTTTACCTCTAAGGCGGAAGGGTCCTCCATCATGGGAAGATGGGTTCTATGGATCCCCTTGCTAGCATATATACCATGAAAAGAGGCAGCTGGGCACCTAGGCAGCACTCGAGACAATTGTCATCTGGACACAATACCTTCGTAAAGTCTTGGTTTACCCATCTACTCAGTGGGAGCACAAAACAGATTGGGTGTAATTACATAAATCCAAGAGTTTGAAAACACCTGGGCAACACAGCAAGATCCTCTCCTCCCAAACCCACACAAAGACATCAACCACAAGCCATCCTTCCAACTATGCCGGCAATACTCTACCCTCTGTGTGCCTGGTTCCATGCTAGACCTGAACATCACAGAATATTGCTCACCTGCAGGCACAGTCCAACCAAGGCAGTGCTAACCCAGCCCTGATGTGGCACGAGGGGTAGAAGTATGGTTGGCCAGAATCTCCTCAGAAGAGGACAGCAGCACTCTGAAGATCACTGTGATATTTAGTCACCCAGGCTTGTCAGTCATTTAGAAGATGGAGCTGGAGGGGTCTGTCCTGTAATAAGATGCTAGTCTCCCTCTACCCCTTCTCAGCTTGTCAAATTCAAGACTGTAGAAACTTCTGGGATTTTGACAGCTTGACCTCACTACCTAAACAAGTGGTAAGTTTAAACAGGTAATCACTGGCAACTGGAAATGCTGTGGCTAGATTATAAGGCTGTGCAAACATTTAACATGGCGGACTTGGCAGGCAAGGGCAGTTTTCTTATAAGTGTAGAGAGAGCACAGCGGAGTCACTTGTGACGAGCAGTGCAGTTGGAATAGGTGGCGTTAAGACGGCTAATACGGTTAATACGGTTAATAAGGTCAAGGTAGTTACACAGGATATGGGGAGCTGTGTCCTGACTACAGCCAACAGGAGGGAGACAGCTATGGAAAGCTGGGCAGAGACTTAACTTGAGGTTATCATGACTGAGCTGTTCTCTCAGCAGTTTTAACGGTCTGAAAAGAAGGAACAGGCTGAGATACATGAGCAAATAGCTGTTATCAAGAGGGGTCTCGAGAAGCCAAAGTATTGTTTCTGGGAAGGGAAAAAAAAAATCAGAAATAGGAGAGGGTCTAAAAAAACACTGTTGGGAAGGTAATGTCACATGGCTGGAGGGAGCGCTCAGTTGGTAAAGTCCTGGCCTTGTAAGCATGAGGATCCAAGTTTGATCTTTACAACCACTGTGAAAATAAAAAAATTATGACCTGTATCCCCCAGGCTCGCTGCCAGATCAGCGAGAGATCTGTCTCAAAAGAAGACAAGGTTTGAGGAAGACAGTCAGACTTGAGGGATGATGCAGCAGTTAACAGTAGAGACTGTTCTTCCAGAGGACCTGGGTTCAATTCCCAGCACCCACATGGCAGCTCATAACTGTCTGTGCCTCCAGCTCCATAGGATCCAGTGCTTTCTCTGGCCTGGACACCAGGCACACGTTTAGTACACAAAAATACTTTCAGGCAAACCATCAACATTAAAATAATTTTTTTAAAAAAAATAAAATTTGACATCCAAGCTTCTCCTCTGTCCTCCTACACAGGCAGATTATACGTGCACATCCGCACACTCCAGTGTACCTCCCACACAACACGCAAGGTGGAATGGTGCTGTCCCTGTGGCACCCACCATGGAGGTTCCTCTAGATATCAAAGCAAACATAGATTCCTATGACTGAAGGCTCCAAAGCAGAACCTACAAGAGATATTACACACACAGAGTCACAACATAAAGGTACAAGCAACCCAAGCTGGCAGGTAAGCAGGTATACAGTGTGGTGTGTACACAGAGATACCAGAGAACGCAAATGTTACAAATGTAACGGCCTCTGTGGACTGCAAAGACATAGCATCATGTACAAAGCCAGACACAAAGAAACACGTATGTGATTCCACTTACATGAGGCCGGACAGTGGCTGAATTCATAGACAGAACTTGGTGCAAGCATTATTAGCAGGGGCCGAGAAGAGAGAGAAACAGGAAGCACTTGATGGAGACAAAGTTTCAGTTTTGTGAGACAAAGAAAGCTCCAGAGATTGGATGGTATCGACAGCTACATAAAATGCAAATATTCTTAATGTTCCCTGAACTATATTTAAAAATAGCTGAAACATATTTAAGTTATATACAATTTACCACAATAAAAAAAATGAGGCTAAAGTCCTTGAGAAAAATAATATATAGTAAATTAATCCATTTATAAAAATTGCAAACAATTTATAATGGCAACAATCTGTGGTTACTGGGAGCTGGGCCAGAGGAGCCCAGGTGCAGAGGGCAGTAAGAGTCTCCCTGGGAGTGAGGCCTATTTAGGGGAACAGGATCCACAGGCAGGCAAGCAAGCAACAGATTCAGGGATAGCCCCTGCTCCTATTCTTGGGGACCAAGCCACTCATTTGCTACGTATGTGCAGAGAGCCTAGGTCCAGCCCATGCTCACTCTATGGCTGACCATTTGGTCTCTGAAAGCCTCCAAGGGTCCAGGTTAGCTGACTCTATTGGTCTTCCTGTGGAGTCCCTGTCCTCTTTAGGTCCCTCAATTCTTCCTCCAACTCCTCCCTAAGACTCCCAGATCTCCATGTAATATTTGGCTGTAGGTATCTGCTTCTCTTTCCATTGGCTGCTGGGTGGCCCTCAGTAACAGAGGATGTGCCTAGTCCTACAGGGATCTGATGTGCTGGCAGGGGTATAGTGTTGGGGAATGATACCTAGAAGGGGGCTCCCCCTTCTTAAAAGAGAAGGGGAGGGAGAAAAGGAGGTTGTAGGTGAGGTAGTACTGTGAGGATAGGGAGTCTAATATTGGGCTATAAAGTAAGTAAGTAAATAAATAAATAAGAGTCTCCTGGGGTGAGGAGGCAGTTTCTCTAATTTCCTCATCCACCTCCTGCCCTTCCCTCCCTCTCCTTTCATCTCTCTTTTGAGATAAGGTCTTAGCTGTGTAGCCCAGGCTGGCCTCAAACTCGTAACCCTTCCTGCCTCTGCCTCCCGAGTGTTGGGCTCATACAAGTGCACCTTCATACCGGGAGAATGTTTTATAATTTCATAGTGAGACTGGTTTCTTGTGTTTACATAGCTGGCAAACATCCATCAGACTGTACGCATGGACGATGCTCTTGATGATGAATTAACTGTTCAAAATGATGCTGGAACAAAAAACCCTCAGAGGCACCAATCAGACATGCAAGCCACACACAGGCTCATCACTCACACACACACAGACCCACATATCACAGACACAAACATACATAGGCTGCAGAAATGCCACGGGCTCAAACAAAGTACGCAGCAAAGTACAATTTGGTTTTTAGATGATGTTGAGTCTTGCCTCCTCCTAGTGAGGGTTCTTCTGAGTGTGTCAGGACACAGTTCTGGGCTCCTGGCCCTCCATGGGGGACCTCTCAGATACTCCTTCACCCTGCAGATGCATTTGGCAGAGGACAGGCTGAAGCAGCTGAGTCAGCACAAATCACCATCCCGTGGAGAAATCCCGTGGAGAAATCCATGGAGTGCACTCCTGCTGGATGGCGTTAGCTGAGTTGCTGGGTGATGCAGGGGCTGTCAATCACCTCACCAAAGGCTCACTCAGCTATCTGCTTCTGCAACAGTCCAGTTGCCACCCCGCTCTTTCAAAAGTGACATCCTGCCATTTTCCATTTCTAGAAGATAAATGTCTGGTGGCCACCTAGTGACCATGACCTGCAGAAACATGGCCGTCCTGCCCAGCCTCTTGACACCATGTGTTCTGTCCACGTGTGAAGCTTAAAAATGTGATGGTTCTGTTCAGCTTACAAAGATCACATTCTCAGGTAGTTCTCTCCTTTTAATCTATTATTCACTGTTACCTGCAATTAAAATGCCTAAGCTTCTTCTCTTCATCCACCCAGGCAAGTGTTTCAGATGGTAACCCTGCGACTGCTGATCACTGGCCCTCCAACTCCCCAGTGCTCACGGACCACAGTTCTCCTGAAGGTTGAGGAGGACCTAGGACCCTCATAAATGAACTCATGGTTTCTACAGCTCACAGACCTCTTTTCTGGTCCCGTGAAACAATGTCACCATGAGCCTCAAAGCCATTCTGAGAAAGGAAAAAAGCCATTAGGCTCAAGGAAACAAGGCTCGCCTCCCAGTGCACATTTCTCTGCTTGGGGTACGGGGCTCTCAGCCTGTGCTAGTTAAGATCAGAGTGAGGGCTGACAGTCACCCTCCTCAGAGCTTCTGTCAACTGGTTGGCTCAGTTATGTTTGTACAACAGGAAGACTGAATAAAGAGGTGATTCTCGGAGATGACAAGAAGAGGGTACATCTTGGGGGGTCAATAGGTTTGAGGACCAAAGAGAAGAGTCTCTCTCACTGAGGCCAGCCCCAGGCAGAACTCTGAGAGCTCACACTGAGCAAGGCTATGAGAGGCTACACCAGTATTAAAGTCTGGCACTCACACCAACAGGTAAAGCAGCATCTTATAGCCCCCAGGTCAGAGAAAGGCATCTCTTTCTTTAGCTTTGCCTCAGCCCCAGTTGAGTTTGCTAGCTCAGGATCCGAGAAACACAGGTATCCTGCCTAGGCTCTCTTTGCATACCTCCCAAGAGGTTTGATGTCATCACGCTGTTAATTAATTATTCAAATGCCTCTTTGCATGACTGCTTTCATTGTTAGTGCTGCTCCCAGCAGCACATTGTGTTTAACGATGTTCAGATCCGATGCGGGGGAAATGGTGAGGTGCTTCATTTAAATCCTATTTACTCCAGAGGCTGCAGCCAGATCCCAAGAGCCATTCATCAAATGGTCTTGAGCCCAAGTCCCTTCCTCCCGGGCTAAATTTAGATCTTTAATAAGTTGTGGGGCCCGAGCCTTTTCCCGGCAGAGGGCTGGCTACTGATCCAGGGACAGGCACATGAAAAGCACAGAGCTGTCCAGGCATGGATGCCCATGAACTGCTGGGCCCATTCCAAACACAGAGGGACACAGATGGACGTTCTGAGGAACCTGCTCTTCCTACCTTACAGTTCTAAGAAGAATGCTGGACCTGAACCCAGGTTTTAGACTCATCCTTCCATGAGAAAAACAAAAATAAAATACACACACATACACACACACATACATACACACATATACACCCACATATATACAGACACACATACACACATGCACACACATACACACACACATGCACACACATACATGCACACATATACACACATACACACATATACATACACAATCAAATGGTTCTTGTGTGTAGAGAGGCCGCATCTATGCCCCCAAGGAACTGTGTTTAAAGGCAGACAGCAGGACCTCACCCTGTAGCTTCTGAGGAGACAAGGCTTAGACCTGAGACTGTGAGTTTTTAACAGATTCCCTGGGGTTGTGGATATTGTGAGTGTAGAGGCCATAATTGTTCCCCAGACTCCTCACGATGCTGAGAGAAGGGCTTCTGCCATAGCTGTCCATCAATAGACTACAAACAGGCACTCCTTGTTGTGTCCTGAACTCTGTCTGGCTTGCTTGGTACTGGAGCCTCACTTTGGGCCTCTTTCTCGACGCAGCAGATTCGTGATCACCTTCTGAATTTTCCAGTCGACCTTTCTTCCAGTAATGTCCCTCACTGGATCTCTCGTTCTTGCTGCCCCGCGTTAGGTGCCAAACTGTTGCAGACCATACTCTGCCTGGCTTGGGGGCCAAAAAGTCCAGCCTGTGCTGCTGCTCTGGTCCATGGGTCAGGGTCGCGAAGAATGGAGACAAGACAGAGGTTTTCTTCAAGTCTCAAGTCTCCTTTATTGTCTCTCTACTATTGGTGCATATTGGCGCATATTGGCGCATATTGGCGCATATTGGCGCATATTGGCGCATATTGGCGCATATTGGCGCATATTGGCGCATATTGGCGCATATTGGCGCATACTGACTCCTATTGTATCCTATTGTTTCATATTGACTCTATTACAAGGAAATCCTGGGTATTTATAAGCACACACAGGAGAACACAGGTGAAGACATTTTACCACGTGCACCATGCAGCTGGGGTCACTAAACAGCAAAACAAGCTATGTGGGATAAACAAGATATTTGTCAGAGTGTGCTCAGCTGTTGTAGGCTGCTGAAAACCAAGTCTCTCATCAGGGTAAATGGTTCCAGATGGCTGCAAAGATGATAACTGCTTTCTAGCCGCTTTCTGCTTAAAGTCGGCTCCCAACACCTCCTGATGCTCACACTGTCTCAGCAATGAGGTGTGCACCCCGTCCCTTAGCCACACCAAGACCAAGGATCAAAGAAGGCCAATCCCTCCTCCAAAGTATAACAACTAGCTGACCATCAACCCGACTTGCAGAATAGCTTTAAAGTGCACCTGGCTGCAGGGCTGGGAAGCACTACTTGGTTCAGGGTAAGGCAGACCACAGGCTACAAGCAGGCCTGCCTCCCGGCCTAGTTTCACCTCCCAGCCTACCCTCACCTCCTTTAAATCCCATGCTAGTCCCTGACCCTAGGTGCCCAAGGTCATTGGTGGAAGGCCACAGAAATGATAGCACCTTGTATCTTCACATGGCCATTATCACTAATTCTCTTGAGCACCCCTAGTTCTGAGGCCTTCACAGCACTACAAAGGGGACAGAGAAACTGTGGTAAACACCATGTCCTGCTCCTCCATTAGTGTTGCACTTTATCTATGGACATGAAGAGCTCATTCTAGGTGCTCAGATGGCACTTTAACAATGCTGTCAAGGTCATAGTCCTTTGACTCCTATTATGGCCTGAACCTCCCCAGGAGCTTCAGCTGGAAGACAGAGCAGGGCGCTGGAGACCCCTTAGAGGAGCATCCTGTCACCCTAAGGAGAAGTCTCTTGCTAGGGTGCTGTGTGCCAGTTTGAAACAGCACCCACAGTGGCCTATATAAATCACCTTGTTCACAGTCAATTTCCCAGGCTGATGAAGCCAGCCTCTGCGGATTGGCACAAGCAGCAGGCGCTTTCCAAAGCACTCACTACCATAAAGTAGAATGACTTCATCTGACATAGAGGAAGCAGGGAGAACACGCTGGAGCCACTTAGTCTTATTCTGACAGGAAAGCAGGAGCCAACAGACACATCATCTCTCTCCAGGCCAACAGGGTGGGATATCTGCTTCCCGAGAAACTGTCCCCAGCACTTGTGGCTACTTCAGCCACTGTGGCTGAAGGCTGCCCAGTCATCGGACTTCCCAGCCGTTTCCCCCCCCACCCCTCTCGGTCTGTTCATATAGCCTCAAAGATTGCAGTTCACTGTTAATTCACAATCAATGCAACCCGGTGGCTGTTGCCTACTTAGCAAATGATGTATGAAAAGCTGCCTCCTGACACAGAAGGCTACTTAGTCTGTCCATCCACATCTGTACAGGGCCACCTTACCCACAGGCAAGCCTGTCAAGACCTCAGTAGATGCCTGAGGCAGCGGACTTTCTTCTAAACACATGGTTACAACATAGTTCAACTATAAGTCAAACACAGTCAGCAATGAACAACCAACAGCAAACCGAAACAATGTAACAATATGCAGTAGTGCGTCTGGTGACTGTGGCTGCTCTCTGTTAGTAAGTATCCCGATATTCTAGTCATTCTCCATCTTGTCAGAATGGGAAAGGATCAAGGCCTACCTGAGGGGAATGACATGGGTGTGTCATGTACCAGGAGGCTGCTCTCGACTGATGGAGAGGGACCACTTGCTTATGCAAATGTGAGTCACTGGGTCAGTGACACTACCACAGTGTGAACACACAGGCCAGAGAGGTGATTCATACACAGGTGGGATAGGATGAGACTACACGATGCTTCGTCTCAGATCTCAGAGACATCCACGGCCAGAAACTTATGAATTATTTCTAGAATTTCTCATTTATTATATATTTGGACTGAGGTTGATCACAGCAACTGAATTTTCAGAAGGAACCCATCTATGAGAGCTGTGGAGATGGCTTAGTGGTGAAATGGTATAATGTTGTTTGCAAGGATGAGGACTTGAATGATATCCCCGGGTACCGTGGCCTGTGTCTATGACACCAGCACTAGGAGGGCAGGCAATAGAATCCCTGGGGATTGCTGGTCAGCTTCGCTGTATCAGCAAACTCCTGTCTCAAATGGAAGGTACCTGGCATCAGTGTGTGGTTTCCACACACGTTTGCACACACAGTGAACAGACAAAGCATTTTCTTGAGGGATGAGGAACAGCCTTCCTTCTTCCCAGGATGTGGATATCAGTGGATGAACAATGAGGTTGCAGAAACATAGATATCAACTTAACATTCTCTCTTATAAAGCTGCAAGTCCCTACTCCAGGTAACTAACAGTACAAAGGACCTGAGCCAGAGTTGGCTGGCTCATACATCCACTCGGCCTCTGATCCTAGACCATGGGATATAGTCAGTGGACAGAAACACCCATGGTCTAGGCACCATCTGTACTCCCGGTGTGCCTGGGACAGAGGAACCTGATGTGTGCTGATCATGAATGACCACACATACTCAAGGTGGCAGGGCAGAGATGTCTCCCACTTCCTTCCCACCTCTCTCAGTGAATCTTCCAGAAGGATCTTGAGAGGAAGGAAAGCACAATCAGAACCATGTACACATCTAAAAGGCAAGTGGATCTGATGTGATCCATGCCTAGCACAGCTGTGATAATAAAGATTTCAAATAACTTGACTTCAATTCTAGAACAAACAGAACAGCATATTCCCTGCAGCAGCAGCAGCAGCAGCAGCAGCAGCAGCAGCAGCAGCAGCAGCAGCA
>JANHMN010000009.1:75427816-75462526 GCA_030674055.1 Rhabdomys pumilio
CAGCAGCAGCAGCAGCAGCAGCAGCAGCAGCAGCAGCAGCAGCAGCACTGACTATATCTCATGGTCTGGGATCAGAGGCCAGTGGATGTATGAGCCAGCCAACTCTGGCTCAGGTCCTTTGTATTGTTAGTTACCTGGAGTAGGGACTTGCAGCAGCTGCTGCTGCTTCCTGGAGCTCTCAGCACCACAGTGGATTGGGAACTGAGGCAGCCAGCTGGGGCAAAGAAGGGCATGTTCCCACCTTCTGTCAAGGACGCCCTGTTCTCCTGTAACCAGCCCACTTGCTACATCTTCAGGAGTCTGCCTTGCTCACAGGTACACTACATAACGGGACAGAGTTGAAAGCTGAGGCTCACAGAGGAGAACTCTCCCTTCCTGCAGCCACTGTTTTTATTCCAGGAATGGTGGCAGGCCTAGCAACACTAGCAACATTGCCCTCTCCTGCCCACTCCCAGCAGGCTGACTGTGGTTTTCCTTGGAGGGTACCGAGCCAATGATCGATCTCAGTGCAGATTGGAACCAGAGCGGCCTGAGTCCCAGAATGTTCCCAGATCAGCTCAGAGAAATGTGGGCTCAATGTTTACCAAGGCTACCTGGGAATGGCTCCTCAGCTCAAGCTCCTGGAACACAGTGGAGGGGGAAGCAGAGGAAAGACAGTATCCAGGCTCAGGGGATGTGATGGCAAGGACACTGTCCTCAGCCTGTCTGCTCACTGGCCAAAGGGCTGCAGCTGCTTGTGTTCCAGAGTGCTGATACAAGGCAAGGGTTTGGGGAGGCAGTTGGGAAATAGGCTAGGACTGGGCGCCCTCTCTTCAAAATACCTCAGAACTCCCTAGGGAGTTACTTCATTGTCCAGTGAAGATGAAAATATCCTCCCATCAAAGCCATGCACCCCAGAGATAAAGGGCTCTGCCGACAGTCACAGTTTTCATAGGAGCTCTTCCCTAGGGACCCACTTCTGTAAGAATCTCAGATCACAGAGCCATTTGGGATCATGGAGTGAACACAGCCACTAGGCCTGGACAGGAGCCAAGATGCTGCCATCCTGGGAAATGGGGCCTGGGAGGGGTAAGGAAAGGCACAGAAGTAGACTCCATTCAGGGGGATAGTTCAGAGGTGTGCTGACCAAGAGACACTGTCATGGACACACCCCTTATGGGTCTGGAAGGACCCTCCGTGTAGGTGTGTGACAAGCCAACGTCTCACATGGAAAAAGGCCACAAGGTCACTGGGAAAGGGGATCAGAATTATCCTGTCACTCCAGAAGGCAGAACGGGGGCCAGCGGGTGGCGGTGGATTACGGGTGACCTCTTAGCTCCCCCAACGAAAGGGAGCATGCTGGCCCTCAGCATCCAGCTCTCAGGCCATGTAGGCATCTCTCAATAGAAAGGGGAATACCACAAGAGTCTGTCTCGAGGAGCAGGCAAGTAGCAGGGACCAGGTAAAGCCTCCAAATTCATCCTGACTCTCAAAGAGAGAAATCCTGTGAAACAAACGTCATCTTCCCTCCCCAGGGAAGTGCCTAACAAGTCCAGTTACAAACAAATGGTCTCCTGACAATCAGGCAGCACGGAAGTCCTGTGTCAGACAGAAGGCGGCAGCGCTCCAGCAAGCAGTGACTACGTAAGAAGGGAGGCAGAGTCTTAGTGAAGAATTTGGAGCAGTGATGATACAGACGTGACTCATGCCTTTCTCAACTCTCAAATGTCCCAGAATGATGTTCATGCATCTAACAGGCTTTGCTCTGAAGAACGCTGTATTCCCTTCTGGCTCATGCTCCGTCTGATGGTCCCGAGGGTAGGTCTGCATCGGACAGCAGGCACATCCTAGTAGATACTAGACTCCAGCTGGGAAGTATGCAGACTTCCCACTCCAAGGCTCCTCCTGGTGGCTCTAACTGGTCAGCTGGACTGTTGATCTACTAGGGCCCTCCACAGGGCAAACACTGAGAGGGCTGCTGGGGCTACACACACACACACACACACACACACACACACACCACACACACACACACACACTTTCTCGTTGGCTGCTGCTCTGCTGAGCATCCCTACCAGAGCCAGCTGGCCACCGGCAGAGAAGCCTGAGAAGGTAGGGAGGAGAAATGGACAGAAGCAGCCATCTGTTCTCAGGGTAGCAGGTCCTCAGGTCCAATGTCGTAACTGATAAAAGCAGCAGATTATACAAAAGCCAGGAAACAGGAGGCCCCAGTCCTTCCAGCTTCCCCTACTCTCCAGTCTCTCCTGGGCTAATAGTCTCCAGGGGGAGTCTCCACTGAAGCACTGAAAATATATTCTGAAATATATGCTGGGTTTGAATGCAAATACCACAATGGCCTTTCATTTTTTTCTCTTTCCTTCTTCTTTCCTTTTTTCTTTCTTTCTTTTTTCTTTCTTTTTTTTTTAGTGGTCCTGCATCTTGGCAATTCTCATAAACATACATTGTGGTGGTCTGAATGAGAATTGTTCCCCGCAGTCTCATGTATCTGAACACTTGGTCCCCAGTGGGTAGTACTATTTGGAGAGGCTGGGGAGCCTTTGGAGGCTTGCTGGAGGAAGGGCGGCAGTGGGGGTATATTTTGAAGGTTTATAGCCTCATCCTATTTCCTGCCGTATTTCTGTGCTTCCTGTGTATGGATGAAAACATGGCTGGCCAGCCTCCTGTGCCTGATGCCATGCCTTCCCCCTCCATGATGGACTCTGTCCTCCTGGAACCATATGCCACAGTAGTCCTTTCTTCACTAAGTTGCTTTTGTCAGAGTGTGGTATCACAGCAGCAGAAAACTTACAGACACGTACAATGTTCCTTCATGCTTTCTAATGGCTGGAAACATTTCCCCTAATGGATGTGCCCTGTGCACTGTGGTGGTCTCTAGCAGTCAGTCAGCCCTTCATTCCTGTTCCTTTGCTGTGAGAAGAAAGGCCATGAACCTCCTCCCTCACGTTTCACTCCACACATGGGAACTCACGTCTGAATGACCCAGAAGGGGAATTTCTGCATCCCCTTGAATAGCTCCTGCTAGCTTCCTGCTCTGGAAGGGTTATCACTTTAAGCCCTTGCTAGGAGCAGGAAGGGGATATTGGCTAACCTGAGGCAGCACCTGGCCAACCTTCAGTTGAGAGTGAAGTTGGAGGGCCAAGGGGTGTGGCTCAGCAGCAGAGCTCTGCTCAGGCTGTGTGAGTCCCACTGGGTCACCACCAGCATCAGTGTGACAGACAGGGAAGAAACACTAAAGCTGGAAATCTTTTCATTTGTTTAATTGCCTTCTCCTGGGAACTGTCTGTCTCCACCCTTCCTCCACAGATCTCCAGTCTGAAGCTTTTTCCTTACAGAACTGTGGGTGTGAAGTTATCACTACGTTCTCCTTGAAGGGTGTTCTGCAGCTGCCCACCCCAGGCACTGAGCCAGAGGGGCACCCCAGACAAGGCAGGTCTAGGGCTCTCTAACTGTCAGAAACAGTAAGTTATGGTGCTTGGGCACGGTGCTGCGAGTGGGCACAGCTGGAGTGTGTGTGCAAAGCACATGGCCAGCACCACATCTGTCCTCCAGAACAGCCAGAGTCTCTGCTGCTTCTAATTATTTGTTGGGAGAGAGGGAACAAAAACACCCACAGCATCATGGACTCAGATGGGGGTCACGTGAGCTGGGCAAGAAACACTGTATGCTGCTGTTTTCTTTCCACGGGACGTCAGGCTGGCCAGCTGAGAAAAGAAAAGGAGTGCACTTGCTCTCTTCCCTCTTCCTCACCCTCCCTTTGCTCCCCCCCCCCCACCATATTCCTGTCACTCCTCTCTCCCATCCATCCACTCTCCCACTGACACACCACTTCATACTGACTAAAGGGTGGGCAAACTCTGTTCCTGAGGCCCGTATGAAGTTCCTCCAGTCACTCCCCTCGCTCTGCACACCAGGTCCTCTTTCAATTCAGAGCCAGTCTGTGGGTGAGGCAGGTCTATGTTAGTCAGCCTCTACCGCACCCCTGTGATGAATGGGGTCTAATATCACGGTGGTAGGGGCCTCCCATTGCCAGCTCTCCTGATCCCTTCCCTGGGTTTCTATTAGCTACCAGTCAAGCACCAGCCTAGGGGTCGCCAGGAGCAAGTTGAAGGACCCTCTTAATTGACTCTGAGACCCGGGCTTTCCGCGTGCCTGTGCAGATGGTCCTGGCCATCTGCTGTTTGGCTTCTTCACTCTGATTAAGGCCCACTGGGAGGAGGAAAGGGAAGAATGGATTTCCTGTTGCAAACTGTGAGTCCAGAAGGCAGCAAGAGCACTGGGCTTGTTCACACTCTCTTCTTGGTGTCTCAGCACCCCAGGTAAGAAGCATAAGGGTGAGACCCTTCTCAGAGGGGTGAGGATCCGCCCTGAGGACCTCTTCTCTCAGCTCCCCTGCCTTGTCCCCAGCCCTGAGGCCAGCATTCTTCACTATAGTTAGAGTTTGGGTCACCAAGTGCCCTCTGACTTCTCTGCTTTTTAGTTCTCATGCCCATGCATTTCCCCATATTAAACCTCTTCTGCTTAATATACCCAGCATGCTCTCTGTTTTTACTGAGTAGATCTCCTCAAATAGACCATCTATAATAGTTCTTATTGTCCACTTGGCAGAATCTAGAGTCATTTAGGAGATGGGCCTCTGGGCATGTCTGTGGGGGGTTACCTTGATTGGCTTGAGGTAGGAAGCTTGTTACTCCTCAACTAGGCTGGCTGTCCAGAGCGATCCTCCCCGCCCCCGACCCCTTTTTTGCTTCTCTCACTCAAGTCCACAACCCCAGCACTGGGATTCTAGCTCTGTGGCCACACCTGGCTTTTACATGGTATTTAAACTCACATTTACTCAGCAAGCACTCTTAGCAATGAGCAATCTCCCTGGCCCTATAGTTGTCCTCTCAACAAAGAAAAAAGCACATTTTGCTCCTTTCTGTTAAATTCTGGAATGCACAGAGAATTCAACTCTTTAGGGGAAGCTTGCCAAGTCTGCCCTGAGCAGAGCTGCTAGGGCATTGGCTTTCAACCTTCCTGATGCTGCAACTCTTTAATATAGTTGCTGTGGTGATCCTCAACCATTAATCAGCTTCTTTGTTACTTCATAACTATAATTTTGATATTGTTATGAATAAATAATGTAAATATTTTTGGAAACAGAGGGATGCCAAAGGGGTCTCGACCCAAAGGTTGAGAACCACTGCTCTAAGATGAGCCGCCTGGAGGTAGAAACAGCATTTATTTCCATGGATGGAGCCAGTTTCTGGTCTTCCATTCCCATCCCAGACAATAACAAGAGCCCTGGGGTGCCCTTAAGCTAAGGTGTTCTGAGTCTTTTGTAAGCTCTGGACATTGGTTTTCTGAGTCATTTGTTTTCTTGACTTTAAAATCTACTCTATCTCAGCCACAGTGACATCTGGTTAGAGTATTTTCTGTCTACTGTCTGTATTCATTGTCCTCCTAACCATGCCACTATAGCTGCCATGGCCTGACCCACTCAGGCCTCCTGGCTTGTCTAGCTTACAATCTCCTGTCCTTACCACCTACTTCCTTCTCGGATGCTGGAATGAAACCCAGGGCTTTGCAGGTGATACACAGGCACTCTGCTTGCTGCTGAACTACATCCAGGGCAAGAGTGACATTGAGACCAGATCTCACTGCATAGCTCAGGCTGGCTGTGAACCTTTGGTCCTCCTGTCTCAATCTCTGCATCACCAGGGTTACACATGCTTTTAGTGATGAACTTTCGGTCATCCTGTCTCAGCCTGGGCCACCAACAAAACACATCGAGTGGTTCTACAGTACTTCTACAGAGCTAGGCCTTGTTCTGAGGTACTATTATATCAGGATTCCTGAAAGAGTCCCATTCCTAAGCTCAGTCTCAAGGATAAAAGGGTGTGTTTGTAAGAATCCAGACAGGATTCCAAACTGCATCCAGCCATGTACACCTACACACCAGGGTTGAATATACAGCCAAATATCCACCTATATTCTATTTGTTTCTTCTCTGTCAGCATTTGTGGAGGCCACTATTATACAGTTGGGCAAATTCCAAGGTTTCAAATTACAGAAAACTGTTTTTATATACACCAATTGGGTTACTTAACACGAAATTAAACTGTTCTGGATTTCTGAGACTGAATAAATTAAAGATCATTACACTTAGAATGGACTGTTGTTCCCCGCCCCCCCAAAGGCTCCATCCTGGTGTCACTCGAATTGAACACTACATTTCTTTCAATTCCTACATGTAGGCATGTTTGCTCAAACGTGCCTAGTGCCTAATACAACCTCTGTTCACACTTGACATAATGCACACTCAGGCCTCTGTCCAATTTTCAAATTAATCTTACACTGTGTATTATCATGCATACAATACGCATGCTTACTAATTTCTCTATAGAGACACTGGAAATGCATGTACCGAACTACAAAATCAGGCAGCTTTGACACTGAGTGAGGGTAGATTCAGGGTCTAGGGGTTAACTACCAAATGGCACTGACTGAGCAAACTCTATAGAGAGCATGGTTTAAGATCTCAGCCAATGACTACTGAGTCCAGAGCCGACTGATGGCAGATGGGAGAGAAGCAAAGGCTGCTGGGACAGAGGGAGGAAGGCCTAGGTAATGCATGCAAGGCCTCAACTCCCCCCGCAGGAAGCATTCGATGGCTGCATGCTCACAGGAGGGTCCCCAAGCAGTACCTAGCTGACTTTAGCATTTTTATCTGTGGTTGCAAAAGCAGCTCTGATGCTGAGAAAGATAAGCTATCACCTAGAAACAAGTAGCTGCCCTAAGCCTGTTCCCTTACAGTGAGGCTTTGGGGGAAGGCGGGGCCACTTAAGCCCAGGGAGGAGCTAGAAGGCTTTATCTACATTGGGGCCATGAGCAGACAGCTAGGTTTTCCTGACTGGAACTTCCCAAAAGCACAAGCACAGGAGTGGAGTGGGGATATAAGGGATGGGAGGGTGGGGAAGGAGATTAGGAGAGCAAAGTTCCTTTGAGTCACCTGCCCAGAGGTGGGACACGGGAAGGAAGGGTGGAGCTTGGAAGCTGTCAGTCAAGAAGTAAAACCAACAAAACTCATGAAAATTGTTCCTTCAGCTGCCATAGGATTTAAACCCACTGGTCACACACACATGCAAGGATGCATGTAAGCTGAGCTGCACATAGATATTGATCAAATCCCTGAGTAGAATAAAATGGCTCCAGTGGCCCAAAAAGGGCAGGTCTATGGCTCCCTGCCTCAGAGGAAGGGGCAGGTCTATGGCTCCCTACCTCAGAATACAACAGGAGGAGTGGGGAGGGAACAGTGCTTCCTCAGGCTAAGATGAGTCATTTCCCATTAGAAGAATTACTAAAGCCAAGAAGACAGCCTTGTCAAAAGGAAAAGGAGACTCGGGTCAGAAGTTCAGAGAGAGTGGCTTATGATTAGACAGCTCAGAAGAGATCCAGCTGCAGGCCAAGGACACCAAAGATGGACAGCTATCACCAAGGCTGGCATGAAGGACAGACAGCCCTAGCAGGGCTGACACCAAAGATGAACAAACACCACGTACGCTGGGAAGAGTGAGGACAGCAGGCTTCCTGATGTTCTAGTGGTGGCCTTGCAGCCTTTGGTACTGTTGTCTACATCTCAATTGCCTGGTTCTATCTTGACAGTCTTAGAGAGCTAAGAAGAAATGACCTGTTATTTTAGTTCTTTGGTGTGTGTGTGGGGGGGGGGCGGTATGTAATTTTGCCTCAATTGGAATACATGGGATATTAAATTTTTTGTTTTAGATATAATGAGCAAATTGAAAATGTGTAGATATGGCCAGCTTGTTATTAAATTACTCGAGATTATTTTAAATATTCAATAAGACATTTCATTTAGAGTTTGGGCTCATAATCATTTTTACAGTGTACAGTTAATATTACAGAAATTTTGCAAATTGAAGATAAACAGGCTTTTCTGAAAGACATGCCAGCAAAGAGCAGTTGGGACGTGATTATCTCTGGGCTCTGAGATCACAGGTCATTTTTCCTTCTTTTCTGTTACTTTCAAATGTTCTTCATTATGATCTGACATAGCTTCAAGAGAAGTACAGCTTTCACTGTGCAAGTGATATTACTTTCCATAAAGGCAAATATATATATATATGTATACATATATATGTATATGTATATATATATACATATATATATATATACATATATATGTGTATGTGTGTGTGTATATATATATATATATATATATATATATATATATATATTTCACTGTCTTCTTTTCTTGGGGGTTTTGTCTTAACCATCAGTGCAGGGCTCGGGGTTGTGCTAGAACTCGTTGTTCAGGCCAAAGAGGGTGAAGGCAGATCACACGATGCAGGAGATGCCTGAGAAGGTAGGACATGGTGAACTGACCCTACCAAAGCCAGAGGCCAGGAAGCAAATGAGGGGCTTTTGTATTTAGTGTTATAACATGTGTAGATGTGTTCAAAAGGCTTTGCAAACTGGATTTAAAGTCCAGCTGCCTAGTCAACAAATAGTCTTGTAGTAATAACCAAACATATTTGGAGTCTGAAGACATGGCCCAGTGTCTTGAATGGTTTTATGTCAACTTGACACAAGTCATCTGAGAGGCACATTAAGAATGTTTCTCTATAAGACTGGGTTGTAGACAGGCCTGTAAAGCATTTTCTTAATTAGTGATTTATGGGGAAGGGTACAGCCCACCATGTATGGGGCCATCCCTGAGCATGTGGTCCAGGGTTCTATAAGACAGCAGGATGAGCAACCCATAGGGAACAAGCCAGAAAGCAGCACCTCTCCATGGCCTCTGCATCAGTTCCTGCTTCCAGTTTCCTGTTCTGTCTGAGTTCCTGTTCTGATTTCCTTCAGTGATGGACTACAGTGTGGAAGTGTTAGCTGAATAAATCCTTTCTTCCACAACTTGCTTTTTGTCAAGGTGTTTTATCACACTAATATAAACTCTAAGACACTCAGTCTCACTGTGAAAGTTTGAGACCTGAGTTCCATTCTGAGAGAACACATAAAACTAAAGCATCGTGGTTTGTGTCTGTAACCACAATACTAGGGAGGCAGAGATAGGTGAATCCCAGAATTACTGAACACCCAACCTAGACTGGAGACCTTCAGGCCAATGACAGACTGTCTCAAAACACAAGTCAACAGCTCCTAAGAATGACACCCAAGGTTGACCTCTGGTCTCTAATACATACCAAACACACACATACATGTACATGTATATACACCTACACAGACACATATACCCACACTCACACTGACATACACACCACACACACAAATATACACACATGCACACACACATACACACACTCACATGCATGATTAAAAATAAGTAAAAGTTCTGATTCTGCTGTGATACTGTGCTGAGTACTCTGTCACATGGCTACAGTCAACCTGGCTGTGCTCCTATGCCGAGCTCTGTGCTTCTATTGTCTGTTTGCTCCTTCAAGTCCACTCTCCTTCCTCCTGCGACTTGGATGTGTATGAACCTTGGTCTTCTGCCCCAGTCTTTCTGATGCTGGCCTGGGTCTCTCCCGTGTGGTACAGGCACATGCCTCTGGACATGTCAGGTTCCTTAGCCAGCTTGCTACACTCTGGAGTTCTCCTCACCCTCTCCCACTCACAGGCCCCTTTTCTTTCAGTTGCTGTGGCCAGAAAGACAGGATTCTTGTCTGAGAGTCTGTCCATCTTGCTATGCTTTGATTGGCATCTGCTCTCTAGACACCAAAATGGGAAGGGCAGGAAAAACCACTGCTGAATCTCCTCTAAGCCTGGGTCTTCCCAGACCTGCTGATTTTACCTTTTGTTACCCAGGTGCTTGTATGAGAACTTGGTTTCAGTGTTGTGGGGTTCAGACCGCCTTCCTTTATAATAAATGTAGCCTGGTGTACCATTACAAAGCTGCTGAGCTTTGCCTAGCGGAGGCTCCCAGCAGGGCGCCCAGGCCACACACCAAGTTGTTCTAGTACGTCCCCAGTACATTGCAAAAATGGCAACATTCAGCACAGATGTCAGATGCAGAACTTGGACCCTTGGCTTGTCTGCTGAGCTGGGAGTCAGAAACAAACTAACTTTTGAAAGGATTCTTTTAAAATGGAATGCTTCATTAGTTACTTTTATAGATTGCTGTGTTAAGACACCCTAACCAAGGCAACTTATAAAATAAAGGGAGTATTCAGGGCTTCAGCTTCAGAGGGCTAAAGTCCATGTGCATCATGGCAGGAATGAGGAGCAGACAGGCAGGCAAAGTGCCGGAGCAATAGCTGAGAGCTTACATCCTGATCCCCAGCACCAGCAAACTGGGAATGATGTGGGCTTTGGAAACTTCAAAGCCTGCCCCCACTGTCATACTTCCTCCAGCAAGGCCACACCTCCTAATCCTTACCAAATGGTTCTACCAACTGAGACCCAAGCATTCAAATATATGAACCTGTGGAGACCATTCTCATCCAAACACTACATAAGGCTATTTTTTTATATCATGAATTATGCTCTGAGAATACTTTCAAAAATGCAGACCTCTTGAAATGGGACCTGGTCTGTCAGAAGCCATCTAAGAAAGGCTATGGCAAGCGAGTGAGTTTTTTCGGAGATGGCCCACCATTTTGCAAGGCTGTGATGAGTTTACTCTGAGATGCAGGGTCCTCAAGAGACATCATCCCAAGATTGCTTCTCGCTGTTGATCTGTCTTTCCCGTCACTATTATATGGCTTAATGACTCCTGGACATCAGCCCACCCATTTGGACAAATTCCCTGCAGAATCAATATGAAGATATATACTATCATATAGTAATGCTATGTAAACAAATTGATGATTTCATAATCTTGGATAATGATTTCATAGAATTCCTAAATTAATACAAGTAATCTCAAGCCCCTCGTAGAATAAAAGCTGCAAACAGAGCTCTGTAAACATTCGTGTGTCGTGGGCTAATCACACTAGGAAAAGAAAGTAGCCTTGGAACAAATTTACAATCAAGGAAAACATTCCTTCTAGGTTAGGAACGAGGCTACTATCTGGTAATTAAAGATCATAAACTGGGAATGGACAATTTATTGTAGGTGCAAGGACAGAAAATAAATGATGGACTAGTCTATACAAGACTTCAAACTAATAAGACACAAGGCATATGATTTGTCTCTTGACAAAACCGTGGTAACCAATGACATAAAAAATCTTGCTTTAAACTTTAATGAACACATAGAGTTAGTAACAGATAATGAATGTTCAGTCTCCATGGGAAGACATGTAAGCAACTCCGCTGTAAACTCCTTATCAGTCCGTAACATGAACTATTGCCTTAAACCTACCATGAACTTACGGAATGTAAAAATGCTTAGTAAACCATGTGATCAATAATCCTGAGAAAGCGTAAATACTAAGAAGGACAAGAAAGATGGGATTTAGCCCTTCTCTGCTTAATTCAGTGTGTGTGTCTCTGTGTGCGCCTGAATTTTATGTCCTTCCTCCCTTTCTCTTTCTCTTTGCTTCCTTCCCTCCTTTCTGTTTTCTTTCCTTTCTTTTTTCCTTCCTTCCTTCTTGCTCTCTTTCTCTTCTTTTCTTTTCTTTTCTTTTCTTTTCTTTTCTTTTCTTTTCTTTTCTCACTAGTTCAGAAAGAGTTAAATAACTCCAAGTCTCTTGCCTGGCCATCAAGAGGCCCTTGAGCCAAAGAGAAAAAGAATGCCAAAGAGTTAAAGACAGAAGAATTGCCTAAGGTAAAGCAGCTTTGGCCCTGAGCAGACGGATCACAACTCCATACCCCTCTGCTGGCTTCCTCCATGAGCTGGGTGCCAGAAGAAGCCTCAGTGGCCTCCAGCTCTGGCCGCTTACAGTGAACTTCATCCCCTAAGCATCCGTGAACTCTTCTACAAACACTAGGGTGGCAAGACTGGGATAGGACAGGATCTCTTCTAAGGCCTTTTTGGGGTCTATACATAACTTTATACCTTCTGCAAGGTACAATAAGCAAGCATGATCTGGGAAGACGATGGGCCAGGAAACATGCAAACCTTCTACTAATGCTGAAAAGATACCTACTTTTCAACCTGAACTGTCAATGGCTAATTTCCATGTGGCATGAGGGTTTTCAAAGTGGCACACCTGGGTGTATCATTTTCTACTTCCCTGAACATCCCTGAATGGTTGTACATGGTCTCCAGATGCTTGAGCCATTAGCTCTGTTACATTTAGAGTCTGTCCATTAAGATAAATAAAAGTATTCCCTTTTCCTCCAAAGCTGCCTGTTAGAATAAACAGTGGTGTTAACGAGGTGTCCCATGAAAGCCACTGTCTGCACGAAGCTCACATAAAACCTGTGATCTTCCACTAACTTCTGCATCACCAGCTTCCACTGGAAGATGTGAGTCACTCTCCACATGAACAGAATACTCCAGAACATGTCAGAATACATCACCCAGGTACTTCTCTGTGAATGTCGATAATTTTATTTATAACTGATCAAAATTATCACCGATTAGTTTTGTGTCTTATTCTTTCTAAATAAATCAAAGATAAACCAAATGCTGTAGAAATTTACATATATTTGATGCAGTTTCAAAAACTAAAATCTTTTTTTTTTTTTCAGAAGTTGGTAAGATACTGTGATGGCTCAAGAATACGCTTGACAATTCTAAAGACAGAAGACAGTCACCTTGGCTTGGCTGTGACAGAATAATACAACCTTACTGAGAACAGTATTGACACCACTGGAACTACACATCTGTAGAGAAGTGTTGGCTTTTTCATCTGATGTCTAAGATGACCCCTCCTTCAAATTTCTATCTTAATCTCATAATAGTCTACGAAATTAATCTCAAATGAATTTGAGACCTAAGTAGAAAAAAAGCAGTGAAGTAAAGCTTCTAAAATTGAAAGAGAGAGAGATCTCTGTGACCATGGGCGAGCTCCCTAAGCACTGCACAGAAGGTACCAACTGTGACAGAAATAGTTCACAAACGAGACTTGACAGAGTGAGAAAACGCTGTCATTCACAAACATCATTACAGCAGGGTGGGAGGAGGAGGCTACTGCGCTAGTTTGGATGAGAAACGTGACAAATGTCCCCTATAGTCTTGGACATTTGTCTGGGTTCCCTGATGGTGGCTGGGGATGATTAGTGGGAAGTACTTCATGGTTCAGGGGCTGGCAGCAGGCTCTGAGGGTAAATTGGTTCCTTTGCTTTCAGTTAGTGCTCTCTGCTAGATGCAGTGGGAGACATGAGCTCTCACCTTCCGGCTCTGGCTGCCATGCCTGCCACTCTCTGCCTGCTGCCACGACAGACTCTTAACTCTCTGGGACAGTAAGCTCAAATAAACTCTTCTGTGAGTTGCCTTGTTCATGGTGTCTTATCACAGCAATAGAAAAGTAACTATACTAAAGCTACAGGGAAAAAAGAAATAACACATAACACCACAAAAATTGTTACACAAAATCTATACAAAAAATGCCCAGGGGCTGAGAAGATGGCACAGTCGATGAAGTGCTTGTCACATAGTATAGAGAGCATTAGATTTCTATACAGTGTCTTAAGGTGGGGACTTTCCCATCTCCTGCTTCTCTCTGAAGTCTGACATTTGCTGCTGTGACATCTGCTTGCCCCGCCCATGCCTGATCACCTCACTCCCCAAAGTGTCCCTCTCTCAACCTATAAAAATCCAGTAAATGGATGTACAAAATTCTGATAATAAATGGTATGTGTCTAAACCTGGGTGCTGATCATTGGGATGAACCAGTCTGGATTGTTTCTCTGCTTAGGTCTATGGGCTCTTAGCTTCTCCTAGAATCCCTGGATGTGCTAGACTGAGACATAGACTACTCATAAGCAGAGTATTACCTATGTCAGCTCTTCTGGTCTGACGAAATGGGTACTTGTGGGGTGCAGGAAGGGAAAGTGGGAGCTTCCTACGCTACTAACCAAGGTGGCCATTAGTTACAAGAGTTACAATTCGCAGATCAGTTACAATAGTTTCCCCAAGTGATAAGACTGGAATCACTGGGGTGCTCTGTACAGTTGAGACTCCTGGGGCCATCCTAGGCCTGCTCCATCAGAATCTCCTACAATAAGCTGCTCGGATGAGGCTGATAGACCTTAGTGTATCGCAACAGTTGCTCTGGAGGTGGGGTAGGAGGACAGCTGACACTGTAGCAATTAATGGTGGCACTGAGGGGACAGACGAGGGGCGTGATGGAAGCTGCTTTAGAGCAGGTCAACCTCAAAATCATCAACATTGTGTAAATAATGAAGAACACAGCTGCTAGGCATCCAGCCTGCACACAGCCACATGCAGAAGGCAGCAGCGAGTTAGACATATTTAACACTGAGTTCTCATGGTTTTCTACACACTACCCTAAAGATCCAGCGGGGCCAAGACACGGTCCTGGCACCCCTGCCTCCTTTGCAAGTCTGGGTTTGTCTAATGGTCTTCACTTCTTGGCATCCATCTGTTTCTGGGTGGATTGATAAAGAGCGTGTCCCCGGGAGAACCAGGCAAAGTCACCTTATGCTAAGTTATGAAGCACACGCACATTAAAGATGCCAGAGTAGCATGATAAAAAGCAGCAAATGGCATGGTTCCTGGTCTTGAGCATCAATTATTACTGTGAACATTATTTTTGATTGACAGGATGAGAAATGATGGGGGAAAACAGAATTTCATGAGACAGGAGGAAGGGTACATGATAAATTAATGGGCTTGTGTAAGGCAGAGTAGATAGGTAAATGGACAGATGGACAATTAGACGAATGCATAGAGGAAAAGACAGAAGAGCCAAGTCAGGCTGTGGTGTAGCTATTTCCTCCCAACTGAAAATTCCCCCCTGGAAACAGGAGGGGGGGTGGTTCAGGAGACTCACAAAGCTTACAAGAACCAAGAAGGTTATAAGATCCACAACCAAGGTTATACAGGCTGAGGAGAAAACTCTGTGGCACTGCCTGCAAGTCAGCAAGAAGTTCCAATGATTCAGCTTTTGTGAGGTGTCCCTGTGTTGGGGTGGGCTGTTCAGTGAGGCTTTTGAGTCACCCAAGATCCTGTGAGAAACTCCAATAAACTCACAGGTTCCCTAAGCCAGTGTAGGTGGAACTGGTTGGTGTGTGTACATATGTGCATGTATGTGTGCATGTGTGTGCATGCATGTGTGCATGTGTGTGTATGCATATGTGTGCATGTGCGTGTCTGTGTATGTGTGTGTATTTTGTCCATAGCCAGTGTTCCATCTGGGCTGTGTACCATTTGTTCACCTGTCCCCAGGAAAAGTTCCACGACACAGACCAATTTTTGTTTATTCTTAAGTGATTTCTAGCAGCGTTCCGAGAAATCCTTCATATATCACACATTTCTGCTCTACTGCTCTGTGGTTTGTGTTTGGCTGTCCTATGCAATGGTGCCATGGACACACACGTACCAGTTTATGTATGGACTCACACTTTTATGTTTTTTGCACACACATAACCAAGAATAGGTTGATGAGCTGGATTTGAACTTTTAAGTTCCTGACAAACCCATTTTCTATTTTCATTGACAGTTTATGACTGTTCCATTTTCCCAGCATCCTCAGCAGAGCTTGTCACTTCCTATTTTTTGTTAGATGTTATGAAGTGGCAACCCACTGATGGTCTGGGTGACTCTCCTAATGACTTGAGATGTCGGGTCTTTCCCCTGGCTTTTCTCTGCATATCATCTTTGGATAGATATATGCTCAGAATCTTTATTTTCAGTGGAGTTACAGGTTCCAGTTAAAAGGTCCTTTTCTGATACATGGGTTGCAAAACTTTGTTCTGTGTTCTCACTTCCTTGATGATGTCTTTAAAGCAAAAAAAAAAAATCGTTCTTAAAAATTTTATTTTTGTTTTGAAGACAGTCTCACTTAGTATGTCAGATTGGCCTGGAACTCTCAGGAATCCTCCTGCATCAGCAACCCCGTGCATTTTTAGTTTTGATAACATCAACTGATCTGCCTTTCTTTTTGGCTGCTGTGTTCTGATGCTACAGCTAAGAAAACATGATCAGTCATCGTCTATATTCTCCCTAAGAGTTTGACAACTCCAGTTCTCGCATTCAAGTTGTTGCTTATGTGCAGTGTCAGGTAGGGCTCCAGTGCTTTTGTATGTAGAGAGCAGTAACAAATTTTTGAGAGACAGAGAGACAGAGAGAGAGAGAGAGAGAGAGAGAGAGAGGGGGAGCTTGAGGCAGAATAATGTTAACATAATACTATCAAGATTAACTGTAGCCCTTGTCTTTCTCATTGCTATGGTAAAAAACAACTTAGGGAAAAATAGGTTTGTTTGGGTTTGACATCAAAGCTGAAGTCCATCATGGTGGCATGAGTGGGAGGTGATTTGTCACATGGTGTCCACAGTCAGGAGCCTCCTGCTCCCTTCCCCTTTTATTTGGTCTGTGTTCCCAATCAGGGTCTTGGTGGCTGCAGAGTTAATTCCCGGAAACACACACCCAGAACTGTCATCCAGATGACTCTAAGTTCTGTCAGCTGCTAGTCAGGATAAACCACCACAATGGGCTATAGTTGTGACTTCCCTGTGCCAGGATAAGACACAGGATTTACACAGTTACCTGTGGACTGGGTGTTTTCTTAATTCACATGTTTGAGAGTTTGGGTGCCATGTTCTGGGTGTCACACTCTATGTGTCTACCCCTCAAGCCCCACTTCCACCGAGATCGTCACAAAGGTCCCAGATCCCAGGAGACACTGGAGACACAGAACAGCACTCTCTGGCAATTCTTATTTACATTGGAAGTGTGCTGTTGTTTCCTGGACAGTCCAAAATGGCATGTTTGACTCAAGCAAATACTAGGGTCTCTACAGAAAGATTCCTGTCTCTAAGGAAGATGTCTGTTTCTGATAATATTGCTTTGAAAAATAAAACTTGAAATTGCCAGATAAATAAATTAATTTTTAAAGCTGGTTAATGTGAGTAACCAAGATAATGAGATGATAAGGAGCTAAAGTAGGACCCCAAGAAAGCAAGAAGCGTCCTTAGCCTGCCTTGCCATAAAGCTGTCTGCCCATCTGCCCAGATTAGATTCTATCTGTGCTGCCATCTTTGGAGTAGAGTCAGCAGAGTCCAGAACTCACAGGTGGTCTACGAAAAAAGCAAAACCCAAGACCCAGAAGGGTGTGGTCACCACTCGAGATAAACAGGAAGCAAACCAGGCTCCTGGCACTGAAGGAGACAGGGAGGGAACTGATCCCTCGTTGTGGAGATGTGACCACGTCCAGCCCTGTGTGTTCAGGAAATACATGCACGAATGGCCCAGGGGATAGCGTCTTCATGTAAGGCCTCAGTAACACCTCATAGGGTTTCCAGATAATGGCAGCACACTCCCAAAGATGCCCAAGCACATAACAAAAGGGGCACTGGGTAAAATGCAGTATCGAGGAAGCAACGGGGCAGATACAGACACATGCAGACTTAAAATACTGAAAACAAAGCAGAAAAGAAGAAATTCCAGTTATGATCATTCTTTTTAGAAGGAAAGTCAAATGAAGCTGGAAAATGTCCACAAAGAAAAAGAAACTCTTAATACACCCCTTCAGAAAAAAATACATATCCATTTGGGCAGTAGACGGAGCAAAGCCGTCTATATCTATGAAGGACTCTGTCCTTGGGCTTGCACACCCCCTCAGTCTCCAGAGTCAAAGGTCAGAAAACAGAGTGGGAATCTCCTGACCATTGTTTTTCCAAAATCCAGAAAAATTATGTTCTAAGGCAGGCTATCAATATCAATAAAGAAATCTGGAATATTTCTGTCCAGATCAGCTACCACAACTGCTAAACTATGTACACTGTAAAGACCCAGCAGACAGCCTGCAGCTCCTGCCATCTTCCTAGTCCTGGTTACCTGGCAACCACAGTGAGGACCCATTCTCCCTCACACTGCCTCCTGCTGGCCCCTGGCCTCTGGTACAGATCCCCTGCTATCCAGATAGACACATGCTTCAAAAGTGAGGCTCCTGTCACCCTTACAAAATTCCTCATCCCTCTCAGAGCCCAGGGCATGAAGAGCACACCCCAAAGTCCTCAGCAAGGGACTCGATTGCCAGTGGGTGTTCTGGTTACCCTTGGGGTCCTTCAGCACATCTGTCGACTCACCGGCCTCATCTCACATCCTCTCCCATCTGACCCCAGAGTTTCCAGCTCCTGGATAAGCAATCATGCCTTCCTGCTTCTGTGTCTGTGTCCCAAGCCTTAAGCCCACCTCTGATGCCACAGCCTCTGTGACGACTGAGGGAAACAGTAAAGGCAGGGTGGGTGGAAGCTCTGTTTGTGTGACAATCAGCATTTGCCATCCAACCAGGACCACTCGTCTTTTTGTCCCCAGAGTGCTTTGTCCCCAAACACTGCAGCTCATTCTGTCAGTTGGGCCATGAGCACTGTGCCCTCCAGCCATATGAAACAGACACAGGAACTTTGGGGACACCTCTGTTTCCATCACTTTTTTCTAGTAAGCATCTTAGCCTCCTGCCAGACTCCCCTGGCCACTGTCCCCTCTCTCCTGGCCCAAGTAGGCTAAGAGGCTTCCTGTGTTTATTTCCTCATAGTGTGCTTTTACCTCTTTTAGTGAAGACCCCACTGATGACAGCAACTTGTGCACCAGTGCAGAGAATGTGACCTAACACTTCTGCCACCTTGTTGGGCACAGCCACAGAGATGAGAGGAGCAATGGAGACACTGGCTTAATTTAAATATGAGAAGACAGCGACATTATAGGGTGCCAAGAACACAAAGGGAATTTCAAAACAAGACCAGGAACAATTCTGTTAAGTTTAAATTTATGTTTTCTTCTAGCTGAATTAAAAAAAAAAAAAAAAAAAAAAAGCTGAGAAAAAAGCAGGGCTTCAAAGACAGGTCTCTCTGACCAGAAGATGTCCAGGTTCAGTTCCATTACAGAGGACAGAGAAACAGAGGAGCAGGGCAGAGAGAGAGAGAGAGAGAGAGAGAGAGAGAGAGAGAGACAGAGACAGAGACAGAGACAGAGACAGAGAGACAGAGACAGAGAGAGATCAAAATTAACATATGAAAGAAACCCATGGTGAAATCTGAACAAGGGCTCCATGTAAGGACAGAGCATGCTCCAGAAAAGCTTAAATGTGTAAGGAAGGAAGAAGGCAGACATAAGGCCGCCACCGTGTCAGCAGCCTGTAAACGGTCACAACTCTCCTAGCCTAGGGCCCTCAGAGCTTCTTACTTCACCCTATCTCCAAAGCCCACTTTTCCCTTCAGAAATGCTCTCATAATGAACCACATTAGTACCCCAGTCTCAGACCCCAGCTTGGAACAGTTTGGCTGCAGCAATATTATGTGGTCTGACAACATTCAGAATCCAAATACCCTGCTGTAGGTGCCTCCCACCTGAGACCTCCCCCAAACAAACTAGAGTGGCTCATGTACCCAATAGACACTCACCAGGGAGGAGAGAGACCAGGCTTATCAATGAAAAGCTGCATCTCTTGGGTCTTTCACCCAGTGTGTTTCGGCCCCAAAGCAGCCCAGACATTATCTCCCCAAGTGTCCTGGCTGATCCATCATCCCTGCCTCCCTCCTGCCCTTCAAAGGCACAGGTAACAGGCTTCTGCTATGGACAAGCCGCTGGTCGCCCAGGAGATTGCCCACAGCAAAAGGACATGGCACTGTGACATAAAAGATTGGATTTTAAGACAAAGGATTCAATTTTCCTTTAGCAGGTGAGGGTTTGGGGGGTTTTTTTCCCCTCCTTTTGTTATTCAGGGTCACACGAACATGCATCCAGAAAAAGAATTTTTTTGTAAGTTGTGAGTCGTGTTGCCTGGAGATGTGCTCGGTGTCTAAAATTAGCAGCTGCCTTCTTCTCTGTGCTGGAGAGGGCAGCAGCTGGGCCGTTAGCAGGGTCAGAGGGCAAAGAAAGCCCAAGGCACAGCGGCTATGGCAGCGGTGAGCTCCTGGGGCCAGGGGCTCTAAGTCCTCTGCTCACTGGATGCTGGTCCATGCACATCACCTGCTCTGCTTGCCTCTCCCTGCCAGCCTGGCACAGGGCAACATGTACTTTCCCACAATTCTATCTGCTGTCTCCTACAAAATCAACACTCCGAGATCGTGAAAGATGCTGAAGACACTGGTGAATAAGAAGGCAGCGCCTGGTCTTTGGGCTTTGTTGTTGCTTAGAATTATCCAGAACCTCTCTTGCACACCAGCCCACAGAAACTCCAGCCCAGGGGGCAGCCCTGAGAGGCCCTGGCTTTGCCTTGGAATCAGTTTTGCTGGTCCGCCCTAGATGGCTGTGGTGAGTGGCTCTGCCCAGTCTTCTCACCTACTGCTATCCTTACATTTAAGGTTTCGGTTTTCACTTTAACTCTTCTAAGAGAAAGCCTTACTATATAGCCCAGGCTGCCTTCACAATCCCCTATGTAGCCCAGGGTGGCTTCAAAATCAGGGTAACACGCCATGGGTGTTGGGGTGACTGTGGCCACCATGCCAGGTCAGTACAGCATTGTCTTAGTTTGGCTTCTGGTTTGCTTGTTTAGTACTAGGAAGGAAGGAAATTCGGAGCCTCGCACATGCTCAGCAGGTGCTCGCCACTGAGCTACTTTCCCAGACAGCTGCTTCTCTTTAAGCTAACGTGGATCACCACAACAGATGAGACGTCCCTAGGAGCGCTGTCATCTTTTCTTGACTAGTAAATCTAAACCAAGGCCAACCACAGATACACTCAAGAGGTGGCACTAGGCCTGCCAGCCTTAACTTGGCACGAAGGATGATGAACCGAGCAACCGTTGCTCAAGCCATTAAATTCTGGGGTGACGTCACACAGCAGTGGCTGACCGACAAATGCTAGCCCCAAACACTGCCCAATCTAGATCAATACTTCTCTTCTCTGAGGCTAGAATCGACAATGAAGTAGGAGCAAAGCACGAAGTGCAGCTTGGTCTCTGCCAGCCATCTTCAAACTAGGTTTGGTTAGCAGGAGAGGCTTGCTTACCATGGAAGATTAGCAGGGTTTCCCACACAGAAAAACAGTATGGATCATGCTGAAGACTTGATTTCCACATTGTCAACTTAGACACACACACACACACACGTGCACACAAACACGCAGCTTTTCCTGAAAAGTAATCTTGCTCCCAGTTCGTCGCAATTTGCAGAGGAAAGTCAAGCCCCTCCCCTATCATATCATATAGGAAGGTATTGACCACTCTGAGGAATTGGAATGATCCCCAGAGACACTGAACAGTACCCTGCAATTGATTGACTGGGGGCAGGCAGATGGAGGGTGGCGGCAATACAGTCAGCGGTTAATGCAAAAAGAGTTTCAAATCTACAGGGTTAATTACCAGCAAAGATACACAGTCACTTCACTCCTACCTGATCAATCACATCTATGCAGGAGGAGTTCTGTTTAAAGACACTTTACAAGGATCCCCTCTTTCACAGAATCACTGCTTAGCAGGTTTCACACACAAGCACAGAAGAGAGCCAGGCATCCTGGCTAAACATTTTTCCTAGCAATTTCAGAAATTTCCCTGGTGCTAGAAAGCCCCCAGGTACTCTGATGCCCAGGTCTCACTTCTCACCCTGTACACCTGGTGATATGGGTGACGATGTGGCGGGAACAAAGAAGTCAACACATCTCACAGTCTTAAATCCAGGCGTTGTGATGTGTAATTCTAGCTGTGTTGAGTGTCTTGCTGAGGAATCGTCTGGGGCAGATTGGCCTGTACATATGCTTGTGGGGAATTGTCGAGTATTGAGGTGGGAAAACCCACCCAGGGGCTCCTGGGACATATCAGCCAGGAGAGGACTACATGAAAGCAAGCAAGCAAGCAGGCATCCATTTGTCTTTCTCTGCTCTTGATGGTGCCTGTGATGCGACTGTCTACTTGAGCTCCTACCTTGATTTCCCCTCAGTGATGGACTATAATCTGGAACAGTAGTCAGAAATAAATTATTTCCTTCCATAAGCTGCTTTTGGTAAGTGTGTTTTATCACAGCAACAGGAGTGAAACCAGGGCAGATGCCAAGAACGGCCACAGTGGACCCATGTCTAACCGTAAACACTTAAAGTGTGAGTCCACTTCACTGGGCTGGAGGCACCTGCTGGCCAATCCTCTAGTGCAGGGGTTCTCAACCTTTGTAATGCTGAGACCCTTTAATACAGCTCCCTGTGTTGTGGTGAACATCCCCTCACCACCATAAAATTATTTTTGTTGCCACTTCATGACTAATTTTGCTACTGTTATGAATTGCAATGCAAGTATCTGATTGTAGGATATCTGATATAGGACCCTTGTGAAAGGGTAGTTCTATCTCAAAGGGGCCGTGACGCCCAGATTGAGAAACACTGCTCTAGCGTCTAGATCTAAGGAGGTAGAAGCTGAAGTAATGGGAGACACAAAACATCCATTTGAGCTGAGATCTAGTGTGAGTCCTCACAAACAGCCTGGGAGGCGCTGGCATCTGCCCTCCGTCTTCGTTCATGCACAAAACATCATGAGTGAAGTTTCACTCCCAAGAACGTGAGAAGCTGAGAGGGAGAGAGTTTTACTTCACCACAGATCTCTTGGCTCTCCGGTGCCACACTTCAGTTTGCCTTTAAAGAAAGACCCTGTCTAGAAGCATTTGCATCAGGAGATGAATAAACTGTCTGGATAAGCTAGCAACATGGGACAAAATACACTTTTTCCTCTCTCCAGCAGAAATAGCAAGCAGATTCGGGGAGTGTTGGGGTTCTGACTTGCAAAACAGCACACTCTCTCCTCCCTCACTGGAATCCAGAGGAAAAGGAACCAAGTTCCTCAGGGCAAGCAGCCTCTCGTGGAGTTAAATGTTGAGTCACAGTTTGCCAAGCTAGATGATGTGATAAGGAAAAAGAGACAAGTGTGTGTGTGTGTGTGTGTGTGTGTGTGTGTGTGTGTGTGTACCTGTGTTGCATATGTGTGTACATGGTATACCCATGCAGTTGTGCAAGGAGTCAGGAAGGAGGATGTTGGGGGTCTGTATGTAGGTATATGTGTATTTGGGTGCATGTATGTGTGTGTAGGTGTGTGGGGAGTGAGACACACCTACATGTGTGTGCCAAGGAGTGATGCTAATGTTGGAGAGATCTGTGTGCAGGGTTCACTCATTCATGTGTGTATTATGTGACTCTCACAGAGCAGTTGACTGAGTCACCTATGCTCATGAGAGAAACCCCAGAAAACTCACTGGTTTACTAAGGGAGCTTGGACGGAATCCTTTCTTGGTCTGTGAGTACCCTATCTGATATGAACAGATGTCTTCCCAGGAAAAGCCATAATACACAGAGTTACGTCTCATTGATATCTTTACAGAGCAGAATGCAACAGCTGCCTGCTGAAGAAATCAATGCTCATGCCAGCCTGGAAGGCTGAAGCTTCTCCACCACAAAGCTTCTGCAAACAAATACAACATAAGCAGCACTGTGTGCTTGTCTTTGTTGAGGGTAGCTCAGAGTAGCTCATCTTAGAGCTTATGTCTGCTGAGTATAGCCCAGGGTAGCTCATCCTAGAGCTTGTCTCTGCAGAGCATAACCCAAGGTAGCACAACCTGGAGGAAGCAGGTAGCACAAGACCCCCAGCCATGTTCTCCTTAGGTCTGTAAAACTTTAAGTAGCTTAAAGCATGTTTAAATGGTACACACACACACACACACACACACACACACACACACACACTAATATTAGAGAAGAAGACAGAATCCTTACTCTGCTGAATTATCTCAGCAACAGAGGTGAGCCTTACTGATAAAATGCCCTGAGCATTGCACACGCCAGAGCTCACGTTTTTACCAGGCACGTCTACCTTCCATTCCATAACAGAGCAGGGAAGGTGTGCTGTAGAAAAAGCAGACCAGGTCTCTCAGCCTCCTCTCTCACCCGGAATCCAGGATAAAGGCTGCTATGGAAGCACTACAGTAAATCTGACAGCTTAAAACAAAACTGGCTGTATCTGAGTTGATGGCACCGGAAACAGGAAGACGCTGACTCTGAGGTCAGTCTTCCAAGCTACCCCAGGAAAGACTTGTAGAAACATCAGAAGGGTGGGAAACAGCTCCCAGAGCATCAGTGAGCACTTATCTATGTATGTAGTCACATTCGTTAGAAATTAGTAAGCACGCATCTGGGTACACCCATCTCTGTTAGATTTAGTAACCGAGGATCTACAGTTTCCATATCCCTGCTGAGCCAGCAAGCTTGTATCTGTGTGCACTGTTAACTGACTTGCTGTGAGACACGTGTCCCTAACTGTGAGCTGCAACACTCCCTCCTAGACGGAGGGTCACATAGCTCAAGAGTCAGGGATCTACAGGACTCAGAAGCTCAGAAGGTTAAGAGTCACAAAGCCCCTCCCAAAGATGGTATAAGCATCAGCCATCGCCAGTGGGAGGAGACTTTTCTTTGGAGTTGCCTGTAAGCTGCTCGGGGAGCTCTAGGGATGCAGCTTTTGTGAGTCATCTCTATGTGGTGGGCTGTTCAGTGGTGCAGCTGCCTTTGAGTCTCCCATACACCTTTAAGAAACCTCACATCATAAGTAACTGCGTTGAGCTCACTGGTCCATGAAGCTGGATTTGTGTGGAATTGTTCCTTCTGTGTATCGTCAAGTCCTATCTGGAGAGGGCACACATTTGTTCATACCTTCCCAGGAAATGTCACACAATAGTCTGATGGTTAATGTTGACTACAAACTTGACAGGACTGGAACCAGCTAGGAGGTAAGACTTAAGCGTGCTGGTGAAGAACTGTTCACAGTAAGTTAGCCTCTGGCATGCCTCGGAAGGACTAACTTACTTATGCTAATTGTAGAGGACCCTCCCTCTAAAGGAGCGGGGGCTCCATCCCTGTGGGCTGGGGCCTGGACTTCATAAGTGTGAGGTAGCGATCTGAATACAGGCATTCATCTCTCTGCTTGATGGCAGAAGCAATGTGATCAGAGACCTCAAGTTCCCGCCTCTACGACTTTCCAGCCATAATGGGACTGTACCTGTGGCAGTTGGTATTGTCTAGTATTTTATCACAACAGAAAAGTAACTAAAACAATGGCATTTGCAAATCCCTAATAATCTCTGTCTCTCCTCTGTGCTGCTTGACTCCTTGAGTTGGGGTCCATAGGGGTGATTAAGTACTTCTGTCTCTGCAGCAATATCTAAGCCGTCACGGCACAAAGGAAGGGACATCTATCAAACCCTGCCCCATCCAGAATCTGAGCTTGAATAGGAGCCGTTCCCTGGAGACAGGTCTCCTGACATCTTTATCACATGCTCTGCGTGGAGAGATGAGTTGTAGAGCAAGAAGAACTGACCTTACCCCCAAAGGCAAAGGTCAGAGATGCCCAGGCGGCAAGATGTGTTAGCATGCCCTGATACCTCGGCCAGCAGCTACATGTACAGGGCAACAGGCCCTTCTGGGGTCCTTGGGGTCCAGATGACTTCAGAAGTCAGATTTTCTTTTCCAGTTTTTAGAATGCTGATCTATTAACCCCCCAGCAGGACCTGAGGATGCATACTACTAACTCATTAATTAGTTCTTGTACCTAAACATGAATATTTATAACAACCATCTCTATACTAACAACTCATTAATTAGTTCCTGTACCTAAACATGAATATTTATAACAGACATGTCTATCAGGTTATGAGGCAGTCAGGCTCGCCAGGATGGGAGATCTGCCACCATTGGGCTCATGTCCTTCCATGAGATCTAAAACTCAGGAAATCAGGGGAAAAAAAAACCTCAACAAGAAAATGGCTTATGGGGAAACTGACAAAATCCCAACAGACATTGCTTGACTCAAAGCTTCCCCCAAAACAGACCAGTTAAGATCCCAGCAGGTCTGTCTGTTTGCAGAGCTTCTGACTTCAGAACCTTGAAGAGTAACTATTGGAGATTCTTATACAAAGAATCAGAATACCTGATCCCCCTGAGTCCAAGGAGGGCAGAAACTGTGTCCTATCACAGGCCACAAGACACAGAATGCTGGCCCCACTCACTGGCAGATCCACAGGTGCAGGGCAAGCGGTGCTATGAGCCCCTTGCCATGCAGGAGCAGCAAGTGCGCTCTGTAGATCTTGTTCTGTCCTCTTCAGAACCAACACGTCCCAGGTCTGCCCCTATTTCTTACTGCAGGCAGCTAACTCCTGGCTCTGAGTCCATTCCCACAGCCTTGACTACAGTTGACTTTCATATATCAATCACTGGTCTTCCCTCTCACTCAAATCCAACTCAAACTTTCCACAGCCTCTGGGACATCTCCAGCTGGGTGACTGTGTGACACAGACTACTGATACATGCCAATACCTGTCTGCTTCCCACAGCTCCAGCCTGGAACTGGCCAATAGGATATGAACAGAAATGTCACATGTCACGTCTAAGTTCTTTAGTATCAGGCCCACTGGCCTCATGTTCTCTTCTCTTCCCTGAAGCCAAGACAAGAACATAGACGTGATCAACCATCCTCAGTCTTAAGAGTTATAGCGTAGAAAAATGACTGGGTTGGCAATAAACTGTGAGAGAAATAAAACCACATGTGTAGGAGGTGGGGTGGGACATGTGCATATGTGAGGGGTGGGACAGGTGCATATGTGAGTATGTAAGTGTTTCATAAGTGTTCAGAGGCCGGTGGAGAGTATCGAGTGTCCTTCCCTAGCACTCTCTGCCTCATTCCTTTGAAATGGGATGTCTCACTGACCCTGAAGCCAGGCTAGGCTGGCAGCTAGAACGTCCCAGAAACCCTCTTCTCCCCACCTTCCCAATCATGCACCACCACCCCCTGCCTGCCCACAGCACAGCTCTGGAGTCTCAGGTACATGTGTGGCAATACAAGCTTTTTATATGGCTGCTGAGGACCTAAACCTGCTGACCCATCTCCTCAGTCTCGAGTAATAAACACGTACAGTGAAGATCCACCAAGAATGGAGTTTCTGCTGTGGCAGCCATCATGAGTTTCCCTGGCACACTGGCTTTCTTGGTGCTCAGCTTAAACACCACTCCTGGGTAATGACCACCTGCTACGGAAAGCCCACCACTTCCTACCAGCCTCTAGCTGTTCACTCAGACATCTGCCCAGTTACCCCAAGCAAGCGTCACATGGAAAACATTTGTATTTATCTTCCATATTTTTAATCTGTGTTTCTTTTATCTCTCCCACTTCTCCTTGGATACAGGGTCTCACTGTGTAACTGAGGCTAGCCTCAGACTCTGAAGCATTCACATGTAGCATCCTGAGTGCTGTTTTGAGTAGAGGAGGCAACATACGTAGCCCGGGCTTCCCATTCCATCCTTGTCTTCATGGTGATTTATAAATAGCAAACATCTGATATATTTGACGTGTTGAAGTGGAAATCAGAGCCTTAGATGACAAGGAGCCCAAGGTCAGCTCCCCCTCCCCCAAATCTCCATGTCCCTATCATTGTGCCGGGTTCTGTGGCAGCAAGCAAGAAGAGCAGGACACAGTTGCCCTACCATTCCATTCTTTGTGCCCGCCACCTCTGATCTTTATCAGAGAGAAGCTCCTGCCTGCAGAACACGTGGTTTCTTTATGAACCATCAGCTGAATGACTCAGGATCTATGTCAAAGGGGGGCTTTTACAATGACAAAATCAAAGGTAAGTGGGATCTAGTGGCCTGCTGAGCCACACAGTCTCCATTAATGGCTGATATTCAGGCATCTGGCAGCTGTGCCCGGTAAATATTTCTGGTGTGAAAAGAGAGCTGCTGCAGAAATATCTGGGGCTCCTTGGGGACCCCAACACAGAGATAACAGATGAACCATGTCCATCTCCACTACCGCTGCTCAGCCGGGACTCTCCAAACCCTAGCATAGGGAGAGAAAGTGGAACTGGGTATCTTTTCTTTGGAAGTACAGTGAGCTGACTATAGTGCTATGCTCGTGATATTCTATTCTCACCTTTCAGAAGTCCCAGAGCGTCTGAGTGCCAGCCCACAAGAAGTGGTGACCATAAAGATAATGACAGTCAGCTGTACTGTTTTCACAACTGCCACACGCTTACATTCTACCTGCCGCAGACATAGATTAGCTGTGGGGTTGTGTGTGCATGTAACAAAAGATTAGCCCACAGTTGGGGCCAACAAGATGGTTCAATGGGTAAGGTGCTTGCCAGGCAAGCCTGGTTAACCTGAGTTATCCCTGGAACTCCTGTAAAGGTAAACGGAAAAAAACCAACTCCACAGAGTTGTCCTCTGATCTTTTGTACTCACATTGCACAAACATTGCACACGTGTGCCTACAAACACAAAGACACACATGTCTACTTTTTAAAAAATAAGATTGGGTAATGATGTTCAGAGACAAGCATCCAGGTCTAGAGCTGGACCCAGGACCCAGGCACATAGCTCCAGGACAGCAAAAGAAGACTTGCTGGCAGGACGTCAGAGCATAAATGGAACAAGATTGGACTTCATCACACTGAAGACTGGGATGTAGAGACACTGGGGGAGTGCAGGAAGAAGTTACAACACTGGAGATGTGTGAGGATGAGAGCATGCAGAATCCCGGGAGCTGGGGTCCCACATCTGGACGTCAAGCATCACAGGGGGCCCACATGAGCTACCTACACACAGGTAGCACCGCAGTCACAGTGGAACAGAAGCCGTTCCCAGCTGACACTTGCTGGTCACATGCCATAAATGTGGCTCTCCCAAGACTCTCAAGTCAATAATAGCATCTGCATCCTAAGGAGATCATATACATAGCGGCATGCAGGGCTGCGGGGCAACTCACCTTGCAGGAAGATCCTGTTCCAGTAGGTTTTTCCAACTTGAATTCCCCCGAGGAACACCAGGTTGAAGAGGATCAGCATGGAGGTGGAGCAGGAGGCAAGCAGAGCATGCAATCGACAGCGGGCTTGTGGGGAGAGGTGCTGGGCCTATGAGAAAACGCAAGAAGCATCTCACTGAAGGAGCAGAACTATGGCTAAGGTTTACTTCTGTGATGGTTTGTATATGCTCAGCCCAGGGAGTGGCACTGTTAGAAGGTGTGGCCTTGTTGGAGTAGGTGTGTCACTATGGGTGTGGGCTTTAAGACCCTCATCCTAACTTCCTGGAAGCCAGTATTCTGCTAGCAGCCTTCAGATGAAGATGTAGAGCTCTCAGCTCCTCCAGCACCATGCCTGCCTGGATGCTGCCATGTTCCTGCCTTGATAAGAGACTGAACCTCTGAATCTGTAAGCCAGCCCCAATTAAATGTCCTTTATAAGACTTGCCTTGGTCATGGTATCTGTTCACAGCAGTAAAACCCTAACTAAGACAGCTTCTGTCTGGGTGTTTCTATTGCCGTGATAAATATCATGACTAAAAACAACCAAGGGGAAAAAGGGTTTATTTCACTGTACAGCTTACATGTCCGTCATCTGCAAGAACTCACAGCAGGAACCTAGGAAAAGGAACTGATACAGAGGCCAGGGATGAGTGCTGCTGACTGGATTGCTCCTCATGGCTTGCTAGTCATGTTTTGACACAGCACCCAGGACCTCCAGCATAGGGGTGGCATCACCCACAATGATCTAGGCCCTCTCACATCAATCTTCGATTAGAACAATGCCCCACAGGCCAATCTTGTAGGGGTATTGCTCTCAGTTGAGGTTCCCTCTTCCAAATGACTCTACCTTCTGTCAAGTAGACACAAAACCAGCAGGACATCCTCCTGTCACCAGGTCCAGACTCATTGTCCTTCTGTGCCTGCAGCTAGGTCATTGCTGAGACAGTTTTTAAAACCTCCAGCCTACAACACATTTGTTCTATCCTAAGAAGTGATGTACTCCAGTGATGTTACTGATGTTACTTCCTCCACACTGGGCCTCCCTCTGGCCTTGGCAATGTAAGTTCTAAAGCTGGTTAGGATGGAGCAGCCTTCTTACCCATACTGCCTGTAAATCCATAGACAAAATCATTTTTAAATTGTTCCCTACAGTACATCTCCACACCAAGACAAAGTGACCAGAGCCAAGATCACAGTGACTGTGGTGGTTTGAATCTGCTTGGCCCAGGGAGTGGCACTCTTAGGAGGTGTGGCCTTGTTGGAGGAAGTGTGTCACTGTAGGAGTGGGCTTTGAGAGACCTTCTTCCTAATTGCCTGGAAGCCAGTCTTCTGTTTGCCTTCAGAACAAGATGTAGAACTCTCAGCTCCTCCAGCACCATGTCTGCCTGGATGCTGCGAGGCTTCCCACCTTGATAATAATGGACAGAAACTCTGAACCTGTAAATCAGCCCCAATTAAATGTTGTCCTTTTAAGAGTTGCCTTGGTCATGGTGTCTGTTCACAGAGGTAAAACCCTAACTTAGACAGTGACCTTCTAGACTGGTGGACTTGACCCTAGGAAGTCAGCCAGCCCCTTGCAACCTGACTTGCTATGAGGTTGGGTGTATGAGAGAAACACTGTGATTGCCAATTTGATGGAATTTAGAATCACCACAGAAACGAACCTCTGGAGGAGTCTGTGAAGGGGTTTCTAGACTGGGTTAACTGAGTGAGACAAGTCTTAGACTGCATGAGAGAGGTGAGGGTTAGGGAAAGCTGAGTATCCTCTCTCCCTCTGCCTGTGAAGGCGATGTGGCCGGCTGCCTCACGTTCCTGCCTCTGTGACTTTCACAGCGTGATGGACAAGACCCTCAAACTGTATGGCAAAATAAACCCTTCCTTCCCAAAGCTGCCTTTGTCGGGCATTTTGACAGCATAACAAGGAACTGATATAGTTTCTCAACTAGCAGCTAAGAAGGTGGCTGACCACAGTGCCTGAAGGATTATTGATGGAGGAACCTTTCCAGTGAGCACAGAAGCTCTGTAAGCCATCCCAGGTCCTCACTTCATGCCCCTTTGGTAGTTCCTCGTGGATTTTACAAAGTAAACCAATCCTTTATACCTCATACCTTATATTGCGGTTACCCCTCCCAGTAAGGCTACCCCACCATGGCAGGAGGCATAAGAACCCCATAAAGACACCCGAGTAAAGCCAGGAGCAGCACCACAGGGTTTCTAACAAATGCTTCAGCTGAGTCTACAGTCACAGGAAGGGGAGGTAACAGAAAGACTGTAGATATTTCCTAACAGTTCTCTGAGGCCACCAGCTTCAGCCATGCTGGGATTCCAAAGGCTCCATGGCAGCAACCTGGGTGAGTCACTCAGGCAGAGACCGGTCCAGAGGGGGAATCTCAGCAGGGTCCGGCTGTGGTGTCCTGAGGTGACTGTAACTTAGTCAGGGTTCCCTCAGTCTAGAGAAATCAATTCCCGTCCTGGTCCATTCCTCGATGGCGGTCTCCAGGGCTGTTTCAGAAGCACAGATCTCACTGTGAAGGAGCATCTCCCTGACACCATTTCCTCTTCTCACACCCTTACAGGGGCTTTTATGGCCAGTGCACACCCATTTGACCTCAGCATAAACAAGCCACATTGGGGACAGTGGCAGAGCTGGCTGTCTTAGATGTGGCCTGGAAAGCTCTCCAGTACAGCCCACAGGTCTCAGACAAGATGACATCACTCTCGCTGCCCCCAGAGGCCATAAGCAGAATCAGGGATGCTGTCACACAGAGAAGGACATGTTCATTACCCAGATACCCACTTCAGAGAATACCCACCGTGGTTTGCATTTTAAAGCAGAAGAAGATGTTCTGCGGGCAGTACTGACTCAGCTAGCAACAACTGGGGAGGTGGTTGGGGAGGAGGCCAGGAGATGAACATGAAGAACTCGGAATAATAAACCAAGAAACCGTAAGCTACCTGACTTGGTATGGATGTGTCCAAATAATCCCCTGTAGGTTTAGAGGCTGCTATGACAAATTTGACTTCACAGGACCCAGTGAGCCAAACCCAGTCAGTCTGTTCTTCACCCTGAACCTGACACTGTAGGAGAGAGTTGAGAGACTACCCACAGTCAGGGTACAGAGCCTGGCTAAGCTCTGGGAGGCTCTTCTTTTATTAGAGGTGACTAAAATCATTAAAACAAAAACAGAGAACAAGATGTTGAATGACTAGGCTTCCATGGGCTTGCTCAGCTGGCTGTCATGTACCCTAAACAGGAAGGCCAGGCAAAGTAGGAGGCTCAGCTGAGTGCCCATGTGGAATAGGGGCCTGTGACAGCTGGAGTGGGCATGGGTAGGGTGGGGGAAGGGCAAAGGAGGGACAAGGGAGTGTGAAGGATCAGAACTGGCTTTCCCCGAGGACTGTCTGAACACTAAGATGTTGCCTATTATATAAGGACAACTTGGATGCAAATCCAACAGTCAAGCTGATAACTAAGAGAGATACAGAGTCACAAGTGGGTGGGTAGTTGATACAATGTGGACACACTGGAAAGAGAGAAGGGTCACATTTCAGGAAACACAGAAGTAGACTGGAGCTCAAGAGTTCTCCATGCTGCTTAGTGCTCCAAACAATCTAAACGTGTACGTTGGTTATTTCTAGAATTTTCCAGGTAGTACTTTCAGAGCACAATTGACTTCAAGTAATTAAACTGTGGAATCAAAACTTCAGATAATGAGGGCTGTTGTTCATGAACACAGGTTGGCATTAGGAGTCTCTTTACCTTGGAACCTGGGTCTCAGCCACTGGCTTATGGTTGTTTTTTGTTTTTTTGTTTTTTTTTTAAGATTTATTTATTTTATGTGAGTACGCTGTGGTTATCTTCCGACACACCAGAAGAGGACATTGGACCTCATTACAGATGGTTGTGAGCCACCATGTGTTTGCTGCGAATTCAATTCAGGGCCTCTGGAAGAGCAGTGTTCTGACTAAACCATCTCTCCAGCCCCTATTGGTTGTTTTTAAAATAATTCCATTCTTAGATGTCCCAAGAGGGAAAAAGAGGGTATACGCCCTTGCTCCACACAGTTCTATCGACAAGTAGAATGTTATAAATCCTCATTATAAATCCTTTATTTCCTTTGCGCTCTTTGACATCCGATGATAACAGTCACTCCTGTGGTCTACTGTATCTAGGATGTAAGCACTTATGCAAATACAGCCACATCCCCAGGTCAGTCATCTACCCTCCTGCCTCATATGCTTAAATATCCCCTGGAGAAGAGAACTCTTGTTGAGGAATTGTAAACGAGGCAAGGGAATATCAGCGTAGAACAAGGAGCCACAAACCATGACGATGAGAGTCCAGTTGCCAACCTGATCAGATATCAGAAGTGTGACTGACAATCTTATTTCATTAACATAAATTTACAGGTTGAAAAAAAGCATCCTGGTGTGGTTTGGCCTATTCCCAGAGACAGAAAGGGCTGTGGCACTCCATTATGCTGGGAGCAAATATTTGGGACAGACATGTTTGTAAAGTTGTTAGTTTCCTTCGATGACTACCCCACCAGTCCTGAGAATGAGCGAAGCCCCTGTGCCTCCAGCTGCTGATGAACAAGGCCAACGGATCCAACGGCCATTGGATCCAAGCCTCCTCACCACACACGCCTGAAACTCAGAGGATGGCATGGAAGGAGGACAGATCGAGTTATCAAGAACCACTCTGTCCCCATGCTGATGTCTCAAACATGGCAGAGAAGTAGGCTGTGGCAGTTTCCTTTCCTTGTTAGTGAAGACATGGGACTTGCCCTGATTACACGAGTATCCCAGAACACCAGGAATCTCAGGCTTCAGGTAGACATTTACTCAAGCATCTGAGAACACTGCTTCAGACCGAAAGTGGGACCATAACAGCAGCAACCATGGATTCCTTAGCATACCTAATTCCAAGGTGAGGACCAACTCGAAACCAACTGAATCTCAGAGCTCAACCAACTTCTGTCAGACTAGTTTGTGCTTCTTGCTGTGAGATGTTGGTTCACATCTCCATAGAAACACCCCTGCCTCTCCCAGCCAAAATCCAGTTTCTGGAACCTGTAAGATTGGCTGGGCCAGCAAGCTGGTCCCAGGGGGTTCCGGTTGCAGCATGTGTTACAGTGAAGCCACATATGTGGGGTGCGGGAAGCTGGTATTGCAGACCTGAAGGCTGCTGAGCTTGGCCTCTCGACTGTCCACAGAGAGCTGAGATTGGGGGCAGCTGAGCATCTGGGGGAGCAGATGGCTGGAGGAATGGCTGCTGGAGACTGTGACAAAGGCTTGGCAAGTGTGACCTGATGCTGTTTATTTTTAAGTAGGGGAGAAGCTAAGAATGGAAACGGGGTGGGATTGAGCAGCTGGACACGGTTCCCCATGAAATCACAGATTTTCATTTTCTAATGATGATGTCAACTCGAGGGTATGGGGGATGGGAGCAACAGCAGTAGGGGAGGCTACATTGGACATCAGTGGGGACAGGTGGGCACCACGAGCTTACACGTGAGTCCTTAATGTTCAGTCCCTTCCTGTGCCCAAGCAAAATGAATATATGAAATATTCAGAAAGCCATGCCTCCGACCTTCAAGTATACAGATCAGAAAGAACCTAGTCATATTTTGTATGCTAATTAAGCTTTCTAATTAAAATTAAAAAGTACCTGTTTCCCTCAGTTTCATTTCCTAGTTTGCTACTGAGCTCTGAACGTGCTCCCAGAAGAGAAACACCTACAGCCGAAACCCTGCTTCTGTTCCCCAGCCCCAGAGCACACTTCTGCACATGCATTCTATAGGCAGGATTCTCCCCATGTGGCCTGTGTCAGCGACCTGTGTCAATAGCTGTGTGTGTCAGTGGCCTGTGTGTGTCAGCAGCCTGGGTGTGTCAGCAGCCTGGGTGTGTCAGCAGCCTG
>JANHMN010000009.1:75462536-75505722 GCA_030674055.1 Rhabdomys pumilio
GAGGGTGTTGGGTGCCCCTAGGGGCTCTGTTATTCCAGAGACTCATGTACCCTGGGGCTCAGGTACCCCAGAGGGTCAGCAAACCTTTCCAGAAAGTAACAGATCAAAGAACATAGGCTACTTTAATAATAAAGTTATCAGGTTCTGTGGCTGGGTCCAGGAACACAAGATTTCAGTTAGACAGCAAGAATGAATTCAGAAGCTCTACTGTATATCACGATGGGAAATTTAATAATGCATAGCATTGTTCTTTTTTTAAAAGACATATTCATTTTTATTTAAGTGTATCAGTGTTCTGCCTGTATGTCTGTGCACCACATGTATACCTGGCACCCATGGAGGCCAGAAAAGAGCACTGGATCCCCTGGAACTGGAATTATGGACAGTTATAAGCTGTCATGTGGATGCTGGGAACTGAACCTAGATCCTCTGCAAGAGAAGCCGGTGCTTTTCATCAGTGTGCCATCTCTCCAGCTCCAACATATTGTATTCTTGAAAACTATATAGAAAGTAGATTCTGAGTGTTCTCACTAGAGAAAATGACCTCATACGATTACGCTCCTATGAACCAACTCAACCACTCTGAACATATCAGTAGTTGAAAAATGTGCTTTACATGGTAAATATATGAGATTTTCATTTTCTCACTTTAAAAAAAAATTAAATATTTTCCACACCTAAATTTGGAATGGACAAAGTAAAATGAATGACCTCTGTTCATAACACAAGAATGTAGGTTTTAGGTAAAGCAAAAGAATTCATTGGAAGAAATGAAAAATTGAGCAAAATTTTAGGATTGTAAAATTAATATGCAAAAACTGGTTGATGTTGAGAGTAATATTTAAAACAGTGGCACCCGATCTGTCTTGTGTTACAGTGCCACCATGTTCCCAACTAGGCTAGGCCTGAGGTCACGAGCAGTGGCTCTGCCGATCTTCCACACTGTCTCCATAAGGCTGAGCTTAGCCCAGACCATCCCACCATCCACGCGGGTCTGGTAGGAAATGAGACTCTAATGCTTAGATTATCCACAGGCTTTATATGTTTGGTAATGCTCAATAACAAGATGCCCACACAATCAGAAGTGTAACCCAATACCCAACCTAGATATACCAACTATGTTTGACTGCTCGAAACACTCAAACGTCCGCAGCCATGTTCCCCTCTCTCTCATCCTCTCTCACCCCGATCTTCCTCTTCCTTCTCTTTCTCTCCTTACTCTTCCTCTTCTTCTCCTTACTCCTCCCACCTTAGCTCCTCCCAACTTTCAGAAAATATGGTGCTACAGGTTTTATATACTATAAACAATTTTTTAAAGCTAGGAAGCTGGGGATGTGTCTCAGTAGGTGAAGTGTTTGCTGTGGATTTCCAGGTCACACAGAAAGCTGGACAATAGCACACATCTCCCGACTCTCCTAGACAAGATGGGAAGGGGAGAAGGGAGAATCCCTGGAAGCCTGCAGGCCAGCCAGCCTGGTGTACACAGCAGCATACAACAGGATACCCTGTCTGAAACTAGGCAGAAGGCAAGAACCAATACCCAACATTGTCTGACTCCACAAATGCACAGCAGAGAGCATGAACTCACACACACAAGGATTTTTTAAAAGAAATTAAGAAAATGTATGTTTATAACAACACAAAAGAGAATTAAATATCTAAGATGAAATCTAGCCAAGAAAACAAAATTCTTGTGCACTGAAAGTAAAACATGGCTTCAAGAAGACATAAATAACAAAGAGGCAGCCATGTTCATAACATCAAGATTTCAGTTAGATGGTAAGAACAGATTCAGAAGCTCTACTGTACATCACGATGAGAAATTTAATAATGCATGTTATTATTCTTTTTTTAAAAAGATGTACTTATTTTTATTTAAGTGTATCAGTGTTCTGCTTGTATGTATGAGTAACAATATTACAGTGACATACAGACTCAATGCAGAGCCCATCCAAGTCCCAACACATTCTTTGTAGAAATGGTCCCATCTTAAATCCATTTTTAATCTTAAAGAACCCAGAATAACCAGAACAGCACTGGAAAACGAGCAGAGTTGGGAGATCCACATTCCCTGATTTCAAAACTTACTACAAAGTCACACCAGCCAAAACTGCAGGAGTGGCCTAGAGACCGGTCTATGATAGAGTGTGACTCACGGCACACACAGTGTCTAGAGACCGGTCTATAATAGAGTGTGACTCACGGCACACACAGTGTCTAGAGACTGGTCTATGATAGAGTGTGACCCACGGCACACACAGTGTCTAGAGACTGGTCTATGATAGAGTGTGACTCACGGCACACACAGTGTCTAGAGAGTGGTCTATGATAGAGTGTGACCCACGGCACACACAGTGGCCTAGAGGTTAGCATGTAAACAGACGGAACAGAATAGAAAGTCTTGATAGAAACCCACTTGTGGGGTTACAGCATGGTCACCTTGGGGGCTCAGAGCACTCCATAAAGAAATGATGTCCATCTATGTGTCCACCCACAAGAATGAAAATGGACCCTTACACTGTATTAATTATTCATTCAAAATAAGTCAAAGACCTAAAGATGAGGACTAATGATGTAAAAGTCTATGTAAAAGCCCATTCCTCTGTAGTCCATGACAAATGGGAGGCAGAATCAGGAGCAGCCCCAAGTGTTGGCAGGCTGTCAGCCTGTCGAACGTAGTGGCAAACAAGAATTCTGTCTCGAGCACAGTAGAAAGCAAGGACCGACACCTGACGCTATCCCCCTGACCTTCATTCATGCACCATGGCACATACGCACCACGCCCATACATGAACACACACATATGCGCACACACACATCATACACTGGCTGCACTCATAGACACACAAAGATCTTAGAAAGAAAAAAGAAGAAACCATTCAAATGACTATTGGTAGATTAGTGGATGGATAAAATGTAGTGTGTAAATATAGTAAAGTATTACTCTGATACGGACGAGCCTCAGGAACAGTAAGCTAAACGGAACATGCCAGACAGACACCAAGGAACACACATTATCTGACTCTGGCTGAACGAGACACTCAGAACAGCTGAAGTCACACCGAATGCATAACAGTGGCTACCAAGAACTGTCCAATGGGGACAGAGTGAAATCATAGAAATCTCTGGAAATTCATGAGGTAATGGTTAGAGAACAATGGACATGAGCCTGACACCACTGGATTTTATGTTTAATAGTGATTAAAATGGTAAGTTATACTGCACGTCTGTCTTATCATAGCGAGGAGAATTAACAGGCCTTCTCTATCAGGCAGATACACGGAAGAGACTACATGTGATTTTCAAGCACGTGTGGGCCGTGAACACACTGAGCCTGCACTCAGCCAGGGGCTGGCAGTTACATTCCACAAGAGTCATGGGTACATTAACAAGACACGGCAAAAATTAGCACAGCATCAAAATCTAAAGTTCCATTCGAAACCAAAGCCTTTATTTCAGTAATAATAAAATGGGCAGGCTTCAGCAGTTATGATCAAGAAACTAAGGCAAAAATTAACAAAAAAACCAAAAACTTGAGAAGAAGATGACAGGGATTTTAAAAACTGCTGGCTTCATGGCAATGTGTTAGAAGATCTCAATGGAAACAATAAATATCTTGAAGAATAAATGACTTGAAACTTCAAATACAAAAGCCAGAAACACAGAGAGCACAGTCAAGGAAGAACAGCAACAGCCAAAGCCGTAGAAACTTTAAAGCCGTACTCAGACAAAGCTGAGAAAGTTCACACAGGCGGCCTCCATGCACAAGTTCAACCCAATGGTCAAGGGGAAGGTGATTTTCATTTCACAGAAACTATTTTTAAAAAAGAAAACCATTCTATAATATTAGCATAACCCTGATATCCAAGTCATAAAAAGATAAAGGGCTGGAGAGGTGGTTCCGTGGCTAAGAGTATTTACTGCTCTTGTAGAGGACCCAGGTTCAGTTGCAAGCACCCACATCAGGTGGTTTAGAACCACCTGTAACTCCAGTTTCAGGGGATCTGACACCCTCTTCTGGATTCCTGGTGTTCCAGTACACATACAATTCATATAAATCTTATGTAGGCGCACACACACACACACACACACACACACACACACACACACACAAATAAATGTAAAAACATAAACCAGAAGCTAACACACTTCCTTAAAAATTACAAAGTAAGGGACAGTGAATAAAAATAAGAACAATTTAAAAATATTTCCAATGTGCTGGCTAGTCTTGTGTTACCCTGACATACAAACTAGAGTTATCTGAAAGGATGGAAACTCCCTTAAGAAAATTATCTCCATAAGATCCAGCTGTAAGGCACTTTTGCAATGAGTGATTGATGGGAGAGGACCCAATCCATTGTGGATGGTGCCATCCCTGAGCTGGCAGTCCTGGGTTCTATAGAAAGCAGGCTGAGCAAGACATGGAGAGCAATCCAGTAAGCAGTACCCCTCCATGGTTTCTGCATCAGCTCCTGCTGCCAGATTCCTGCTCTCTGTGAGTTCCTGTCCTGACTTCCTTCGAAGACAACCAGAAGTATGGAAGTATAAGTCAAATAAACCCTTTCTTTCCCAACCTGATTTCAGTCATGGTGTTTCATCACAGCAATAGAAACCCTAAGACAAGCTGGTACCAGGATTGTGGGGTATTGCTGTGACAGACCTGACGATGATCTTGGGAGGACTGCAGAGGGACTTTAAAACTCTGGGCTAGAAAAGCCACTGAATGTTGAAAGCTCAGTGAGATGTTCTGTGGGAGGGTGGAGAGAAGAATCCAGCAGTACAAAGGATGGAGGCAGGCCTGGCTTGTGAAGTTTCAGAGGGAGTTTAAAGACTCTATCAGGGGTGTTTGCTATTCTGATTTAGTTGAGGCTGAACAATCAGCTGTAATTAACAAGATACCAGAGCTACTAAAGTGAAATCTTTGCTTTGTTGGGATACTCGATGCTGGTGGGTTGGAGCTGAGAAATTAGCAATGATTAAGATAATACCAGGATCGTTGGGTTGAAATCTTTTGGGAAGTATTTCCTGAGAGTCACAGCCAGAAGCTGTGTTCCAGGGGCAAGCCTAGGCTGTACCTTGTACTGGGAGTTGAACTCAGTAGTGTAAAAGTCACCAAGGTGGTACTGGTTTTGAAGGTATGAAGGGGACATACAAAGCATTTAATCTCACATTAAATGAGAAAGGAAAGATTGTGGCTTACTAGTGATATATTTGTACGTCAGGCTGACAAGAGGTCAGTTGTGCTGGCTAGTCTGATGTCAGCTTTATACAAACTAGAGTTATCTGAAAGAACAGAGCTTCAATTGAGAAAATTTGTTCATTAGGATCTAGCTGTAGGGCATTTCCTTAATTAGTGATTGGTGGTAGAGGGCCAAGCCCATTGCTGGTGGTACAATCCCTGAGCCAGTGGTCCTGGGTTCTATAAGCATGCTTAGCAAACAAGGGGAAGCAAGCCAGTGAGCAGCATCCCTTCATGGCCTCTGCATCAGGATCCTGGTCTGCTTGAGCTTCTGTGCTGTCTTCCTTTGACGATGAATAGCCATAAGGAAGTGTAAGCTGAATAAGCCCTTTCTCCCCAGCTTGCTTTTGGGTCATGGTGTTTCATCACAGTAACAGGAACCCTAACTAAGACACTCAATTTTGAAAAGTTTATGCTGGAATGGAAAGATGATTCAATATTAGAGAAACCAGAAAACCCATGTTACTCATAGCATTAAATAATTAAAGAGGAATAATTCTGTGGTCACTTAATAAATGCCAACACAGCATCGAGCAAAAATAGAAACTTGTGCGCAATATAAAGTCCTAGGAGGCTAGAAAAAAAAAAGAAAACATCAACAGAAGAATGTGGTCTACCAACAGCCCCAGATACAGCAGTAGCCCTACTACCGTCAAGAGAAAACGGCAGTTTTCCACCCTTGTTAGCCTAAACTGCACTGACTGGCCTCATCAGTACAGTTAGACAATTAAGTGTGTGTGCCAAGAGTTATAACTGCTGTCAAGAATGGAGCTGTGGGACATGTGGATGACGAGCTGTGGGACATGTGGATGACGTGGTCACCCTTCTAGAGGAACCAAAAGAAACAAACACACACAATCATTCATCGAGACACAAAATCATCAGCTCAACACAAAGATCATCTGGGGAGTCTCCTGCCTCTGCCTCCCATCTGGATGCCAGGGCTACGGGGTTACAGATGCTCATGACGTCATCCAGCTGTGTACGGTGTCTGAGGCTCCAAACTCACGTCTCCACATACCTACAGCAAGCACTTTACCACCTCTGAGCCTAGATTTCTGTTGTTTATAAATTACTTGTTCTCAAAAATTTTGTTTCAAACAAGACAAGCTATGGCAATATAAAGACCTGGGATTGGGGTACGATTCAAAGAAGAACCAAGACATCGCGGGAGAAACACTACCAGGAGTTCTAGGAAGCCCCAATTCCAAAGTTATCTGTAAGGTTCTTATATCGCTGAGGGAGATGACTCTGTGGGTGAGTGCTAGCTGTGTGTACCAGCAAGTCTAACAGCAAGGGTTCAGATTCCCATAAGCCATATAGAAGCTACACAGGAACCCAAATGTCTGTGACCCCACTGTACCCTGCCAGGGGTGGGAGGCTAGGGCTGGAGAACTGTGTGATACTCATGGGCCTGGCCTACGTAGCATTGAACAAGAAAGACCTTGTCTCTCAAGGTGAAAGGCAAGGATGCAAAATTGTCTTCCAATGTTCACATGTGCACAGTAGTGTGCATGCACCTGAACACACACACACCCCACAGGGTTGGAGAGAGAGAGAGGTATGTATCAATATGTAAAAAACAGTCAATTAAATTCTGGAAAAAAATCAGAAGAGGAGTAAGAAGCTTGCTACCAGGAAACAGCATGTTATAAAACCCTGGAATTTAAAATAGAGATAAATTGGTTAGGTCAGTGCACTAGCCTAGAAGGCCCAGAAATGGACCCATCCATGCTTGGATATTTATCTCTGTTTTATGACAGAGGTAGGGGGGCACTTGATGGAACAATTTTAGCTGCAGGCCATCCAAGAACAGACAAGACAGTGGGCCAGATATAACCAAGCAAGAGTTTGCTGTCCCAGCTCTGTTCTGTTCTTGGTATCTGCCCTGAAGAAAGGCTCACACAATGAATGTGTGAGAAGCTTGAATTGGAAGCTTCCTGAACCTCCATCTGCAAATGAAACAAAATGAGAAGCTGAAATTCAACAACAGGAGAATTCTCTCAGGAGACGGGTCAACGGACAACACACCCACTCCACACAGACCCTGCATGCTCACTCCACACAGACCCTGCATGACCACATGCCCACTCCACACACACCATACATGCCAACACACCCACTCCATACAGACCATGGGAACCACACACCCATTGCACACTGACCATGCGTGAACACACACCAACAGCACACAGATCATGCATCTCTGCATCCCCAAAGAATTATCTTTCCAGTTTATCACTAAGAAGTAAAAGAAGCTCACAATGGTCTCAGGCTCCTTAACCCATGCACACCTGCATACCGGCTGCATCTTGGGAGGAAGGTGAACAGGGCATTTCAGTCTTGATTCTGCATATCTTTAAAGAGCTTATGGTCATGAATTATAAGCTAGGGAAAGGGGGGTGGGAAAAGGAATTCTAGTCTTTCCACTCAGTGACCCTATATTCTGGCCACCTCCCTTGAGCATAAACAGTCAAGGCCCATGAGGGAGACGCTGGAAGTCTGATGACCATCATGCCCAAGTTACAGCTGCTCACAGTCATGGCGCCTCCCTCTCCAGGCTACACTGAAGTCCCTTGGGACCACTAAATAGCCTAGGATATGGCAGGAATGGCTTCAGCAGTATCCTGTTTGACCAAAAACAGCAGCTTGGGGAAAGGCCTGCTTCTTGAGAAACCTTGACATTTAAAATTTTGAAGTTGGGGAGAGGTAACAGATTCTGAAATGCGCCATCAAGGGACCTCACAAATAATCCTCTCTGATTCATTGGTGAGATATCTGTGCTCCTTCACAAACCTTGTGTAGCCAATAGTACACATCTGAAAATGGTTCAGAGCCCTAGGTAAGGAAGCAGGTAAGAAAAGCCAACCCAGTGTTATAAGACAGAAGATGAGGAATCCATATAGCCAAGATACGCAAATATTAGTTCCCAAAGAGAAGAAAAACATCTATACACAGAACAGGAAGTGGCACAGACAGTACATGGTCCACAGGGGAAAACAGGGAGCTGGTTAAAGATCTGGGCAGAGAGCATGGTGCCCTCCTCTTCCATACCTACACAACGAAGGTCCCCTGTCAGAGTTTCTATTCCTGCAACAAAACACTATGGCCAAAAAGCAAGCTGGGGGAAAAGGGGTTTATCTAACTTACACTTCCATATTGCTATTCATCACTAAAGGAAGTCAGGATAGAAACTCAAACAGGTCAGGAACCTGGGGACAGGAGCTGATGCAGAGGCTATGGAAGGATGCTGCTTATAGGATTACTCTCCACGGCTTGCTCAACCTGCTTTCTTAGAGAACCCATGACCACCAGCACAGGGATGGTACCACCCATAATAGGCTGAGTCCTCCCTCATCAGTCACTAATTAAGAAAACGCCCTATTGGCCTGTTTACAACCCTATCTGATGGGGGCATTTTCTTAATTGATGTTCCTTCTTTCAGATAATTTTAGCTTGTGTCAAGATAACATAAAACTATCCAGCAATTACCCACCCCCAGATAAACTGTACCTGAGAAACTCTAAACTAAGAAAGTTATAGGTGCTATGATATTTGAGAACACAAAATGCATTTGCATCAAAGTATCTAGAAAGAAAACAGTAGATACAAAGAAACAGGAACAGAAGTTGCCATTTCCCAACAGCAAAGATAAAAGACACAAGACAGATACCTTCAACAATTGCCAGAGAAATTACAACATAAAACCTCATGTCAGATACCAATTGTGTGAGGGTAAAAGACATTTTTTAAATATACAAAAGGTCTCTGGAATGTATCCTTTTCTAAGAAAGATTCTAAGGATGTGCTCCAGCAAATCACACAGTAGGGTGTCAATGGAGTAGTGACAAGCTATCTCATGACAACAGGGACAAGATGTAGCAAGGAGCGAGAGGAAGGTCAGACATCTGACAGACAGCAGTGGTACCCACAGAAAGAGGAGATGAGAGGTTCTTCAGAAGTCAGCTGACCATCTGACTATGGGGATTTCTATCTGAGGGAGTTTGCACTCCAACAAGAGAGTCTGGAAAGAAGTAGTGATGGGAACCTGGTCAGACCATCAAAGAGGATGCAAGCTGAGGTGGGGAGCAGGTAAGCACACAGGTGAATACATCTATCCTGGTAGTGAGCCACTCCTGAGGTGACAATGTAGACACACTGAGAGATAGAAGAATAAGTCTCACAGAAACCCATTGCCTTTATAAGTCAAAAGTAGAGTGGGTTAGGATAGACTTTTAAGAGACGAGTGTAAAACAGGGAAAACTAAGAGAATTCAAAGTTGTTGTTAGGAAATAGATGTGAGAGTTAGGGGTGTGACGTCTGTGATATCACACCTGGCATTGAACAACCACCCCTCTGTCAAGTAGAGCCAGCAGACACCATGGTGGTTCCCTACGAGTCTATCGCCTGGTGACATGAAAACCTTTAGTTTGTTCAAGTTCACACTATAAAGTTCACATCATTATAAACATCTCCATCCTTAAGTTACGTGTGACTGACCACCTCTATGAGCCCCAATTCACTTGGACCGAATTTTCAGATTACTTACCTCATCCACAACTGTGTGGGCCTACAATTAAATTCCACGTTTTGGAGCCTGGAGAGATAGCTCTGAGGATCAAGTGCTTGTCATGCAAGTGAAACAGCCCAAGTTTAGATCCCCAGAACCTACATAAGAATCTGAGCACAGCGTTGCCTGTGACCTCCACACTGGGAAAGCAGTGACAGAGCAGAGGCTTGAGCCTGATAGCAAGCCAGTCTGCCAAACTGGTGAGCTCCTGGTTCAGTGAAAGACTCTGTCTCAAAACCTGAGGAAGTTACCCTCCATGGACCTCTAGAATCCACAAGCACACACACTCATATGTGCACGGGTAAATACATTCAGGGATACATACACACAATCACACATACATCACATACACCATACACACATCACACACATATCACACACACACTTTATAACTTGTTCAAGAATGGAGGGCTGGAATGTCACCTAGCCAGACGGTCAATGTGCACAAGCGGCCAAGACACACAGAGCGGATGGGCATATGCCCCATGTGGGGTAGGGAGGATTTATCCAGAAATATCCTTTGTGTCTGAAATTTAGGATGTTCCAAGGAGATCATGTATGACCGCATTCAACTTCCACAAAATAGTGGTAAATACTTGCCTTTTCCTGTCTCCAGTCCCCTCATCTGTGAACCTTAAGATCTAACTGACCTAGAAGGGCTGCAGCAACTATTAAGTTTGAAAGGGCCCCAGACAGCCTTCATCTAGTCTCATCTGTAATGAAAGCTGGGAGCTACAACAGCCACAGGTATCTTATTCCTCAGAACAACTCTACCCTCCAACCTATGACACAAATAAGATATGGGGCCAGGCAAGCAACAAGTCCACCCTGCTAGTCTACCTCTGACTGGACCACACAGTACAGGCCCACTAGGGTAGAAACCATAAGATACACAGCACAGATGCCATCCCTGAGGAGACAAAAGCAGTGACTTCCATTGCTGCTTTTCTGTGCTCCTGTGTATTTCTGAGTAAGTCTTATGACAAATATACCTTATTCTTTATCTTCCCCTAACAGGGCAACCATGTTTTCTTATAACGGCATTGGGCCAACACCATTATTACACTAACGCCATCACTTTCAAGAGCACAGGCAGCTTGGCGGAAACTCTGCATCTTTTATGGTCTTTTCTGTCACCCTCGTAAGACACAGTCAAGGGTCATTCTGTCTTTGACTCCAACCTGCTACAGGAGCAGGGCCAACAGCAGAGGAAACAGGACTCGACTTAAGTGCACTCTTCACTTTGTGTGGGTAGTTACAGGCACGCGGCTGCCAGCCCAGCTCAGCTCAAACAAGGCCAGCAGCTGCTCGGCGTGCTTTTTTTAAGCGGAGTTTATTTCTAGGCCTTTGGCGAGATGTGAGACACTTTAGAAGGATTTTATTTTAGGAGTCCTGTGCTCTGTGCCTTCTCAGAGCTTTAAAATGAGCACTCACACATGCTATACACACAGAAGCACACACACAGAAGCACACACACACACACACACACACACACACACACACGAATATAGTGCACTTAGTTTGAGCATATTACTTAGGGAATAGGCAAAGGACCAACAACAGGAATTTTGGCAGCTCCAGTCCTACTGTTTCCAGTAGATAATTTGGATTTGGAGGGTAAGAAAAGAGACCCAGCCTTAGGAAGAGCTTCATTGGGTATATTGCAAGAGCTTTTCTTTTTCCCATGAGGCATTGTCTGTGAGCCTGTGTTTTGCTGTCAGCTGGGACAACAGTGGCAGAAGAGTAGATGATCAGAGCAGGAGACCTATCCTGCTGTAGCAGAGTTGCTGGGAAAAGAAGCCAAAGCCACAAGTCAGCCTTCTAGGAGAAACCAGATGCCCTGCCAAAGCCTCCCCTCAGGGCAGTCTCAGCAAAAGGAAGTCTACGGAGGCTGCCATATCTGAGCTGAAGGGGAATTATTCTCAGAGTTCTACCTGTTAACCAGAGAGGGTGAGACCTGGGCTTCAGATTGCCAGGGAGAAGAAAATGTTTAGGCAACAGTTTGCACGGCTGTCTCCAGCTTTATTAATGATGCCATCGTGGGGAGAGCACAGAGGGGGCACCAACCAGCCATCCCACCAAGGAACATGCTGTTTATAAGAATAGGCCTGCTCTAGCCTTTGGAGCTATCCCAGCATGTTCGTCTGTCATACGGTATTAATATGTTAATTTAACATGCTTGTTTGGTTAAGGACTTTACATTTCCAGATTTCTAAGGATGGCACTCAGGCCCTTTACATGGGGACCTTTTGGTCTTTCCAGTTGCCTTTCATGTCATGTCAGCCTCTGGACTCCATCAAGCACCCAGGTTCCCAATTTAAGCAGTGTGTGACAGGGCCAGGCTTCTCCTCCCTCCTGACCACACAGTGCTGCTTCTCACTCATTAGGTTTCTCTCCAAGTCCAGCTCTTTGGGGACTAAGAGCTCAGCTCACCCTACTCCTTCTCTCATGAACATCAATGTTCTAGAACCTTCTTTCTGGGTATAGTGCATACACACCTTCTTCTGGTCCTCAACTGGTGTGCATACAAAATTCCTTTCAACTATGCCAAAGGCTGCAGGGAGAGAGATGTGACTCACTGCTCTTTGCTCCTGATAGCCCTCTAACCAAGACTATTTAGTCTCATTTACCTGATCCTTGAATGTCGTGAGCTCTCTCCTCCATGAAATAGCCTCCTCTTGGTTTCTGCAAAGCACCCCTAGATTTCTACTCCTCTTTCTGGTTCCCTCCTTCACCCAACTATTAAGTATCAGTGTGTCCCAAACTCAGTGTGGACTTACCTTCTGTCTCTTCCCATCTCCCTTCTCTTCCCCTCCCCTCTTTTCCACCTCTCTCTCTCTCCATCTCAAACATTATCATGCCTCCAAAATACCACCCATAGGCTCACAAATTTTTATTTCTAGGCTGGGCCTTTCTTCTGAGACATACATGGCAAGGTTATATCAGCCAATGTCTTCTTATATTGTGAAAACAAGTTAATTTTTCATACAGAACACTTCGATACTGACACAGACAAGCTCCAGTCCACCGTCTTGTGTCTCGAATCTATACCATCTGCCACTGGGATGATCTCCTGAGGACAGGTCAGGGAAGATATGTGTCCATTAACAGAAGAAGCTAACTAGATAGACACCCCAGCTGCGCAGTGGCCAGAACATCAGCCACTGGAAACATGAAGACACCAAACAAAAGACTGGGCCAGAAGGGATCATGTTACCTGTGGCAGAAGAGAGTTCTCCACTTGACAATGTTCCCCATCTAAGACACTACATTTAAGAGTGAAGGGCCAGGTTTCTCATGCCTAAGTAGGCTCAGTCTTGGAAGGGCTCGGATTCCCGCAGGTTTCTGTCCAGTGAGCACCTAGTTTCTCTCAGCTACAACGGACCCAAGTGGAAGAACAGCAGACCAGTTGCGACTGCGAATGGCATTGCTCCTCATAGGCAGGCTTGTTTTATATTCCCTCCGAGAGGCCCTTGGGGCAATGACCTCAGACCACTAAGAAAATCTTTCTAGCTGAGTGAGGTGGCATCTGGTGCCAGCTGAGTGTCTTGTCATTTGGTAAGACCCCACAGAATCAGGTCACTGTAGGGCAAATGACCTTTGGCCTTGATAGCCAGCTGTCTGCTTGTGTTCGTCCCTTTACAGTGCTGTTGGCATTGGTTCTTCACAGCCCGTTGTCTGCCTCCCTCAACCCACGGAGCTGCCACGTACAAGGAGCCATGGTCTGCTTTCTCTCCAATGCACCAGAACCTCAAATCCTTCTAGAACCATTAGACTGACTCGTAGTGGTTAAACTCTGAGGCACATTTCCCATGTGAACTCTTTAAGTAGAGATTTTATTGCCCCATAAGGGATTCAGTCATTGTATTCAGACACATTTGGAGAAAAGAGGAGATAGGGGTTGAGGAAGGAGAACATATTTAAATCATGCAAAAAAATGGAAATCAGGAGTGAGTCAGAGTGGGTTAACTTTTTGAAATATGGGTTCACCTCACCTTTGCATAGGAATAACTGACAAGCAGCCCGGAAGGATCTCTCTCCATAGAGAGATCAGATCCCAGTTGGCAGAAAGCAAGGTCATGCCACTGATGCTTTGAACTGCCATCACTAACTAAGAGATTTCAAGGCTGAACACAAATTCTGGCTCCCTGAGGAATGTGGTGTCAGGAAGCAGCGGGTTGCCCAAGCAACTCCTCCACAGTAAAAGAACTTGGTGAAAATACCTTTGCCAGCTTCCTACAGGTCTGTCTGTACTTCCCAGAGTCAGAGGCCATAGCCCCCCTCTTGTGGAGTAGCAGGGTGTTAGCAGGTGGTCTCTTCTCTATCCCTTTCATATAAGCACATACTCTGTATTGAGCATTAAAGCAGCCGTTTTCAATCACTAGATCTGTTCTGTTGGTACCTGTACCGCTATAAAACACTGTCTCAGCTCAATGCTCAGTAGTCCTTCACCTTCCTGGGTTCTTCCAGCAGGCAACCTGTGTTGTCCACATCACTGCCAAGCCCCTCCTCTCTCTTCTGCTCTCCTCAGTGAAGTCAGAAAACATCACTCGTTCGTTCACCCAGTGGAGCGCTGTGCCAAGTATGGTGATACCTGTCGTTAATGTGTTGATCATCTGACTCAAAGTATCAGTGAGGGAGATGGGGGATTGAACATCTAAAAGCATTTTATTAAGCTGTAACAGCTGCATGAGGAGAGAATGTGTGTTATCCCAAATGAATTATCCAGAGGGACCTGCCCGAACCAGAAAAATCAGCATAGGGTTCACAAACAAGATGGCTACCAAGACAAAGTGTGAAGTATTGGCATGTGCTGAGCAGAGAGGGCACCCCAGGAGATTAGAAGCCTGTATGAGGGAGCTGTAGCTTGGGGAGACAGGCTTGTAGGGACAGGGGCCCGCAGGACAGGTTTGAAAACAATAAGGGGCAAGGTCTCAGAGTTTGTCCTAAACACTGAAGACTTGGTTCTGTGAAGATGGAAACCACATTGAGTTTTATTTTTTAAAGTCTTTTTTTTTTCATGAATGGGTGTTTTGCTTTCATATAGGTATGTGCACCAAATGTATCAAATGCCCATGAAGAATTAAAGGGAGTCCTGGAGCCCTGGAACTCAAGTTACAGACCATTGTGAGCTGCCATGTGGGTGTTGGGACATGAACCCAGGACCTCCCTAAGAGCAGCAAATTCTCTTCCCCGCTGAGCCACCTCACCAGACCTAACAACTGGGTTTTAAGAGGGCAGTGTGGTTGGATTTCTACTAAGAAACATCACTAGACACGAGGGGGTTAATGCTCTGAGGGAAGCGAAAATGGAAGAAGAGTTACTAGTTAGGTGCTGTTCGGTTACCAGGCACAAATTGAAAGCAGCATGGATCCGGAGGGTTCCAGTGGCTACACGGTGACTGAGAAAACCTCAAGATCAAGTCAGGAGGCAGGAGAAACAGTGCATACAGGAGAAGGAAAAGCTAATGCTTTTGGCTTTGAATAACCCAAGAAACCATGGTCCCATTAAAATAGAGCACACATCTGAAGATGAGGAAACATGGATTCAGAGTCAAGACACCTACAAGGGAGTCAAAAAAGAAATTCAGTGGCCAGCTGAATCCATGAGGCAGGGCACCAGTAATGAAGATGGTTTCAGGTTACAGAGGGCTGGGCTGCAGAGATGGTTCCGTGGTTAAGAGCACTTGCTGTCTTTCCAGAGGACTGTAAGTCCTGTGGCAGCTCACAACCACCAGTCCCCGAGGATCTGATGCCACGTTCGAGTACTGCATGCAGTGCGGTACACAGACATATATACAGGGAAACCACCCATACAAATAAAATAAGACTAAGAGATTAAATCATCACAGTCCAAATATGCTTTTTTAAAAATGTTTTCTGAAAAGTTCTGGAACAGTACTATTCAAGATGATGACCAGAATCCATAATTAAGCTACCTAGATGGAAATTAATTAAATAAGCAGGTTAGAGAGAAGGCCATGAGTTAAGAACCCTAGCTGCCCCTTCAAAGGGTCTGGATGCAGTTCCCAGCACCCACATGGCGGCTCACAACCACTAGTCCTGGGTGATCCAATGCTCTTCTCTGGCATCCGTGGGCACCATCCATGCATGTGGTACAAAAACATACATGCAGGCACGGGCTGGCTAGTCTTCGGTCAACTTAACACAAGCTAGAATTATCTGAAAGAGTTAACTTTAGTTGAGAAAATGCCTCTGTAAGACGCAATTGTAGAGCATCTTCTTAATTAGTGATTGATGGGTAAGGGCCCAGCCCATTGTGGTAGTGTCACTCCTGGGCTGGCGGTCCTGGATTCTATAAGAAAGCAGGCTGAGAAAAGCCATGGAGTGCAAGCCAATAAGCAGCACCCACCCCTCCATGGCCTCTGCACCAGCTCCTGCCTCCAGGTTCCTGCCCTGTGTGAGTTCCTGTCCTGACTTCCTTTAATGATGAACAGCAATGTGGAAGTGTAAGCTGAGTCAACCCTTTCCTCCCTCACTTGCTCTTTGGTCATGGTGTTTCATCACAGCAATAGAAACTCTAAGACAAGGTCAAAAAACACCCATTATACATAAAGTAACAAAATAATTTTAAAGAGTCCTAATTCAGTGTCTCGGTGGCACTAGCCATATTTGTAGTGCCCTGTGCATCTGTGACTCATGTGTTAATCTAGAGGCCATTTCTATCACCTCAGGAAGCTATCAGAGACTCCACTATGGAAGCTGAGAGAAACAGCTTTCAGGCAGCAGATGCAATGTGACCAGCTGCTCCTGTTACTATGCCTTGAACTTCAGGGTGGATCCTTAAACTGTGATACAAAATCAGCCTTCCTTCACCAAGCTGCTTATGCCCCAATGATGAGAAAATTAAAACAAACCACCCAGGCTTCGAGGACAAACAACAGCTGATATACATACATACATACATACATACATACATAAACAAACTACAGTAACAAATATGTAAATTGGATATATTTGTAACAAATTATTTCACCAAAATGTATATAAAGTTATTACACACCTAGGTGCCTGAATTGTGGGTGTAATGTCAAATGTGCTAAGCACACAAGGGCCTTGGGGTCATTACCCTACAGTGTGGCAGATTCTGCGTTCAAGAACTTCTGGTGAGTGAGCTTTCCTGTTTGGTTTATTCCCAACTCGATTTAATCTGTGCTAGGTCACAGATAACACTTGGGTTACTCCCTGAATAGTTCAGGTCCATCAGTCCATGACTCAGAGCCCATGGTACACTCCATATTCTGTTCAACGTTAATATTAGAGCCTTCTTGAAAGAGCACTGGAAACACAGTACCTGACGCTGAGCAGGAAAAAAAAGCCTCTGGATTTTGCGGGTGATCACTGTCTTTTGGGCTTTGGGGAAGAGCATTTAGTCTTGAGAAAGCAGACACTCTTAAGATGCCTCTTCTTACACGGCGTTCAGCATGATGTCACCATTGTTTTCCCTGTTTGCCCTAGACTTGATAGACACTTCTTGCCTTCTGGATGCTGGGCACCACTAATGAATACAATTTTTATCTTTTTTAAAAAAGATTTATTTTAATTTTAATTTTATGTGTCTGTGTATGTCTGTGCTTATGGGTGAAGTACCCTCAGAAACTAGAAGGTGGAGTCAGATCCCCTGAAACTGGAGTTTGTAGATAGCTGTAAGCATCCATGTGGATGCGGAGAACCAAACCAAGGTCTTTTGGAAGAGCAAAAAGTGCTCTTAATCACTAAGCCATCTCTCCAGCCCCCAAATGCTTGTCTTTTAAGCGTACTTAACTCCTTCCAATGTGTTGCTCTGCTGTGTGCTCGCCTGTTTCTATTGAGATAACTGCCCTACTGTATTGCGGCTATCTTTATAGAAACATGCTTCAATGCATTTACTCCATCTTGATGATTTTTTAAAATGTATTTGCTTTAGTCTCATGCACTGGGTAGAATTTATCCACATTAATCAGTTTTGTTTTTTTTTTCCAGTGAAATCTCTTTTGTGTTTACAGCCTGCCACGAGAGCAGACACTGACACATTTCCTGTTGGGTCATTCTTGGTGTTGGCAGAACACGGTTCATATTCAAAAACACCGATTTCCTACGAGATCCTCATGTATCAGCTGCCACATTTACAAGGCAAAAATATGTCTATAAGGCTTAAGATGTCTATGAAGGGACGTGTTCAATTAATATCCCAGTCATATCTATAGGCACAGAATGCGGTTTTGCACCTTAGCTGTCTTCTATGCTAGTACAACAGATAGCTTCTTTCAAAAGCTAAAATACCAGCATCACTCAGGACAGGTGAGTGCAGCATCCCTCAGGATGGGCAAGGGCCTCTGGGAGGATGGGGGCCTCTGGGAGGATGGGGGCATCTGGGAGGATGGGGGCATCTTGGAAGATGGGGCATCTCGGAGGATGGAGGCATCTGGGAGGATGGGGGCATCTGGGAGGATGGGGGCTTGATTTCTCTTCTATAGGGCAGTAAGAGCTGATGTGCAGTGTGCAGAGTCAGCTGTGAACATGTGAAAACCCTTAACCTGACAGCCCTACTCAGGAGAACTCATCCTGATTCTGATATCTACATCAATATAATATAATAAAATGATTAATAATAGACTAATTAAATTGTGAGTTTACTAGGCCTTTTGACACAGACCTGCAGGCTTGGGGGGAAGGGGCTGAAACACCACCCTAGCTCACCATTGCTCTTAATGTAAATGATTAGGCTAAGTGTGCACATACAAACAGAGCATACTTAGAAGAATGAGTTTTGGTGTGAATTTTGTTAATTTACTCATCTGGATTTTGTAATTTTTCTATAATAAATGCCTAGGTGTGGGGCTGTGAGAGGCACCTGGGTACCTGGTCGATTAGGCTTTGAACCCCAGAGACCCTCAGGGATGGTAGGAGCCTTGCTCCTGGGACCCTGGCTCTTTTCACATAGCTACAGGCCCTCCCACAGTGAGGTTTGTGGCCATTGGTCACAGTCATGTAGCACAGGTAGAAGGTGTGACTACAGGCCACAGAGCCTCAAGGCATCTCCACATTCATGAGATACCTAAAGGCCAGAGGGCATAGTTGATTAAGCATTTCTTCCCAGACCTTCCTTCTTGCAAAAGGTATTTAACCTCAGGCCCACCATGAGAACACAGGGTATAGCTTCATCCATTTTCCACCATGACAATAAATATCTTAAGACCATATCTTAAGACCTGGACTACCTCTCTTCTTTGGAGCTCGCAGGGAACCATGGAGAAGGTCTTCAACTACTGAACCACCTTTGAACCTCCTGGCCTCTCAGCAGTGAGTGATAGCCCAAGGTCTGAGACCCATCAGTTCCTGGCTGCCTTGGCCCCAGGAACCCCCGACCTAAGAGTTCTGGCTCCCAGCAGGACCACAGACTGTGTTCTCTCACCATCAGAGAGAACCTCACAGCTTCCCACAGCCCGACTTCTATCCTGTGTGGCATGAAGTGAACACAGTCAAATTTCCACGCCTCTGCCTCCCTGACTCATAATTCAACCCAACAGGACCAATGACCGCACACTCACACCACAGCCCAACACCTAGGCTTTTATGATTATAATATTCATTCATCTATCCAACCAACCATTCATATAAACAACGACTGATTTTGAAGCCTCTCCTACCCCACCCTCAGTCATCCACTCTGAATTGTTTGGAAAGAACAATTCACATTTGAGCGAATCTGATGACCAACCCTCCCAAACCAGTCCCTCCTTGCTCAGCCATCCCCTACCACACAGGCAATGATAGACCATGCTCACCAAAGTCTCTTGGACACGGGGTGTCTCTAGCAGCCTCCGGACCCCACTCTCCACAGTGACTCCCAGCCAGTTGAGTGCTGCCCAGCACCAGAGGTCCTCATAGCTGCCATGCCAGTAGCTCACAAATGCAAATGTCATCGCGGTAGAAAACAGTGTCCCCAAAAGGCCACGCTGGGACCCACCCAGTGGGATGTACACATACCTGCAGAGAGAAGAGACTGTGAGAAGCTAGGCTGATTGATGGAGGAAGGGGTGCACCTGCCTCTCCCTGCTCTCCCACTTGGCTCTCTCTAATACCAGCATTATTGTTGACTGTACAAAACTCCCACTTCTAGAAAGCTGTAGCCATCCCTTGAACTAACTCTCCACCTCAACCCTTGTTGACAAAGCCACGAACCTCCACAGGGAGTGGCTTTACGCTAGATGAATATACAGACCAAGGAGCCCTTATCACGGCCAAATTCATTCACAAGAGGCGAGAGGGGCAGCAATAACTTTAGAGCCTCTGAACTAAATGCACTAGATGCACCCAGCTCTGGAGCCCATCACAGGTGCCAACCAGGCTGCTGGCATTGTAAGGACACTGACCACGATGGCCAGCGTGCATTTCACAGTGCAGACTACTAAGTTTATGGTTAACCATTGCTTAAATTCAGTTGCTAAAAGCAGGCCTTTCCATGGTAGGAGTGGGGTACATATGGAGGGTAAAAGGGCTGATTCCCCAATTCCCAGTCAAGTGGCCCAGATGGAGAGGAACTTGGACTCACAGGAGTGCGGGACCACATTCCCTCACCCTCTGCCCCAGTGCACAGAGCCCTCAGATACTTCTCCATTCCTGAGTGGGTAATGCCCAAGGCTATGAGAGTCTGAAAGCCCTGGAGTGTGCCCTCCTCAGGGGGTTTTAAAAAGCCACAGGCCTTGGTTCTGTCAGTTTCTCTTTGTCCTTCTATCCAGGAAGGGACAAGAAACCTTTATCTGAAGATATGATGTCTTCTGAGACACTTTACAAGGATCTTTTTACTTGATTCTTTGAAGCACCAACGTGGTTCACACCTGCCATCCCAGAACCCCTAATGGTTTTTTGTGTAACTATATATGTGATAGTTACTTACTGTAAGAAAAAAGCTTTATTTAAAAAATACATTTTTGATAGAACTGCTTCTCAGAAGAAGACAAAGATTTATAAAATTAATCAGATCAGAAAATAAATGATGAAAACTGTGTAAGTATTTTATTTGAAATAATTTAAACAATGAAGAAAAACTAAGCATATTACTGGGAAGCCAAGTGGAGATTCACTAGATGCGTACACTGTACAATGTCATCGGTCCCTCAAACTATTTTTTTTTTTAAATCCTGAGGCTAGAACTAAAGACCTTGTCCCAGCCTCCTTCCAACTTCTGTTTTTCTTTATGGTGAAAACAGTCCATATCATTTCTCTGAGTATAACTAAACACACATATGCTACTGTCTTCAGTAGTCACCAGCAGGTCCCAAAAAAACGAGTCTCACTCAGTACCTGCGGCTCCTCCCAGCTTCTCTCCCTGCGCCCTACCCTGAACCTCTTCCTCCCCCCACCCCAACCCCTTGCTTCTGATTCCTATATAACTCATCCATTTTCACCACATGCCTTCTTGGTTGCCATGTGCTCTCCGGTCCTCTTGTCATGGCTCCTTTCTCTTCTCTTGCCCTCTCTCTACTCCCACCCTCTCTCCTGTCATGGCCAGGTTTGGTCTGCTAACCATGTTCATTTAGCCTGGCTATTCTCTCCCTTCTTCTCAACCATACTGTGGAGCGGTCATGTCCTCACTGCACCAGTCACTTCTTGTGCACCAGACTTCTTGTCCTGGCTAACTGGGATTGTCTAACTGACTGCTGACAGGCAAAGACTACCTGTGGCTGTGCCTGAGGTCAAATTCTAGGTTTCACTTTACCACTCAGCTACGTGCAAATTCTCCTCCACAAAGACTTTCTCTTTACCAGGCTCCTCTACCTTGGTGCTCATGCTTGGTTGGCCTGCACCACCCAGTTGACAGGTCAGTTTAAAGCGAATCCCTCCCTGCCCCATCGATGACCCTTGATATCCTTTCCCCTCTGCCAGACACCTTAGTCAGGCAAGAACTCTGCTAAGTTGGAGGCTGGGGTGGTGGCTCAGTAGGCAAAGCACTTAAATTGCAAGTACAAGACCTGAGTTTGATTCCCAGAACACTCTTTTCCCCAAAAGTGTAATTTCAGGGACAAGTGTAATCCCAGAGCCAAGGAGGCAGGGAGGGGGTTGTGGCTTGTTGCTCTTGTCTACTTGATGAGTTAAGGACAGTGAAACATCTGTCTCTAAAGCATGTTGACAGCACCTGAGAAATGACACTGAAGTTGTCCTCTGGCCTCCACGTGTATACACATATGTACATGTACCTGCACTCACGTGTCACTGCACATGGACAGGCACACAAAGCATCTTGCTAGACCTATCTACCAGAGTCTCCCTAAATCCCAGTGTTTCTCCAGTAATTTTCCACTCAGTGAGCCCATGGTTATGGGTCTTATCCACCCCGGGTGTGTTCACAATGGTTTCCTTCGGAGCCCTTGCTCCATCCTCCACAGTGCAGTATTCTCTGCGCAGAAGGTGTGCCTAGCACTTTCGTGTTTTTATAATCTCTCTCACTCTGTAATATCTGTAATTCCTCTCACTCTCAAATCCCTCTCTAGTTTAGACGATAAAGCATACCACCACCTTAGCTAACCTCATTTTAGGGATGAGAAAACAGAGGCTGAGACGTTAGTTTGGTCAAGAAACCCATCAAGGAGGAGAAAGGAGAAAGATACAGCCTCACCAGCATCACCAAATCTAACGTTTCTCCTCGCAACCAAGACTCATTCCAAACACCCTCTGCCCTTCTCCCTAGTCAGAAAGATGCCGGAGCCACGTTAATGGAGCCACTTCAGAAACTTGTGGAAAATAAATCTATCCCAGGTGCCAAATTAGGGATGATGTACCAATATACTAAGTGTCTATACATTAGGGATCTATATATTAGGTGATTATACGTTAGGTGACTATAAACTAGGTGACTATCCACTAGGTGTCCATACATTTGGTATCTATACGGTAGCTATACATTGGTGGCTATACATTAGGTGTCCATATATTAAGAACAATGTGCCTATACGTTAGTTGCCTATACGTTAGGTGCCTATACATTAGGCACCTATGCATTAGGTGGCTATGTTCCTGAAGTGGCTGAAGATGGCTCTGCTGTGAGCATAAGGACCTAAGTTCAATTCCTAGACTGAAAAACTAAAATCAAAGCTGAGACAGGTGGATCGCTGGAAAGCATCCCTGGACTAATGGGTAAACGCCTGGAAAGGGGTAGACCATGCCTCCACAACATAAGACAAAACCACGGCTGGCACCTGAGAAACAACACCCAATGCCATCCTCTGGCTTGTCTACACACAATCCTGTGCATACATGTGCACATGCATTCACACACACACACATGCACACATAATCCACTACATGTGTGCACATACATGTACACATGCATGCACACATAATCCTACATTCACATGTGCATATACACACACACACACATACACATGCATGCACACATAATCCTGTACACATACACTCACACACACACCTGCACACATAATCTTGTATACATGTATGTGCATATAATCCTGTACACACATGTGCACATACACAGAGGGAGTGCTCCTTCTGCTTCCAGCATTTACTTAAGCCTTCGAGGAATCAGGGCATTATCAGAAACAAAGACCTGAGATGTTCCTGCAGAAATGCAGGCACGCCTGGCTGTGAAGCACGGCCGGTCTTTCTGTGAGGCCACATGCCATGGTGCCAGGTCCGCAGGAAGGCGTGACAGTGTGGGAGGGAAGCTGATGAGGAAAGAGAGTGGGGTGTGAGAGGCTGGACCAGCGTGTCCCACTTCAGTGTGGCATCGAGAGGACGAGGTTCTCTAAGCAGAGGGAAAAGGGCTGGGTGCTGCTGAAGGGACACCGGAGAAGCGAGGTGAGCCTGAGAGCCTGCAGGGGCACAGGTCTTACTTGGAGCTCTGCTGCCCCCTAGAGGCTTCTTGGTTCTCAGCGTGCACTAGTCAGCAGGGATGCTGGATTTGGGCTGGAATTTCTGTGGCTTCTTACCCAGCACATTATGACCATCTTCAGTAGCACTGAGAATGACTGTGGTTAAAGAAAACATCACAGTGTTTACAGACTTGTTCACATGTGAAGGCTGTATGCTCTAAAGGGAAGTGAGCTGCAGAAGGCAGAAAATCCAGTAGAGAATAAGAGCCTGCCACGCCTCTCACCAGGGAGCCGTGGCATTGGGTCCCCTTCCTCACATGTAGCTATTTTAAACCATAAGCTCTTACTTTGCTTTCAAAAGTGACAGCTGACCAAAAACAGTCTCTGAAAATTCTTTATATTCCAGAAATTAAGATACTGTAAGTCTCCAAGGACACAAAGCTGCTTTGTTCCAAACCAGAGGAGGGGGGAGCCTCCACTCTTCGCTCTGGAAGACAGTAGGTCTGGCAAGAGGAGAGAATACAGGATCTCTCTTGAGTGCATCCTGCCAGCCTGGTTCTGTGGTTACTAAGAACAGAGGCGCGTCTGCCTCAGAAAAGCAGTCACGTGAGCCACTCTGATGAGCTACACAGACACTGACCTCCTGGTGGAAGACCCACTTAGCACAGCAAAATAACAAAGATTTCCTCTTGTGGAAACACCAAGACTAAGTCAGCATGAAGCCTGATCTTGCCTGGCCACTTGGGTGGTCCCTGTCAGCATCTCTGTAGGCCCCACTTTCATGCAAAAACATCTCAAAGAAATCACACAATGTGAACGCCCGCCCGCAGAGCAAGCTACCTGCAATAGGTAGCATTCACAATGTCTGCCCCTGTCTGGGTGTCCATGCCAGGCACTCTCTGTAGACAGCCATCAAGACAAGTTTCAGTGAAATAATGAGAGGTCCAAGTTAAATCTAGTGTGTTCCTGGCACCATTATCACAATGGGAGTCGTCCTCCTCATGGGAAATGGTCTCCATATTTGGTCAGATCTACAGATGACATATCCACTAGGCTTTTTTGAGACAAGGCCTCTCACTGTAGCCCCAGCGGTCCTCAAACTCATGATAGTCCTCCTGCTTCAGCCTCCTCATCAATGCTGGGATTACAGGTGTATGCCACCATGCATTGTCTTTTCTTAACTAAAACTGGGTCATCTCACTTTGGGTGAATAAGGCTCCTTTATGAAGGTGTGTATCAATGAAACATTAGGATAATCCCAGAGGGCACCAAACACATGAGAACCACAGTAGGGAAGGGAACCAAAGCAGTGTTCCTCTCCAGTTAATTTGACCACAAACAACCCCATGTTTCAATTCCTGTGTCTGCCTGTAGTTTGTGGTTACTGGCTGATCTGTGGTCTGTCTGTTGCATGCATCTGAAACTGTGTTGTTAATTGTGTCTGTGTGCTGTGCCTCTCCCTAACCATGGTCTTGGCTCTGTATTTATTGAACAATATGGAAGTCATGCTATGGGAATAAAAAGAGGGATTCTTTATAGAATCTTCAACAGAGTTTTACAGGAAGAAGTTGCTTACCTGACCTTGAATAGCACTCGAGATTGCAGCAGACATTATCAGGTTATACTTGCGTTGTTTGCAATATTTAGGGTAGAATTTGTTTTATGATGTCTTTCAGTCTGTTGGCTGCTTTCAGCAAATGGTCACCATAATACATACACACACATGGGTCAGGGCATGCAGAGCACACAAATTAAGATTAAAGCTATGCATTAGCCTAGGCTGTAAAAGCTGATTGTGTGGGAAATCTAAGGCAAGCTAGGTTGGTTATATTGTTCCCTCAAAGGCAAGGTAAATGTAAACAGGCTGAGTACACAGTAGGCTAGCAGGTTAATTACATAGTCTTAAATGATCTCCAGACATAATTAACCTGGCTACAAGGTTCAACAAAGATCAGTCTCTTTGGGGTCAAGAGATTTTTCAGAACAATGTATCACTACAAACATGTTTGGACTGGTGAACTCCATTAGCCACTATTGAGACAGGTCAGAGGTCAGAGGTCAGAGGTATAACATTCATTATTGGACAGACCAAATAATTATCTGCTACAGTGACCAAGCGGGCACCCAGATGATGTCAGGTCAGCAGAGGTAGGGCACAGGAAGTCAGTGAGAAGATGGGTAGGTGACTGTAAGTAGCTCCTGTGAAGGGGAGGACAGTTTGACTCTACCTCCCCCATGGCCTCCACAAAGAACACCTCAAACACTCCTGCAGCAGGGTCAGGGTGATGACAGCCCATGCAGACTTAAATTCAGTCCCTTTTCACCTTTCTCAGGAAGAACCCTTTGATTTTCTAACTTTCTCTTTGACCTAGAGAGTCACACAGAAGGTGCACTGCCTCCTGAAAATGTCTTCAAAGGTGAGGCTCTTCTAGTATGGCTGCCATTCCAGCTAAATTCCAAGATCCCAACAGGGCTAAACAGGTGAGGAAGTGTGTGTGTGTGTCTGTGTGGCAGGGTGTGTGTGTGTGTGTGAACATTTCAGTGATCTACATTACCCAATGACTGTGTGCAGGTCAAATCTCCATTTGACAGGCCATACATAAAGGTCTAGTGTTTATTTCTCACTATGACGTGAAAGATCACTTATAAAGGGTTTTAAAGGAGGATACAAACAAGAAAAGAATATAATCTGCTTTAATAGCTTTCCATTCAGTGCAGATCATAATGGAACTTTAATAACTAGGAAGCCAACGTTGGCTAATGGGCAACCATAGAGCTGATCACTTCCAGAAACCAAGGAGAGGTCTACTTGCAAAGTGGAAGGGATATTCGGAGCCTGGCAAATTCTCTGCTCCTTCACTAAAAGGTGTTGGGTAGAGATATCTTATGCGGTCTGGAAAGTTCCTAATAAGAATTCTATGTCCTGTCTCTCTGCAGAAAATTGTGGAAACTATAAAATAAAACGTAAACTACCCATAGTGGTGGTTCATACCTATAATCTTAGCAGGTGGGAAGCAGAGAGGCAGGAGGATTGCTGTGAGTTTGAGGCTAGCCTGAAGTAATTAGTAAAACCTTTTCTCAAAACAACAAACTTAGTCAAGTCGCATCTTGTCTGTATGTAAGCATCCATGTTTATGTAATGAGATGCCTATATTTTTTAAAACCACAATCTTGCAGTCCACAGAGCTAGGAGCTCTGAGGACTGAAGTGCTCTGATCAGCACAGGACTGTGCTTCAAGCTTAGAGGAAACACTCAGCTTGGTCTTCAGAGTCCAAAACTCAGAGCTCATCCCTCCAGAACTCTGCCTTCTTGGGGGCAGGAAATGTTGAAAAGTTGCAAAGGCTGGCCCATGGCAGCAACAGAATGCAGGGCAAGAAGAGCATGCTCAGAAGCCAGAGGTAAGGCCTCCAGCGGGACCATTTGCCAGCCTCAGCATCCCCAGGGCCTGTCAGAAGCCTGATCCACTGCAGAACCTCAGCCAGTGTAAACAGAGGGTATGACACCTTCTATGTGAGTGTCTGTGGAGATCAGATAAATTCTGAGAGGCTTCAGGAGGCTTATGTTCTCTGTTTAGTTGCAACAAGGACACTAGAGATCTGGGCCAGGCTGCAAATGAGAGGACGGTAAGGCCAGGCAGATCTCAGGGATACGTTCCTGTTGCATTGATAAGTAATGCCCCTCCTCCCTTACCCATGCCCTGGTAATTCCTACTCTTCTCTGCTCTACACGCCTCACTATGATGGCTCCTTTCCATACGTGGATCATGCAAGAGAAGATGGGCCTGTGGGTGTCTCTCAGCAAAACACTCCCCAGGTTCCTTGTCAATGTTGCTCCAACAGGGAGGACTTCCTGATTACAGAACACCTGTGCACTTGCTAGTAAGCCAGCATCACAGACAATAGCTTGCTACTTATCACAGACTGGATCTAAAATGTCCTGTCCCCAGCAGGTGTTCTGGGCAACTGTGGTGCCTTCAGGATGTGAGGTCTATTTGTCTAGAAGCAGGTTACTCAAGGCAGGCCTGTGTTGTCAGCTTCCTATCCATAGTCCCTGTCACCATCCCCTTCTCCTTCCCTCCCCCTCCCCCAAATACCCCATCCTCGGAGACTGAGCCAAACTGCTTCTGCCTGGTGTTTTGTCACAGGGATGAAAAATTAATTGATATACTATTTTTATAAACAGAAAATGAAGGAAGCCAAAGGCAGATGTGGTAAACTTCGTAGGTGATGCATCTATCTATCCCTCTGACTCTGGTGTTGGCTTCTTAAGTGAATGCATTTGTCCAGTGGTATCAAACTTTAATAGGAATAGTTTCAAATTGTCGGTTACACCCCACAAAGCCATGATGTAAAAGGCGCCATCACAGAGACAAGCACTCCTGTATCTTGTAGCACATGAACCCTGTCCTGCTGACTTAAGGCTCTCTAACAATCAGCACCAGCAGCAGACTTAGGTCTAAGACTGAAGAGGTAAGTGCTGTGGATTCAACCCACTGCTGCTGCTTAATCCAGACGTCACCCAGGCATCCTCCACACATGTAGAGTTGAGGGTGTGTTGATGGATGAGGATAAAGATAACCCTATCATAGACCAAACTATCCATCACCAATTCTCTGCAACTAAGGCGCTATGGCCCTTCCACTTGGGCAAGATACACCTTACCTACAAAAGTCACCTGACAATGTCCCTTAAAATGAGTGGCTACTGTGTGGGTGGGGACTACATGTGTATATCTGTGTATGTACACATATATTTGAAATTATATATGTATATATATATACATATATACATACATATGCATACATATACACACATATATACATATACACATATATACACATATGTACACATATGTACACACATATATATACATATGTACATATACATATATATGTATAATATTCTTACAATATACTTGCCTGCTACTCACTGAGTGGCCTAGAATGGTCTTAAATTCAAGGCAATCCGCCTGCCTCAGCCTTGGGACTGCTGTGGGATTACAGGCGTGTATTACCATGCCTGGTTTTCATTCCTCCATCTTGAAGCAATCTGACAACGCACTGGAGAGGCCACTGTCCCAGTGACAGACAAGCCTTTGAAATAACCCTGAACAAACAGCACTGGAAGATGCCATCTTCAGGACTTTCCACTGTGTGAAAAGAGGCACGGGCAGCCTTGGGGCAAGGGTCATCTGAAGGCAGACTGTGGTTACTCTCCATGGGTTTCTAAGCCCTCTTCCAGGCCTGCCTTTGTCTTGGGCTATAAATAAACACGTGAAGCAGATTCCTTGAAGTTTTACTCAAAGGGGCAGAAAGAGAGACTATAGACTCTTTAGTGCTGTTGATCATTGCCTAATCACTAATAAAAAGATCCTTGAAGACTCAGTTTAATAACCACCGAGATTTCCTGGCTGCCTGCCTGTCTTCCTACCTTCCTCCTAAGAGGATACTAAAAGCATTTACATGCCTCTCCGGGCCACATGAAATGAGGCAGAGCATGGCAAGCCGGAAGCAAAAGGGGTGAATCTGGGGATGATGTGTGACCCCCCTCCTTCCCCTGCTGACTGAAAGGGGCACAGGGGCATCCTCCCCTTCCCAGAAACACTCTCCACCCTCTGGTCTGTCAGCACCTCCTAAACTTAAGGATCAGCATTGCGAGGTTGGACGCAGGCACAGCTCCTCAGATGGACACACAGCTCCTCTCCTGAGTGACTGCACTATCTGTTCCTCCTGAGAGGTGAGCCTCTCACCCACATCCTACCCACTGTTGGCCCTCATTTTCACACTCATTTACCACGGCTGCTTGGGAAACATGTGCTATAAAAGGAGCACGTGCTACGTGAAGGTCACTGGACTAGTGCAGTGCCTTGGGCCCTCTAGAAGAAAATGTTCTGAAGACAAGTGCAATCGAGAAATGCCTAACGGAGGCATTTCACTCTCCATCTGCGTTTGTGGTGCAATGACGCGGGCAGCCATGCTGGATGGGGCCTCCCGGAGGCAAGAAGAGGAGAGGCTCTGCTGAGTGCAGACCTCAGGTTCCCATGGCAACCTAGTACCACATTTGGAAAGTCTAGTTAGTGGTCACACAGAAAAGAAAATTAACAGCTTGATATACAATCACAAAGCAAATGAAAATGGCTGCTCGATGCGATACACTAGGCTGTCAATCACAGTTCTTAAATGTGTATAGCAGATTCGACACACTGAGTTTATTTGTAAATAACTAAAAATGCTAAAATATCAATACTTAATATTAAAAAAAAAATGGCTGCTCAAAAAGCTCTTCTCCCCAGGAAGAATGCGTCTGTCACATCCTCCAAGTCTTTACCTCAGAGACATCTTATCTACATTGGATTCTCACTGCCTTAAGAACCAAATGGAGACCCATTAGCCTGGTTCTACCAAAGTCAGCCTCGAACTGGCTCCTGCCTGGACTACCATCTTGCTTTTGAATCACCAAAATAGACTCCATCCTGTCAGTGAATTCATCCTGGATCTGGGCCCTGTAGTCCTTCCAAGGCCTACCTCAGCCATGTTTTCTTCTACTGAGGTTCAATACTCACGTCAAGGAATAGTTTTCTCTCCTACTCTTACTTTTCGATGGTTTGTGCATTGTGTATACACCTTGGTTTTTGAGACAGTGTCTCTAATTAACATGAAGCTTGCCAAGAAGCTAGGCTGGCTGGTTAGAGAACTCCAAGAAGGCACCTATCTCTATAGCCCCAGTACAGGGATTACAAGCGAACGCTCCACACCCAGCTTTACCTCCCTGGGCTAGGGGAACTGGACTCAGGTCCTCCTGCTTGTAAGGCAAGCTCCTTACCAACTGAGCTATCACCCCTCACCCTCTAACTTCTTATTTCTTGGAATCACAGGTTCATCGCAGTCTAAAGTATTTCTTTAGACTTCATGTGCCAGGTTTCTGTACTGTAGACCACTGCTTAGGTGGAGGACAAGCACCATCTGTCATGCCACATCAAGACACAGGAGAAAATCAGAGCTCTTCTAATGTCAGGGGCCCCGAGATAAACATACAGCCTTCATCTTCTAACGCCCTGTCCTTCCCATCCTCCTCATCCACCGCCTTCCACACTGTAAACAGCGACCGCAGCAACCTGACTTGATAAATGCCCGCCACCCTCACACTTCCACAGGCTTCTCCACTACCATGCTCTCTGAAATCTGGTTAAACCACATACAGAAGTTCCTCAAGAAAACAAGAGAACTGGCAGGGCCTGGACGGTAAGACACTTATCTGCCAACATTTTTCCCAGGGAAGCTGCCAGAAGTACCAGAAACGAAAAGGTTTACCCAAAAAGCAAAACAACACATTTTGATCTTTGTAAGATTAAAGCACTTATCAGAGCATGGTGGTGCACACCTTTAGTCCTAGCATTAAGACAGCCTAAGCAGGCAGGTCTCTATGAATTCCAGACCTCCCTAGTCTACATACAGAGTCCAGGATAGCCAGGGCTACCCAGTGAGACCCTGTCTCAAAACAAGCAAACAAAAATTAAAAGTTATGTTGGAAATGGTAATTCGTGACCTTGGCTCTTAGACGCTTTACCCAAGACCACCAACATCAGGTGCATGTGAGGGTGTGCTCTTGAACCTGCAGGAGTATGGCTCTCTCTGCTCCTTTGTGGGTGACCCAAGTCAAGTTTTCGAGAAAAAACAAAACCAAAAACAAAGCAACAGCAAACCAAACCCTCCTCTCTGCCATCCACACCCTCCCTCACCGTAGCATGTTGGTCACAGAGAAGTGCAGAATCCGGATCATGGTTAGGACAGAACAAAAGATGCACAAAGAGTGCCTTCAACTGGGAAGATGGCTCAGTGGGTGAAGCAATCACCTTGCAGCCATGTGGAGCTGAGTTTGATTCCCAGAGCCATGTAAGAAAGCTGACCATCATGGGACATGTTCACAATTAGCTTGCTAGCAAGGCAGCCTGTTATCAAGGTCCATGCCAGTTAAAGGCCCTGGATTAAAATATAAGGTAGACAGAACCTAGGGAATGACATCAGAGGTTGTCTGTAAACCTCCACATGCACAGAAGTGCACACCACACAGGTACACATGAACACACACACATCCCAGGACACTGGAGCACATTGGCAAAGAAGAAACTTTTCTGTAGGGAGCACAGATGAGGTTCAATGGCCAGAATGTGAAGCATGTGAGAGAAAATAGTGATGATGTCATACAGGCAGTAATATCATATACTGATGTCATATAGACAGTGATGTCATATAGTGATGTCATATAGTGATATACAGACAGCGATGTCATATAGGCAGTGATGTCATAAGACAATGATGTCATACAGGCAGCAGTCTCAAAACACTGCCACTCTACACTGCCTTCAAGAGGAAAGAAAATAAAGGTCTGAAGAGCTGAACTGAATAACCCAAGTGTGATGGTTGCTGGAGGTGACAATGAGGCCATTCCCATTCTAGGCTGAAAACGAGGCTCTGACAAACCAGCTTTGATGAAATTGTTGCAGCCGCCTCTCGTTTATCACAATTATGATTCATAGTCCCTATCAGAGAAGATGCCTTTTAGAGCCCGGTGCTGGGAGGGAAAATTGATAAAGCTTAAGCTTGGGCACAAGTGACAATAGCCCTGTGACATTCACTCCCACCCCTGTGCCAGGGCAACACTCACAAAAACAAAGCAAGTCTATCGCACTGTGCTCAGGGAAACAATGGCCCTGAAGCATGTTTCTCAGGGTGTGAGTGCTGGCCATTTAAACAGCCCCCATTTAAACGGCCCCATGATGACCAAATGCATGCTTGAGTACACATTACAGAGTAATACTTTAAGAGCTGGCATGTTGCATAGATGAGCCAAGGATGACATTATATGTGTGTCACACAAGGTAGAACTTTCTGTAGGTTAAAAGTGCCACCACACAGGCAATAACATTGCAAGAAAGCCAATGCTAGTGACCATGGCACTTGTCATGGGCATAGGGGCCACACTGGGAAACAGTCACTTCTTGAGGGCTGAGGACGGAAGTTAGTGTAGATGGCACTCTGCCTATGTTTAAAGGTCCTCTCTCGGTGGAATCAAGAAGAAAGCCATTTCTGGGTGAGGGCTCACTCTGAGAAAGGCAGGTGGCTCAGTGCTAATTCACACAGGCTGTAGGGGGAAGCCAGGCCCTGCGTCTGGGGAAGCAGGAAGAAGTCAGGTCCACCTGACAGGAGTGTGGCTCTCAGTTCTCCTGTCCTCCTCATCCTCCTGACATCCAAGACCAAGGTGGGTGAAGATGTCAGTAAGGACTCACTTCCTGTCATTACTTTGTGGAGGTCAAGGAACAAAGACATTCCTTCTAGCTACCTCCTTCTTGCTTACCCAGGGGTGTACCATTAACATGGATGTAATCTAGTGACCAACTCAGCAGTCTTGACCCTCTCGGATCCTCAGCTTTCCTGAGAAGGAGAGGATCAATGGGAACAGGATAATTCAAGATGATGCAGAGGCATGGACCAGAGCTAAGCGGTACTCGAAGTTATTTATCTTCTCACATGGGCCAGATTGAGCTCTCTCTCTCTCTCTCTCTCTCTCTCTCTCTCTCTCTCTCTCTCTCTCTCTGTTTCTCTCTGTGTTTCTCTCTCTCTCTCTCTCTCTCTCTCTCTCTCTCTCTCTCTCTCTCTCTGTGTGTGTGTGTGTGTGTGTGTGTGTGTGTATGCATGTGCGGCACTCGAGTGTGTGCGTGCGTAGATCTTTGGTAGTCAGAAGAGGACATGGAAACCCCTAGAGAAGGAATTACGGTCGCTGTGAGGTGCCCAACATGGACAATGGGAATCAAACTCACAATCATCTCTCTTGCCCTGAGCTGATTACTTTGAGAGCCCAATAAGCTGACCTTGTTTCAAGTCTATGCCCCAGGACAAAAGGCAGGCAGCCTCATATACTATTTACTTAGAACCAGAGATTCCCAGAGAAAAGTCTGACTGTCCACACTGCTATGCTTGGGTGGCTGAAATACAACATGGGCTTTGAACCATTTGTCCAGACTATAGGAGTTATGACCACCACAGGGATGCCAGAGCATGCCAGGTGTTGATAAGAGAAGGATCTTGCAGTCATCTGGCTAACATCATGCTGAGTCATTTCCTGCTGTGTCTTGTCCACACCAAGACTTCTAAGACCCCACCCTGGACATTAGAACATAGCCTTGGACAACATCATCAGTGGGAGAATGAAGTTTCTAACTACAAAGATAAAAAGCCCAACACCCTCCAATGCTCCACCTGGACTCCCAGGATGTGGCCCTTTGGCTTCTACTCTTCCTCGTCTGGACCAGCCCTGGACCACAGCTGTCTATGGCTAAGCAGCATAGGGTTCAGTATCCCACCAGTATCTCTCAGTTGCTCAAGGCCATTGGTTCTAGGACTACATTGTACAGTGCAAGGTGCAACACCCTCTTGAAGGAAATCTCTCAACTTGCTCTTGGAGTACCTTGGCCCAAGGTCTCTTTGGAAATGAGACTCTTCACTGAAATACTCTCTTTGTAGACCAGGTCTGTCCATAGCTCAGGATGAGCTCAGCCTCTCTCTCATGGGCTCCAAAAACAGCAGGCAGGAAAAGTGTTTTTAACTCACTTCTTATGGTACTTGGGGTACAGTGTCTTTGCTTCAGGTTTCTAGAAGCAAAATATCCAAGCCATGGCTGTGAAGTCTGTGTGACAGTTTACTAGAGTCAGCCTGAAGAGCTCTCTGACCCAATTCAGTGGCACGTCTGTACTTATCAAAGGCACGTGCCTATAAAAAGTATGCTAAGTCCCAGGGCAGAGCTAGCTGCAGTGATGAACACAATAACAACACAGAGATGGCCAGAGGCATCCTGTGCTTGCCCAGAACAGTCTCAAGGTTTGTTAAATAGCCTGTTAGCTTGAAAACAAATTAAGTCAGAAACCTAGAGTTTGAGAATAGATTAGTTAGTAAGTACATAGAGGGGTGTTCAGGGGAAAGGGTAGACTTACAGGGTGGAACCCACAGGTTCAGGGAGAAGGGTGTGCCCTGCAGGGTGGGGCTCACAGGTACAGGAGGAAGGGTTCACAGGTGCAGGGCCCTGCAGGGTGGGGCTTCTAGGATAGATCTGAGAGGAACAAAGGAAGAGGCTGAAGAGAAGAGCTCTCTCTGTCTTGTTGGCTGCTTGATATCAATCCCAGCACAACCCAGGTGAAATGGAGAGTCTCCTCCCAACCCAGCATTCAAGGAAAAGATAGCCACTCCTCCCTGATCCTTTCAAGAAGGGATCTTCAAAGCTGACAAGCTTTAAAATTGTGTCAATGTACATTTCACTTGAGAAAATCTGAACAATGTTTCCAAGGAGATAACAGAGTGATACAGAAATGAATGGCTCTCTTAAGGAACCAAGACAGAGGAAGCCTTGATGGGCGAGACCGTGGATCTTGTCTTCTCGGGCACACATGTATGATGTACATACAGCTTACCCCTCATAGGACAGATTATGATGATTAAATAAGACCAAGGGGATGGACAAGAATTGAAAGATGGCACAAAACAAGCAAGTATCTGAGTAATGCTATCGGGACAATAGTGTATCAGGATGCTGCTTTGAATGGTGATTAATTTAATTAATGTCCTATTGTTAGTCTAAACTTATTTAAGTACTTGCTGCTAATATGTATCTTACTGTAGAAAATAATGGACATCATTTTAAAAATTAAAATAGTTAAAACATCTTCATATATAATCAGAACCATCCCACATACACCTCTTAACCCTCTCTTTCCTCCCAGTGGCCCTCCTCCCTCTTCCCAAATGCTACTTCTTCCTGTCATACATCTCCATATACCTATAAATATACAAAATATACCTGTAAATATATATACATATACATAGGTAGGAAGAAGGCTCTTTGGGGAAAGTGCTTATCTAGCAAGCAAAAACGCCTGCGTTCCGATCCCTAAAGCCCACAGGAAAATAAACAGGAGGAATTGAGGTGCCTCTATGGTGTGTCACTATAGAACCCCGCAAGCAAATACCCAGGAGTGGCTTAACTGGATCACACAGTAGCTCTACCTTTTCATTTTTTTGAGAAAACCTCCATGCTGATTTTTTTAGTGGCCACACTAATTTATGTTATACCAAGGACACTTCTACATGTGACCACCGGGGAGCGGGGAGGGCGGGGAACTTCCATTGTGGTAAATATGCTGCCTACTACAGAGGAGAGAGGAGACATTTGGAGCCCTGCATTCATTAAACATCTTAGGGGGTTTAATCACTACACAAATCTATCCTGGGAATGTTCCCTCGGTTTGCAGATGGAGAAAACAAACAGCTGAAGAGCTAGCAGGTTGGCTCCACTCCACACCAGTCTCAGGACCTGGATAAGGGACTCGGTCTCAGCAGTGTGTGCTCTCATCTGTCTGGATTGTCTCCGAATAGAAATGGCTACACAGCCAATGTTAGAGGCTGAGGTTTGTCTTTTCAACTAGGCATCCCTGTTTCTTCTGACAGTTGTGAATGACAGGCACAGAGGGCTTACATGTGCAAAGAGAGTGAGCAGAGGGCCTGTGTGTGCAAAGAGTGTGGTAGCCAATATTTAATCATTTGAGCCCTTTCCCAGTAAGTTCTAATGACTGTGCTCACAACTTTATATGGTATGGTATTTCATATGATTGATTTGTTTGGGGGTTTTGTTTGTTCAAAGACAGGGTTTGAGACAGAGTCTCACCTATCGTAGGCTGCCCTTGAACTTGCTAATGTAGTTGAAAATAACCCTGGACCCTGATCCTCCTGGTCCTCCTGCCTCTGCCTCCCAGATGCTGGGGATACAGGCATGCACCAGTGTGTCTGGTAATTACTTTATTAGACAGTTATTTGGCTTCTTTTGGTAATCAAAATCATGTTTATGAAACACAACATGACAAGTCCAGATAAGTGGCCAACTTATCATAAGAAGTCTGGGAGACACCATGCCACAAAGTCGAGGAGACACAATGATCCCCTGTTTCGGGCACAGGGACTGCTAGACACATAAAGGTTGGAGAGACCATCTGAGCATGTGAGGCCCTACGGTATGTCCAGGAGCCCCAGCTGCACCTCAGATTTCTCAGTGTCTGAGAAATGCTTTGAGACAGATGTCTGCACTTGTAGATTATTTAGAAGGAAAAGCATCTGCTTCCAGCACTTTCTGCCAGTTAGTCCTGGTTTTCCCCTTCCAAGCAACACGGACTGAGAACCCGCTCCTCACTGACCACCTGTTAAATGTCCAGTGAGAGCTTCATCTCTGAGCAAGCCCTGATACCGACCTTCATCCCACACCCAGCCCACAGCCCATCACTGTCAGCTTCTCTGATAGATAGTTGCTGGTTTGTTATCTAGCAGGGCTGTGGTACGACACCATTTACAGGATAGACAAGGAACACCACATCCCTTTTCTGACCACACATCAGTACCATGAGCAAATACTTCCGGAATTCCTACTCGGTTCCAGGCACATCTGAATTCCTACTATGTTCAGGGCATACTGCTGAGCACTGGAGTCATGAGGAAACATTTCAGGTAAGGTGTCCTCATGCAACTCACATCCCACCTCTAACTGGCAAGTCCTGCGGGGACACACATTTCAGATCAGACTCAGTTCACACAAAGTTTGAACCTAATACTTTTCTAGAATGAGAGTTCTAATCTTTCTTAACCATGGACATTCTTGTCTCCATTAACCCCACTCTCTATCCACCCACCTACCCACTCACCTACCTACCTACCCACCTACCCACCCACCTACCCGCCTACCTACTCATCTACCTACAAGGAAGGCCTCTCCATAGAAGAGATGTCTACTCTGTGACTGCAAACATGGCTGCCTCCCCTTGCACACTTGTTTTAATTAGTTCTCTTTTTAGCATAAAGGCATCCCTCTAGTTTCTTCCATTTTATAAACACATTCTGCCACCCTCCAAATTCTTCCAGGCCCAATTCTAAGCACAAAACCCTGCCAGGGTTCTTGGCAGGGAGTTGACCCAGTTTCTAGCCTTCTCCTCCCATTCATTCTTTAACCTGATGCATCTGCTCCTCCCTGTTCCACTCCAACAACTTTCATCAGTGTTATCCAGGACCTCCATATTGCCAAAGACAATGGACATAGTCTCTCCACCTTCTCCTTATCTACTGGGTTTCTTTCTTTCCTTTTTTCTTTTTGCATCAACCCTGCCTTGCCTTTTCCTCTTTTGATAATCTCTGCTTCAAGCCTCACCAATATAGCACTACTCACACTCAAAAGTAGACAGACAATCTTTTTAAACATCCAGAAATAGCTACATCTTGAATATGTCCTTTCTGATATGGTTTCTATAAATACACACAGCCTCATTCGGGATTGCACACAAACCATTTTAGGAACCTCTCCAGTTCCCTAATCTCTCAAGAGTATCCTTCCTCTGCCCCACCATCCTTGTTCATTTCAAAGTTCTATTCTCCTGCGGCTCCTTCCGTCTCACCTACCTAGCTCTTCTCCAGTCCCCAGTACAGAATGCTCTAAAAATATCAGCAACCACCATCAGGGTCCAGGCCCTGCCCCCTGACATCACACCCATTCTGGGAGCCCACACCAGAACATGAATGGTATTCAGTGTTGTGCACAACGATCTATATTTGCTAGCCTATGGTACCACAGGTTCAATGGTGGAACACGTGCGCTAATATGCAGCAGCAGCAGCTCAGGAAACATCTGCTGAGCTAGTCAGAGGACAAAAGGGAGAGAGTTGGAGGAAAACCCAGCAGATTCAGCACAGGCAAAAATTAATATGGGACCATGGAAAAGATGAAAGAGGAGCTGAGGGGGAACTGGCAGATTCACTAAACTTCTTCACATCTTTGCTGAGGGCTGCACTGCTATAGAGAGTGCTGCGTAATGGGCAAGGAGGAGCTTTGGACCCCTGCTCTGACAGTCAGACCTCATCACCACGAGACTCCTCCTGGAGGAGACCTGAGGGGTTCTCCCTGGATTTCGCTCTACACCACCACTCAAGAGCCTTTCCTCCCTCCATAACCATCATCCATCAACAGCCCCCACCCCACGCTGACACACCCTTGGGGTTCTTCTAAAAGCCTCCCCAGATTAACATTGTCCTCCTCTCTAGTGTGAGGCTCCCCACGGCTGCTCAATATTTACCATTTCTACAAATCTGTAATTGCTCCTGTGTTTAATTTTCATGGAACACAGGAACCTTTGCCTAGCAGGTACCAGAGTCAACACTCCACAAATGCCCAGTGCACCCTGTGTTTCTTTACCAAGTAGGCAGATGGACTGTGCCCTGAGCTATGTCAGCAAGGAGAGGTGTCATGGTAAGAACACAGTATTTGCCCTAGATTCTAGTCTTGCCTTCACTTACCAATGAAACTCTAAAAAAAGAGCTCATCCTTCTCTGAGCCTCAGGCCCCTCATGAGGGGTCAGGGTAATGAAATCCACCTCATCCAGGTAGTGTGGAGACTAGGGCAGACTCAGCAGGTAAGGCACTTTCTATGCAAGCATGAGAACCTAGTTCAGATACCTAGAATCTATATAAAAGCCAGGCATGGTGGCAAGCTCCTGTAATCCCAGTGCTGGGGAGGGCCAGCGGGAAGATCCCAGGGACCTGCTGGTCAGCCAGACCAGACAAAGGCAAGCTCCAGATTCAGTGAGACCTCGTCTTACAAAAATCACCTGAGAAGGACCAGAAAAGGACACTCAGGCTGATTACCGGCCTCCACACCATGTGCACATGGGGGGACACATCTGCACACACACTCACATGCACTCAAATAAAAGATTAAGACATGGAAGTAAGGCTCTTAGAAGAGGGTCTCACATACAGCAAGCATTTGATACGTGTTAGCTTAGTTGTGACAAATACCATCTTACAAGAATTGAACAGGACCCCCACACACTCCATTCACCCAAGTGTCAAGACCTTCATAACCGCAGCAGCTCAGAATCCTGGGCCACACCCACCCCTCGACCTGATGGGGTTTAAATGACTTGCTAAACACTGTTTCCTTTACAGGCATCACTTTCTTTAACAAGCCAGATAAGTGCAAATCCCCAGTGTCAACATCCAGATTAGAAAAGCGTTTTACTCCCAAGTTCCTTCTCTCATTAGCATCTGTGTGTGATTTGTGCAGCTAATATATTTCTCACTAGCGAACGGGCACCCTGGAAACAGCAGTACGCTCTGCCTCCAGACCACCTGACAGCTCCTGGGAATGGACTGCTTATCAGAGTTGTGAGCTGTAATCCTATAAGGAAGGCTTCCTGGGGTCTACACCCCAGTGCCCTGCAGGGGCTGTGGTCTGTGATGTCACACAAGGTCGCATTGTATGGTGCTCCCCATAGCAGCTGCTCATTAATCCAACAACTCTCCATCCACTGAGAACCCACTGTGCACCCTCGCCAGGGAGTTGTAAGTTACTGGATGTTAGTACTCTCTGCATCGTGAGGAGTGGAGATACCAGGGGTGAAAGGCCTCAACCTCGGGGATCATCACCCAGCTGACGGGCAAAGCCAACATGGAGGCCAGTCAAGAGTCTTAACTATTCTCACCACACAAAAGAGAACACAGGAGGCCACAGATATATTTGCTGGGTTGCGTTCAACATTTTACCATGTATCCACCTTAGAATATCACAGTATAATAATCTGTTAATTCAAAGAATATTAATATAAAATCAGAGAAAGAAAATGGCAGTAATGTAAGCCAACATGAGCAACAACTAAACAAAGACATCTATCTAGTGTATTCCAGGCTCGCCCAACTAATAGCTGGAAAACTTCCACGCTTTAGGTAAGGAGACAGACATGAACTCAGATCTGTCTCTGAAATGGGCATCTGTTTAGTGTCTGTGTCATAAATGTCATATCATGTAATGTGACCACTGTCTTGGTTACTTGTCTCAGGATCAATCACTACAACCTCTTAATGTAAACATTTATGCATTTGATGAAAAAAATATATATAATTTATGCAAATTAAACTAAAGAATGGTTAATTATCTTGAGCATATTTTTAAATTATGGATGGATTTATTTCCTTTTAAATATTTTATAACAAGCACAATATTAACTATATGCATTAATGGAATTTTCTGTAATCATGGGTTTATTCTCAGAAGTTCTTGGACTTTTGCTCTCCCAGTTATATTTGAGGAGAAAAGAGCTTTCTCCTGGGAGACTGGGGCAAAGGTTAAGGGTACAGGCTAGGGAAGAAGTTACTTCATCCCATAGTCCTGTGAGGCTCAATCTAAACCTCAGGAGGCCTGGAACACAGCATCAGAGGCTGTTGGTAATACCAGTCAGCTATTATAGCAAAGACCATGTACATGGGAGAAACATGGTTATTTCTGGCCTTCAACAGCCTCCTTCCAGCCACTGGTTAATGTAGCTCAGGTCTTTCTCAGAAAACTATCCAAGTCAAAAGCAGAAATCTCCCTCCTGCTCTCCTCTGTTCACCTTTTGTTTTGTAACAAGCGGGAAAGGGGGCCCCAAACTCACTGTGTGGCCAGGAAAAGCCTTGAGCTGCCTCCCCCTCCCCTTCCCCACTCCCACTCCGTGCACCTGCCACTACCTCCCACAGGCAACCACTCCAGCCTCTCTTCCTGTTCACCTCGAATGCCAACGTCACCTTCCTCCTCTTCGCATCTGTTCTTTGTACCTGCAGCTCCAAGACAGCAGATGCCTCCCTGGAATCCTTCCATCCAGATGTGCCTGGGAAACACTGGATTTGCAGGAAACCAGCCTACCGAGAGGCAGGTGGGGAGGTGAATGTTCTCATGTCTTTCCTTAAGAGAAGAAACCTCTGAGGGTGAAGAAGCCAGATTGGCCTCATGGGGGCGTCCCTCTTTGTTCCTGACTCTAAATGGACAATCAGTAACAAAGTATAGGAGCACCAGGTCCTACAATCATAAGTAAAAGAGAAACTGGGGAGCAAGGCACTGCAGCAAGGTCTCCACAGACCTCATGGGAAGGAAAGCACAGGGAACCCTGCCACCATGCAGAGTGAGGCAATGCCCCAGCCCAGGAAACAAACAGGGTACTGCGGCTGAAAAGGCCTGAGGGGAGGTGTCAGAGAGGAGCACAACCTGCCCTCCTCTGTCAACCCCAGACACCTCACTCCAAAGTTACTTCAGACAGCCCTGTCTCACTTGGAACTCGGTGGGAAGGCAATGCTGTTGGTTTCCCAGGCAACACCTACAGACTCCATTCTTTTGCTGATGTCACAAAACCATCTTTACCTTCCTGGGTAGCATGGCTGAACACAGAAGCCACATCTGCAAGAGCTACCTACAAGGCCACAAGCACTGAGCCTGGGTCAAGCATACAGCCCAGATCTGAATCTGTCTCTGGCCAGTCAACCTGAGGATATCTGAAGGGAAGACCTGGCTGCTTCTGAGGATACCTGCCCTACACAGAAAAAATGACAGACTGAGCTCCAAACCCCAGCTGTACCACACCATCAGCTTGGCTGCAATGTGTGCTAAGAGTGTCATCTAATAGCTGCTAAGTGACACACCAAGTGGAATTGGCCAGACCTGTTATTAAATCCCACTTCCCAGCAACATTTACCACCAAACCTCTTCCCTGGCTCTCATAACCCACTATCTGTCCAGTAGATATTTACTGAGGGAGATTAAAACTTTTTCTTTTAAATTATGAACAGAAAAAACAAGGTCCCATGAAGCTTTATAATGGGAAGACTCAGAAAAGTTTGTTAAAATGAATAGGTGATACACTCTTAGATGAACACTATGTTAAAAAAAATAGCAAACCGTGGCTGGGGAGATGGCTCAGCTTGTTAGCATACAGGGGACTCCACTAGGCTCCACCCAGGGACCTAGAAATGCTTACATCATTACTGGCCAACTCCAGGTGCACCAGTCCCAGTGGGCTTCATGTAAAAGAACTGCCAGCCACCCCAGTGAGCTAGCTCGCTCTCTCTCTCTCTCTCTCTCTCTCTCTCTCTCTCTCTCTCTCTCGTGTGTGTATGTGTGTGTTCCCAGCCAGCCTCTCTCTCCCACTTTCCTTCTCTGTGCTCCCTTCTCTGTCCTCATGGCTCTGCTCCTGTCCGTCTGTCTGTCTACATGTCCATTCATCTGCCTCTACCCCTTCCCAGGTCCTCTCACCTCTCCCTTACCCTAGTAAACCGTCTTTATGCCAGATCTGTTGTATGGTGCAATTTCTCAGGGGATGCCTTGGCATGGGCCCTCCAGGTGCCCCCTTTCCACATTATATTCCATAGCACAGTTGACTAAATGCTCACTTGTAAAAGCTTGAGAACCTGTCTTCAATCCCAGATCCCCAGTACCCATGTTTTTAAAAAGACTCAACCATGCTTGCTTATAACCCCAGAGGCTCAACCGTGCTTGCTTATGACCCCAGCACTGGGAAAGTAGACACAGGTGGATCCCTAGGCCTTGCTGGACAGCCAGGCTATTTGATGAATTCCAGACCAATAAGAGACTGCCTCATAGAAACAAGGAGTATGATGCTTCTTAAGGAATGACATCCTAGGTTGACCTCTGGCCTCCACAC
>JANHMN010000009.1:75508911-75577979 GCA_030674055.1 Rhabdomys pumilio
GGAAGGATTCATTTTGGCTCGTGGTTTGTGAAGACACAGTCCATGGCGAGGAAGGCCTGGCACCTTGAAGGGCTCATGGCTGTGGCAGTGACGTTTTACTCACATCATAAACCTGAAGGTCCACTACTTGGTGGCCCACTTCCTCCATGAGGCCCCACCCCAATGGTTACACCACATCCTAGAACATCGCCACCTAGCTGGGGACCAGGTGTGAAACACATGAGCCCAGGAAAACATTTCACAGTGATTTCATGAGGCATTCTCTTTGAATTTCTTTAATTGTCCCCAGCTGTTCTATGTCATCTCCTCTCTTTGGGACTCCCAGTGATATGGCCATTCCTTTCTCAGGACTGGGGGCGGGGGGAGGAGGGCAGTGTGACTCTGGATGCCTTTGTCCAGTTTTGTCCCAACTACAGTCTCATTGAATCATTAAGGCTCTTCCTTCTATCCAGCATGGGGGGCAGGGGAGAGGGGTGGAGAGGGGGATCGGCTTGGTTCTATTAGCTGAGGAGAAGTGACAAGTCTGCAGGTATCTTTCTTCTTCCTAAGGGTTCAGGCTTTTCCCTAGGCCAGGGTGGGTCCAGTAGAGCACTCTCTGTGAGTCCTGTGGCAGGGAGCCTCTCCCCTTGGAGTGTCTTCTATTGCCTGGTTCTTTGCTGAGAGCAGTGTTCTGAAAGTTCCTTGGGTGGGCATCTCTTAGGCCCTTGGGCATGGCTGTAGTTGTGTAAGGACTGCCCAGGGCTGTGTTGAAGGTGTTCCCTCCAGCTGGTGGTACTAATTTGGGGGATTGCAGAAACTCTCAAAAGGTGGGGCATTTTTTGGAAGAACTGGGTCACTGGGTCACTGGGGTATATCCTTGAAGTTGCTTTTGTCTGGCCCCTTCCCTTTCTTTTTCCGTTTTCTAGCTGCCATGAGGTAAGTGTCTTTGCTCCACCAGCCCCTCCACTGTGATGCTCTGCCTCATCATAACCCAGAAACAATGGAGCCAACTGGACTGAAACCTTTGAAACCTGACTGCCCCCTCCTCCCAGTCTTACCTTCTTAGTTCCTTTCTTGGTCGTTCCTTTAGGTCACCACATTCCTTCCCTCCTCTGATCTCTCTCAGAGGAGGCCTGATACAAAGTCTTCTGCTTGTAGAACCCCCTAATTTGTGAGTGCCCTTTTTAGCAGGTAGGAGACATGTTCCAGAGAAAAGAACAGCAAATGGTTCAACCCAGCCACCTTCCATAGGCCCCAGATAACAAGTGTGGGCTTGTATGTTCCAGATCAGCTGCCGAAGGGCCCAGGAGTAGACTCCCCGATCACAGCCCCTTACTTGTGGCTGTGGGTGTTTGCAAATCCAATGTCTCAAAAACTATCTGAGGTGAGGCAACCATGACTTAACTAGACAGGGAAAGGTACCCTAGAACTCTTGAGTTATTCTCTTAGTTGTCTCTCCCCACCCCAGGACGGAGGGTGGAGGAAGTGAATGGCTACTATATACAGACAAGCTGCCTCCCTAAGCTCGCTCTTTCTTTGGTTCCCCAGCATGGGCACGGAGGTGGTAGAAGGCTGGTCAGGCTGGTCCTGACTCAAGAAGCCTGGGCTAACACTCTGGGAACACAACACAGGGCCCATGGCCTCTGCTCAGTGTCAAGTCTCACTCCCTTCCCTGAATAAAGTGTAAAAGCTCTCTTGGCTTCATGCTGTTATAGTTCCTACCCCCAGCTCAGATCTCCAGTGACCACACAGGGCAGCTTGAGGAAGGCTGAATGGCTCTACACAAATCCATCTATCTCCAAGGGAGGAAGTTGAGGAGATGCTGTTCTCCTGGTTCCGAGATGTCATCTCTCCATTCCAAATATCTATCTGAGATATTTCATTCTTAAGCTGAAACTCCCTTACGTCTACCCTGGCATCCCCCAATACACATTTAGTCTTAGAACTGGGTGCTAAGGGTACACACATTTCCATGTCAACTGTATGCACCTGCGTGCACACAGACACACACACACACAAAAGCACACACACGATGCAAGCACTATGTGCATATACACACACGCACACACAAGCACATATGCACACATGTACAGAGAGTGTGCAACGAGGGTAGCCTGGACTCTGGGTGGAAGAGAATGCATCTGCTCCAGTCTTTATCTCACAGCACTGAGCTCTGAGCAGCACTTTGGAGCAATCTATCCTCCTCAGGTGGTGGACACAGCTTCATCAAAGGACACATCAAACATGGCTCCCTTCAGAAGCCAGCAGGCATCCAACAGTCTGTGGCCCTTCCTAGATTAGAGGCCATGGCTGTAGTTGTCCTGGAAGTCAGAATGCAATTGACCGTTCACTGCTTTGAACCCCTCCTTACAATGCGTGAGGCAGACACGACAGAGGTCACTGGTGTGATGACTAGAAAGAAAATGGCTATAATTATCAACCTCCTGGGTTCATCACTATGACCGTTATTTTTTATTGTCCCCTCCCTGGCTCACCTCGGTGTCAACCCTGTCCACCTGCTCACTGCAGGCCTCGCAGGACCCTAATGCATAGCAACATAAACAGAACCTGCTATCACTTGATATTCTTAATAAAAACAGAGGTCTAAAAGATGGTGGCTATTCTATCTAGAAGAGAGAATAATTTCAAGACTATTTTCAGCACACATCAATCCCAGACAGGAGTGGGAGGAAACCAGAGTCATGAGGTGGGAAGTGTGGAGAGGAGCCCTTTAGCACACTGGAGGAGGTGCTGGGGATGTCTGTACTGAACAGCTCCCTGGCTTTAGAGGATGAAGCCTATGCCTGCTGAGAGGAGGGTGGAGAAGCTCACACTGCAGGGGACTAACAGGCCTGGAAAGACAAGTGTTTCCTGCTGCCTCAGAGGACAGTGTTGCTCTGGGAGGCTGTGTTTAGCAGGGCAGAGGGGAGGCCTCAGGGAGACCGTGATGCCCTCACACAGATGGGTGCTACTGGGTGGGATTAGCTGCATTTAACTCTCAAGCTCTGCAGCCTCTTCCCTGCCTTCATGAAGTGTGTATCTTCCCAGGATCCCAGGAAGCACCTCAACAGAAGAATAAAAAAATGTCACCTTGTTCATCTGGGGGTTTCCTGAGACGAGGGAAGCTACCTAGTCTCTTAGGCTTCAAACTTTTCAGATCCTCTAAGGCAAAGAGTGAGGAAGGGACCAAGTAGCTAAAAAAAGAACTAGGGGGCATGGGGTCATTGAGGCCACAACATCACAGTTCAGCCAGGGCCCTTCAAGAAAGCAACTGTTCTTATTGCAAGCCAGTCCTGCCCTCCACTCCCCAGGCAGCAATGGAGGTCCTGGGAGAAAAAAGCATTCATAGCTTAAATCTCTCGCCTTCCTTTCTATGGCTAGCCCCTCATTCTGAAGCCTCAGGACAGAGGGATGCACAGAAATAAGACAAGATGATACAGAGCCACTTGGAGAACTGCATTTAACCCTCACACTCACACCAAGGCCAGATACCGCACTAAACACTGTGCTATCACATGAAGGAGACATATTTTCTGCCCTCGTAGTTCAACAGAGAGGCAGACAGTCACAGGAACACAGATATAAGACCCCAAAGAAAGTAGAGGCTAGAAAGCCAGCTGAGACATCTCAAAGGGAGCACAGCATGGTACATCAGCATGATACATCAGCATGTTACCAGGCAAGCCCAAGGTTCTGCTTACTGTCTTGGTGAAGAGCTGGCTACAAAGAACCTTCAGAAACTGCCTCCCAGTCCCAAAGAACTACCTCATCCAAAGCAGATCCACCTCTGGAGACAACCATGTCCATAACCAATTTAGAGGAGAAAAGGTAACAAATGTCCAACTCGACTATCTCACATGGACAAGCTATCTCAGGGACACTGGGACAAAGACTTTCATGCACTGCTCAGCAGTCCAATTTCCCCTATGCTTAACTGTGTTTCTTTCCCTCCCTCCCAGGTGTCCATCCCAGTACACAAATCTCTAGCCCAGAATCCATGCCAAGACAATCCCATGTCTGCCAGGCACTTGGTCTGGGCAGGGGTTTGCAAAAAAAGGCATCTCAGGAAGAGACAAACACAACACACAAGGCCCTCACCCTGCAGGAAGGCAAAGTTCTGATCAGCTGTCAAAGGTGTCCATTCTCTGCCCCCAAACCCTCTGAAAGCTGGGCAAAGACCTGAATAATCTCTATGGACGTCCAACACTCTGAGGAGCTGTCCCTGAACCCATACCTCCAGTGTGCACCCAGGGATCTAGTTCATTGTTCCAAGTCTGCTTATCCACAGATACTGAGTGTCAGTGATGCTGCGGGGAACACAAGTGGGGACGGAGTTATTCAAACGTCAGTAATGCTGAGGGGATACGCATCTGCAGGACAGCTTATACCTTCCCCCTTTCCGTGTGGTGTATGTGTGTGTGTGTGTGTGTGTATTCTTGCATGTGAACATGCTTGTACAGGTACATGTACGTAGAGGCCAAAGACCAATGTAAGGTGTCTTCCTCAAACACTTTCTACACATTTTCTTTGGTTTTTTCTTTGTTTGTTTGTTTGTTTGTTTGTTTGTTTTTAGACAGTGTCTCTTGCTAAGCCTGGATTTCAATGATTTGTCTAAACTGGTTAGCCTGAGACCCCCAGGAATCCTTCTGTCTCTTGTCCCCAGCAGTGACAGTATACATGCATATACAGTAAATAGCCAAACCCAGCTGTTTTCAGGGGTACTAGGAATTGAAACACACGATTTCAGGGCAGCAATTTACCCAACTGAGCATCTCCCCAGCTCCCCAAATCACTTGGTCATGGCTAATCGTGGACTCTGAAGCAGAAAGGAAGGGAGAGAACTTGACTCTTGCCACTGTAGCTGTTGTCAATAGAGAGAGTACCTTTCCTATCAGACTCATGTCATCCACTGTGGAAAATGGCAACCCAAGCACACTACCAATGACCTCAAGTGTGAGTAAAACTGTCATATTCTCCTTGCAAACCTTCACCACGGCTAGGCTGCCATGAGCCTAGGTTTGCAAGGAGCCATGTCTACTGACAAAGGCAAAAGCTTCTCTCCAAGGTAACTTGGCTACCAAAGCAGGCTGGGTCAGATAACACAATTCATATTCCCTCTATAAATCCTTTGTTGGTGGTGCTGTGACATTTAAAATTTTAAATGGCTATGACCAGAGGCTAAAAAAGAATTGGTCCAATAAATTTCTTATAAGCAAGAGGATTCCTGGCATTTTGATTTAGTGGCTCCTGGGGAATGATAAAGTTTTATCTTGAACAACGATGAGGACAACATTAATCTCCTTAAAGTTGCCATTGCTTGGTCTCCAGAACCAAAGCCCAGCCTCAAAGTTTTACTCAGAAACGTGGTTTTAAGAACACAGATAACAAATTCCCAGCAGTCTTCTAAAGATTGCTTTTAAGAAATTTATTAGACAGATTCTTTTTAGTTTCAACTACATAAGCTTGATGTTCAGAACAGTCAATCACTAAACATGAGACCTCTCCAAAGTGATGCAGAGCCCACAGAATTCTGATTGCCAGGGTCCCCAGAACATGTGTGCATTTCAGCATGACCAGGAACAGTAGTTGGATGAGACTGAAGGAAATGGCATGGAGAAACCTGGCTGTCCTGTGTGTGGCTCTGTGACTTCAAGAGTCCTGTGTCCTTGGCCTCTTCAGGTGTTCCCTGCATGCTCTGGGGTGAAGGCAACACTGGGGACTCTGGTTTTTGCTCATTCTCATCATTCCACATAAGGACTAAGGATGAGCACAGGGCAGACATCTGCCAGAGTTTCTGGGAAAAACTTAGAGGAGACTCTTGCAAACCAAACACTAGCTAATCCAGAGCCCTTTACCACCTAGGCATTTGTGCCCATCCATGTCATCTTTGAAAGGTCTGTGTCCTGATTACTTCTGTATTATTATGATAAGACACCATGACCAAATGTGGTGATTTGTATAGGAATGGCCCCCCCCATAAACTCATGTGTTTGAATGCTTGGTCTATAGGGAGTGGCACTGTAAGGACCTGTGACCTTTTGGGGGGAAATGTGTCACTGTGGGCCAGGCTTTAAGGTCTCATTTGCTCAAACTATGCCCAGTGTGACACACAGTCTCCTTCTGCTGCCTGTGGACCAAGTTATAGAACTCTCAGCAACTTCTCCAGCATCATGTCTGCCTGCACACTGCCATGCTTCCTCTCATGACAATAATGGACTGAACCCCTGAATTTTAAGCCATCTCCAGTTAAATGTTTTCTTTATAAGAGTTGCCACACAAGGGAATATAAATAAAAGTTAAAAATACGTTTCTGGGTTCCCTGAGGGACAAGCCTGACTGCATAGGGGTTGATGTCAAAAGTATCCCCTCTCCAGGAAAAAGACATCGGGACGGGTATGACCCTCATGCCTCACTGGACAACGACAGGAGGACTGGAGCCATTACAAGGTCCCCTTTAATTATTGGAGGTCAGGCCTCTATCCCCGCCTTGGCAAGATTAGAATAGCCACAGCCCTTCTATACTTGGAGAAGGGAGGAGATGTCAGGGGCAGCCCTGTTTATACACTGAAGGCCTAAAATCAGCAATAGGCCTGACATACATGCCTGCTAAGACAAAGTCTTGGGTCTCTATGGAAAAACACTGAAACAGTTGTCTATAAACTATTGTAAAGAAGCAGCTTTGGAAATCTACCAGCTTGAGTAGTCATAGACCTTGTAAATAGGCAGCCTTGGTAGATAGTACCAAATTAGATAAGGACAAGTGAATCATAGGCAGAGTTATATTGACCTGACCCCTGAACCTTCACCCAGCTGATACCCTGTTCTGAAAGATATCTGTACTCCCCCGAACACCTATGCTCCTGTGTTATTCCCTTCCCCACATCCTGCATTTGTGTGTTTATAACCCCTGTGTTAAAAAGTAAAAATTATGTTTGATAATAATAAAAAAAAAAAAAGAAAAGAAAACAAAGAAATTAAAAAAAAACATTTTAAAGAGTTGCCTTAGTCATGGGGTCTCTTCTAACTGAGACAGAAGTGGGTACCAGGAGTCTGGTATTACTGTGATAGGCCTGACCATGTGTTCCTTTGGAGGAATGTGGATCTTGGGGCTTTGGGTTAGGAAAGCAGTGGAATGCTTTAAGCAGGGCTTAATACGCCTTACTGGTGGGAGCATGAAAGGCAGTGGTGTTTCTTAAGGGGTCCTGGCTCAAGAGGCTTCAAAGCAGAAGAAGGTTAGCATGAGATCTAGAGACTGTTCTTGTGATATTTTGGCAAAGAATGTGGCCGTTTATTGGCCTTGTCCAAAAAGTTTGCCTGGGGCTAAATTAAAGAGTTTTGCATTAATTGCCTTGGCAAAGGAAACTTGAAAACAGCCTAGTAGTGACTCTGTCTTATGGTTATTAGTGTTCACTCTTATGAAGATTTATAATGAAAAGAAGCAAGCTAGGCGAGTAAAATTACAAAATGTACAATGAAGAGAAAGGGGGAACCAGGAAGCAGACTGAAGCTTACTTAGTCCTGTGTGTGTTTAAGGAGATAAACAGATTAAGAAATGGAATAAAAAGAGTGGTGACCTCAGGGCAAGACCCTATCCAGCTAAACTTCCAAGTTGTAAAGGGAGTTAAAGACAAGTTTAGGTCCGGGTGCAGTGGCACATGCCTTTAATCCCAGTACTCAGAAGGTAGAGGCTGCCAGATCTCTAAGTTCAAGGCCAGCCAATATCTACCGAACAAGTCCCAGGACAGCCAAGCTTAGGCAGTGAAGGAAACCATCAAAACCAGAACACTGGTGAAGATGTGATTGAGCAAGGGACCACGTTCCCACCCCCGGCAAACAGCAGAACTTGTCAGCTTCACTCACATGGTTCTGGCTTTAGAGTCAAGGATGGAAGAAAGGAATTATAGAATCTTCCTTTGTGACTAAGGAAAGCTGCTGAGATCAGGTGTATGTCAGGGTGTTCCTGCATGGAGGCCTGGAATGGCCATTGTGTGAAGCTCTGAAGATGAAGCCTGGATTATACTACAGAGGTCAAGATGTTGGAAATGCTACAGCCATGGGATACCTTCCCAGGAGAGATGCTAACAGGGAGTAGAGCTAACCCAAGAGAGAGAAAAGTGTGCTGCAGTCAACAAAACTGAAAAAAAAAAAAAAAAACACCAAGCAGTGGTGGCACATGCCTTTAATCCCAGCACTTAGAAGACAGAAGCAAGTGAATCTCTGAGTTCAAAGCCAGCCTGGCCAACACAGCTAGTTCTAGCACAGCCAAGGCTATGCAGAGAAACCCTGTCTGGGAAAACTAAACCCAAAACCAAAACAAACCAAAACAAAAACCAACAACAAAAAGTTGAAAGGAATGAGAGATCTGAAGAGCACTTTGTCATCCTACAGAGATGCAGAGTTTGGAGTTTGCCCAGCTGATTACCAAACTTGCTTTGGTCCAGTATTTCCTCACTGTGCTCCCTTTTGGACCAGCAATGTACACCCTGTACCACTGTATGTTGGAAGTATGTGATCTACTTTTTTATTTTGATTTTACAGGAGGCTACAGTTAAGAAATTGTATGAATTTCAGAAAAGACCTTAGACTTTTAAAGAAGTTTGAGACTGTTAGACTGTCAAGACTTTTGAAATTGGACTGAATGCATTTCTGCATTGTGGTATGGTTACATGCCATTGGGGGGTAGGGAGTGGAATGTGGTGGTTTGAATAGGTATGGCCCCCAAAGACTCAGTGTTTGAATGCTTGACTCATAGAAAGTGGCACTATTAGGAAGTGTGGCATTGCTGGAGTGGGTGTGGCCTTGTTAGAGGAAGTATGTCACTGTCAGAGCAGGCTTTGAAGTCTCCTATGCTCAAGCTATGCCTAGTGTACCACATATTCTCCTCCTTCTGCCTGTGGATCAAGATGTAGAACTCTCAGCTCCTTCTCCAGCACCATGTCTGCCTGCAGGCTGCCATGTTTCACACCATGATGATAATGAACTAAACCTCTTAAACTGTAAGCCAGTCCCAATTAAATATTTACCTTTATAAGAGTTTCTATGGTCATGGTGTCTATTCACAGCAATAAAACCCTAAGACACCAAGGCAACTTATAAAGGTATTTTATTGGGGGCTCATGGTTCCAGAGGGTTAGATTCTGTGTCCATCATAGCAGGAAATATGGCAGATATAGGCAGGCTTTGGTGCTGGAGCAGTAGTTGAGAGCTTACATCCTGATTCACAGGTACATGTGACAGCCAATTGGGAGAGGTGAGGGTTTTGAAACCTCAAAGTTAGCCTCCAGAGACATGTCTAATCCAACAAGTCCACACCTTCTAATTCTTCCCAAATAGTTCCACCAACTGGGAACCAAGTATTCAAATATATAAGTCTTTGGGTATCATTCTCATTCAAACTTTCACATATGTGTATGTTTGCGTGTACATGTGTATATATGAATGTGTACACATGTGGACAGCAGAGGTCAACCTGAAGTTAGACACAAACCATTGAGACAAGGTCTCACACTGACCTGGACTACACTTCATGGGCTGGGCTGGATAGGGCTGGACAGGGCTGGACAGGGCTGGCTGCTCAGTGAGCTGCAAGGCTTTGCCTGTCTCCCTACACCCAGTAATTTTATTTTCATGGACTTAAAGGATCCAAACTCAGGTTTTTAGGCTTATATGGCAAGCATTTTGCTGGCTGAGCATCTCCTAGCCTTCTTTGGAAGCTCTTGCCCAATATGACTTTAGCCACTCCTTGGCACGCCTCTTACTTTACAGCACTTAGGATGTATCATAGTTGGCATCCATATTGGCACTTCACCGCTGAGAACAGAGGTTCGAAAAGCTGGAATCACTCACCAACAACATGCACTGGGTAAACGGCAGAGCCAATTCACAGACCAATCAACAGCTACGAAGTGCCTTTCCGACTTCGTGAGCTTCATGAGTCTCATCTCCTCTTGTATCATTAGATACCCCAGAATTAACTGGCCACAGCTCTGAGCCCCAAGTTGTCTACACTGTACTTAGAAACACAAACTGGCGGAAGAGTGATTCAGCAAGTAGCTGAGAGATTTCAGAAAGAAAGGATCTGCCCGTGTTTCAGGAAGGAACAGAGACAGAAGCTGGGCTGGAAGGAGTAGAGGCGTAAACATGTTTGCCAACTGAACAAAACTTGCAGGTGGAGTCAGCATGGTGTAGACAAAAAATGTCCCTTGATGTGACAATGTCCCTTGAGTGTTCCTATAAAGCCCTTAGTGCATGTGTCTGGGGATAGCACTGTGTTTTCTAAGAAGGCAGGTTTAATATTAATAATAACTCAATAATAAAATTAAATAATTAATAAGCAATCCATTTCTTGATCTCAATCTTTTCAAACAACATTCTTGGTTTTCATCCTATGACAGGGTCATAAAGTGGCCAGGGCATATTCTATTCAGCTCACTGTATGGGGACGGTAGGGGGAATGAGGTCTAATGTGGCCAGACACTGTCCTACCCTTTCCCACATTCTCCCTCTTATAGTTTCCAGAGTTTGGGGAGCTCTGCCAGATGGCTGTGAATCATAAGAGACCACAGACTCTGAATACAACCCTCTACTGTAGTGGTTTCAATGTCAGCTGCCCCCACAGGCTCCTATGCTTGAATACTTGGTCCTCAGCTGGGTAGTACTGTTTGGGAAGTTTGTTGAACCTTCCAGAGGTGGGACATTGATGGGGGAAATGGAGCTTTGAGGTTTAATAGCCTGGCTCTACTTCCTGTTCTCTGCCAGCAGCAGATGCAAGGTGTGCATCTGCCTTGTTCTCCTGCTGCTGCACCTGACCCTCCATGATAGACTGTATCCCTCTCAACTGTGAGCCACAATCAACCCTTCCCCGCTTAAGATACTTGACAGAGATTTTGTCACAGAATGAGAAAAATGACTGATATGCTCACACAAAAGCACTCTCTGCCTCCTTCACGTGCAAACTGACATCCCAAGACCAGTCTCTGCCAGTCCTTCAATGCAATCAACATCCCAAGAGGCCATAGTCCACCAAGGCCACTCTTTGCCTTCTTCATGTGCAGTTGACATCCCAAGAGGTTTCAGTATTTATTCTAGAAGCCTCAGCTCAGTTTGAACAGAGACAGTGTGGCCTCACCTCCCTCATCCCATTCCAGGGACAGGGAACAACAGCATGCACGACGTTATTGAATCCTCACAGAGATATTACAGTCCCCGTTACAGTGCACCTGCTGTTGGCAGATGAACAGCCTAAGACACAAGGACATAGGTGACCTGTACAGGTGAGTAAGTAACAAAATATGAAATCTGGGGGTCGGGCTGTGCCCATGTTTTTTGTTGTTATTGGTTTTGTTCTGTTTGTTTGTTTGTTTGTTTGATTTACATCCCAAACACTGCCCTCCCTCTTGATTCCTCCCTCCCAGAGTCCCTCCCCTAGCCCCTCTTCTGTGCCCATATTTTTACCCACTGTCCCACAATGCCCTCTACAACCCAGAAATGTTGGTCAGGCACCAAAACAACGTTATCTTGACCATAGTACCTACCTGCTTAGGAGTGGCATCTGCATTTGGCCAATATCTGATGCCCCAAATTCCAAAGATAATCAGAGCTTGCATATGACAGGAGTATCAAGGCTCAGATGGGTGCCCAATACCCCCACCTTCTGTATCTGTCTGCCTCACTAAACTGACCATAATCCCAAGTTCCTCCTCCAGATCCCTGGCTTGGGTCCTGGTTGCTATTCATTCATTCATCCATTCATTCATTCATTCATTCAAAGGACTTATCCTTATCACCACAGCCCAGCTCTCCTGAAGCACTCCTCCTGTCTACCCAGCATATACTTCTAGAGCAAGGTCAGACTGAAGTTAATAGCTGCTTGCTTGCCCTTGGTGATCCAACCCCTTTTCTCAAGCATTCTTGGGCACTTTTTCCCAGTCTCCTCCTGCTTGGTGCCCATGCATGGGTGCAGAAGACAGAATGGCAAACACTTTGAAGACAGAAGAGACTTGGAAGACCCAATGCTCTGAGACAGGTGTCAGATGAGAGCCCAAACCTCACAGCTATCTCCTCGGCAATTTTTCTAGAACATTATGAGGCTCAGTTTCATGGCATACACCACCTTGCCACACAGTGATCTACACCCAGCCTAGATTAAGTAACTCATATTTGAGCCACTGGCGACATCCGATGCTTAGTAGCCAATCTGCTGAACTTTTCACGCACTTGAGATCCACCACCTCCATGATTTAGCTCACGATGGTGAGTGGTTCCAGGGGTAGGCCTTAGAGGTCATATCATGACCCTTTTGCTTCTTAACTGCCACCTTGTGGGATGTAACCAGCTGTCACAGCTATAAGCCAGGTTCCCACCACGCCATGCCCACTGTGTTGGCCTGAATCCTCTCAGACCGTGGGCCAGAGCAAACCCTTCCTCCTCCTTTGAGTTGTTCTGGTCAACAACAATAATAAATAGCAGAGGACTATGAAATTTAATTGTGTCTGTTACATTCTGACCTACCCGGAGGACTCCTGGTTAGTCAGCCATCTGCCACCATGTGGAAGGGTCCCCAGTGGCCTCAGCTGCTAGCAGCATGGTCCTACCATGCTACCAAAAAAGCCACCTGGGCTCTTCATTCTCCTCTTTCTTACCCACTAAGGCCTCACTGTCGAGCCCAGGCACCTGGACTTTCAGGGTGGCTGTTGGGTGGTCCCATTCTCCTAGTCTCTCATTCACGAGGAAGACCTGGGTACTTCTCATAGTTACTACCCCACTACTTCATGCACCTCTGTTACATCTGTACCACCCAAGCTGCACACACTTCCCGCACCAGTGCAGAATTACTATCTTTAATAGAAAGCTAGACTCAGTTAATCCTGTATATGAAGTCAGACAGATGCCCCTCGCTGTGAATGGGCCAAGCCTTGCCTGGCTCTCTAGCTGGTCCCTCAGGATCCTCCCATCTGGCCTGGCCTCTCACCACATGACTTCACGTGTTACACTGGACCTTGTTTTCCTAAACCCACAGGCATCTCTCCATCTCTAGACCTCTATGCCTGTTGCTTCCTCCCAACAAGAGTTCTCCCTTATCCACAAGCCTGGGGACATCAGTGGCTGGTGAGGACATCTATGCTCGTCACCTCCCCTGACATACTCCCTGGCTTCCCTATGCTGCATTGGTAATCTTGCTTCTGTGTGTCATCTGTCATTTATCCATATCCCTTAGCACACAGGTGACATTCTTTTTTTTTTTTTTTTGGTTTTTCAAGACAGGGTTTTTCTGTATAGCCCTGACTGTCCTGGAACTTACTCTGTAGACCAGGCTGGCCTCGAACTCAGAAATCTGCCTGCCTCTGCCTCCCAAGCACTGGGATTAAAGGTGTGCACCACCACCTCCCGGCATTTTTTTTTCCCCATGAAACACTCACTGAGAGTGAGGGAGGGACACGGACAGAACAGGCTGGACTCGAACACGGGAATTCGGGTGCATCCGCTACCAGAGGGCAGGTGCTAAAGCGCTGCGCCACCACACGCTTGCCACAGGTGACATTCTTATAAGCCATGGCCACCTATGTCAAGTGCCAGGGTGTACCCTAGAGCTCAACATGGGAAGGAGGCAGCTGTATCTGTCAGTTGAATTTCTGAGGAATTAGGATGGGTAAGAACCGTCCAATCTTAAGAGGAAGCAGCTTGCGAGAGTTAGGACACAGCATCCTCGTGCCCTTGGACAAATCAGGAGGAGCCATCGGAGGGCCGGGCGCAGTGCTCATCTTGCAAAGCGAAGAACATACAGCCTGTGCTGCACAGAGCTTCCAGTTCACTAAGAAATAAAATCAACAGCATCATTTCACGGAAACTGGGAAGCCGCAATAAGGCCCTGAAGACCACAGTATCTGGAGGAAAGTAACCAGAGCAGAGCATGTGATTTTATAGGCTGGGAAAGGCCCTTCTGAGAAAAACCATGCTGAGCCTCTAAAGACAAAATATATTAAACAAGCAAGAGACAGACAGTGGGCTATGCACAAGGGACAGCTTATGTGCAGAGAGAAAGCATGTGTTCAAAGAATCATAAGAGAAGTCCTAAGCTTGGATACAGAATGGGGATACACAGGGCCTGATTGGCAGGAGAGATCAGGGAGGGGACAGTAAGAGTCTCATGGATCAACTCAATTTTGTCACCTTGGGACTGTGAAGAAGGCTCAGTGATGAAGTCTTTGCCATGCAAATGTGAGGACAGAAGTTCTCACAAACAGACCAGTCAGAACCCTGGCATAAACAAGAAACGGGTCTGTTTCCCTCAGACTCCTTTGCTTAGATGAACCCAAGAAACAAGGGCACGTGGCCACTGCCACTTGTTTTACAGACAGAGAAACTGAAGCTTAAGTAGGAGATAAGATTTGCTCCAAGTCATATACTGCTGATTCAACTGGGCCATTATTTTTCTCAGGAAACTCCCAGAATTCTCTTCAGCATGGCTCCTCCCGGAGTAATTTATTGAGCAACTGCTGGACAAACTCGCTGACCCCGCCATGCTCTGAGACCTACTCGGAAGAGGCAGTAAGTGGGATACAGAGATCCCATGGGAGGGATCTGGACCTTGCAGTTGAGTCCCCAGACATGCCCTCTGTACCTGTAAGGCCTTGTCAAGTCTGGAAAGTCAACAGTCCCTCATTTATAAAACCCTCATGCTTTCTCACTGGACTCAATGGAAGATCTGGGGGGAGAGAGCCTATCTAAGCAGTTAATAACTAAAGCCACCAGGTTCTTAGTCAGCACCTAAGCTTACTAGGTAGTCAGTGACTCAGCTTGCTAGGTTCTTAGTGCCTCAGCTTTCTAGATTCCTAGTATCTAAACTTGCTACAATTGCTAAGGGCTTAGTACCTACCATTTGCTGGGTTCTTAGTTAGCACCCACGCTGGCTCAGTGCTTAGTTTCAGTCCTTACTGTGACTTAGAAAGGTCACTCAGATAATCTCTGATCATTTTAAGTAAAGTTTATTTTTATTAAAAGTATTACTTCCTGAAACAAACATACAGAACATGTGTATCTATACATACACAAAGTGTGTGCATAAGTGCACAAGTATGTGTGAAGAAAAACACCAGCTATTTGTTCCACTAAAGAAAACCACACTGGCAATTAGGCATAACCCCCATTATCTCCCTTGGCAACAGGGTCCAAATGTTCACAGCCTTCAACATTTGTTGTTAGACTAAACTGCAATTATAGTTCTAATGATAAATGCTACCTGGGAGAGACTGCTCCAAACATCTTTTATGATTACAGGATTATTGCTTAAATTAGGACTAACGAGCCCTGGCAACGGTCTTTACTGCTCAGTTTTCTCCAGATGCCTCTGTGAGCGTCTGTGTTATTAGAACAGCTAAGTCGACATGAAAGTCTCTAGCTGACCAGGCAGTGACAAATGAGAGTCCCATGGAGCGAGCCGATGCCCCCACAATCAGGTTTATAGTTTTTATTTCATTCCAACAATTTTCCAATCACAGGCTGCATGGTGCCATACTTCCCAAGTCCGGTGTGATCTAAGAAGCACCTTACACAAAATACTTTCCTCCACTGGTAGGGACAGATACCTCCTCATGTCTGGGAGGATTTACCTTAAGGGCAATAGATAGAATTCAAAGACTGAGACACCCACTCTGCTCCACCTCTCCCTCTCCTGCTTCTTCAGACCCCAGTACTTTCTCTACTCTGTGATATCTTCCCCTGAGTTCCTGCCTCTCCCAGAATAATAGTTGTATTCAATTCAACTTACAGTTCCTATGGCTTCCTTTCTCCTGTCTCACTTACCAAACATGGCACCCTCTCCATTCCGAAATTCTTGATGAATCTAGCTGCCAGGACCCTCTCATTTGGCAGGTGTTAAATCAGAGTTACATATGACTGATGGCCACACCTAGATCTATCAGTATAACTGGATGTAACAATGTAAAGCTGAGGTTGTCATATGGTTAAAAGTATCACCCCACTGGTCCTTATAACCAAGATGATTCTCTAAGGAAAGGAACAGCCACAGCAGGCACCCCCAAGAATTTCCAGGGGGAAAAAATCCTTCTGCAGATTCACATATGCAAACACCTTCACTGCACACAACCCACATGTCCATTGGTGCAACGGTGGATGTTACAGGAGTAACCAACTGCTTTTATTCAAACACCCACTCCACAGAAGGAAACACTCTGAACACGGGTCTGGTACTATAAATCTTACCTAAAACGCCTGTATGGGGCGCTCATAGTCTCTGGGGATGAATGTACCACTGTATTTTGCTAAATGGAAATAATATTTAGCTGCTCTCTGAATTCCCATCTGTAAATCATAGATTAGTTCAGCTTCAGACCTCATCAGAGAAGTTTCTTTGTGGTGCATAGGGGTTCACACAGAAACTCTAAGTACAGAAAACAAATGTCCCTGGGGTGCTCAATCACAAATGGACATCCTTCTACCAAGACCCAGGAATCATTGCAGAAGACGGAGGGGGAAGATTGTAGGGCCCAGAGGTCTGGCAGGACTCAGGCAGTATAGCATCTTTGGACAGGACAGAACACTGCACTCATGAACTTAAAACATGTGGCTGCCTGCTTAAGACCTGTGCGGGATCAAACCAGTCAACCACACTGTGGCACAGAAGAGGAAGGGCTCATGTGTTCCCACTCCTAGCTGAGGGGCTCTTGACAGTTGATAGATACAGGGGAAAGGAGAGTCAGTTTCCTTTAAGGGTGTGGTTCCTGGTAGATCCCACACTCATGAGAATTTGAGCAGCACAGAGTGAGGAAAAAAAAAAAAAAGACATGAGGCCAGAAGGGAGCTCAAGGTGTCCCTGGGAAGAGTTAGGAGTGAAGAGGAATATGACCAAAATAAGTTTTGTGCAAGTGACAAATCTGAGATCCCACTTCACATCGAACATCTAGCTTAAACGGCCTCTTGTAGGGAAAGTGCTCGGCAGATATCTCTGCTAGTCTCTCGATTACCAGGTACATGAACTTGCTATTAATTCAGATATAGAAAATCTCCTAGCTCTAGAGAAGGGATGGTTCCCTCCCTGGGAGTCTTCCAGCCCCAGAGCAAATGGACAGCATAGCACTGCACAGGAAGGAAGAATTCAATTAGCAGCAAGAAGATGCTCGAAGCCATACACACACCTACAGAGAGGTGGTGCTGAGCCCAGTATGCCTAGCTATCCCCCTGCACACAGGCTAGCAGCTGACTGCCCAGTGGGAAGTAGGGCGGAAGTACCGTACCATGGTCTATGAAAAAGTGACCAGTATAAAGGCCTGTAGAACTCAGTACAGTGGGGACACTTGTTTTAAAAAAAAAAAAAAAGACAGGAGTCCAGAGGTCTGGGCTGGGTAGGAGGTTCAAGGATGGCTCCAAGCACCACAGAACATGCCTTTAGGCGCTCACAGACTTTATAGACGTGCTGGGTGCCAAGGAGCTTATAAAACTCTAAGCCCTCCTCCTATCATTAGAAAGGTTTCACCACATCAAGGTGGATATATTACTTGGTCACTGGCATATGGGTAGCCAGCAACATCCAGTAAAAGAGCCTGACAAGCCCATGCCCATGACCCTATCATCCCCAGAGGGGAAGCTGAGTAAGGCCACAGTTAAATTGCGACATTCCAGGCTGCTACAGACTGTGATTCAGAGCTCAGGGTCATGCTATGGCTTCAACCCTCTGAGTGTGTTCCCATGGTTCCTGCTGTCAGCTTGGCATGTTATTCCTGCCATTTGCTGCTATGCAATTCAGAAGGATTCTCCCACATTCCAGGATTCTGAACTGAAACTTTGCTGCATTTTCCGTGCAAGTACAGTATAAAGCAGAAGGGACACAAACCTCACACCACACACTACTCTCCATACATAACCACATACACTGTATTATGTGCACACATACCATATAGTACACATACATGCTCATGAACACACCATACTACATACACACCATGCATATACAAATCACACAACCATACCATACACACAAATACACAATCCCATACATACTACATATATACCACAAACAGAGACATAAAGAGATAGAGACAGACAGACTGACTGACTGACTGACTTTTGGCCTATAGACAGAATTGCCTGCCATTCATGCTTTTCCATTTTTCTCTTCAGCCCCAGTAGCTCCAGCCAATATCTAGAAAACTACCAACCAGCTTATCAATACATGTAAGACAGCTACATGGTTCTCTTATACCCCTGAAAACAGGGGAGAGTTTTTTCTGCCTCAGAGAGTAGAAAGAAGGGCCGCCATATCTCCCAGGCTCTGGCCCACAGTGTTACACACAGGAATTCCCTAATGCACTAGGAACTCACTTCTGAGACTACTTACAAACAGATCGTCTGACCTGGGCCTCACAGGACCCTCTGACCCAGGCACTGCCTCCCATTCAGCAGACCATGACTGGAACCTGAACCAGGCATGCTCTTCTGGCCTGGATAGAGAAGTCTCTCCTGGGGTAAGGTGCACAGTAGCCACCATGCTCACAGGTAAAGAAAGCCACTTCCTCTCCCCGGCACCTCATCATAATTGAGCAATCCCACAAAAAGCAGGAGGCTGATTAAAAGCTAGTTTAGAAAACCCTAGTGCTCAGCCATCTCTCTACCTCCAGCATCATGTCCTGCTAGGATCTCACTGTCGGGAAACAGAGAGAGGAACCCAGGCTGAAGAGTCCCTGTGGGTGGGTGGACAAACAGGTAGCAGAAGTTAAATATGACTAGAGTGTACAAGCCACCTGTGCACAGTGACACAGCAGAAAACCTGGGGAAAACCGTTAGGCTCCACATAAGCCAGCAGAGCCAGGATGGAGTCAGGCCCCACCAGGGATCACAGCGGCCTGCTCAGCAGTGCCATGCAAAACACCAGAGTAACCAGCATGGAGAGGCTCCCCTAGCACCTGCTCAGCATGCTCTCTGTTTCATGGCAGCTCCACACTCCTAGCTCCTCCCTCCCCCACCCCACCCCCCATGGCTCCCCATCCTCTGATCTACCTCCCACAGAAATGTGGGAACCAATGTGTATTCTCCATGGAGATGCCATGCTAAGTGGTTGTGTGGTCAGAGTTATTTAAGCTGCATCTTTCCTCTTTCTCTTTATTTCATTTTTTTTTAAGAGCCATGATTGATTTCTCATCAGTTTAACAAAATTTAGTAAAGTGAAATTATCAAATTCTTTATTTCCTTCCTACAAAAAGCCAAGGTTATGAGAAGCCCCAAACCTCTGATTCAATTAATTTCATTGGCAGGACTACAAGACCCTCTCAGAGCTCGGTTTAAAACAATGATGGCTCACTGAACTCACAGACCTGCTTTGCCCTTGACAGCACAATTATGAGAACACTGTGGGTAAATGGTGAGACCCTGTCTCAGAGTCACATAAGGGTAGCACGTGGTAGATGTCATCTGTGAAGCTCAGGTAAGTACAAACATTTCCACACAAGCCAGGGGCAATGCCTGGGGATGGGGTGTTTCTGAACACGCTTGCTTTCCTGGGCATGACTGTCCCTGAATGTGGCACCTGAACTGGCCAGGGGCACATGATTGCTGAAGCCACAGAGCCCCAGAAAAAGCCAGTCAGCTTCTCAATGCCACCTACCTTTCCTTTGTCCAACCCCTGTTCCTGGTCATGCTGAAATGCATTCTGGGAACCCTGGGAGGGCCAAGAAGTGAGGCTCTAGCACTCTCGTTGAAGACATCTACCTCTCTTTGAAGTCCCCACGTTTACTAGGTCCAGCTCCCAGTGCCAGCTTCTTAGCTGTCAAGGATTGCTCTGTGGTCGGTCATTTTAGTAGACACTTCTTTTTAAATGAGTATTTAATTTTTGTTTTTAGACAATACATTTGGTCATATTCTTTGCCCTCCCCAACAACACTCAGCTCCTCCCCACCTTCCTCCCCACCCAGCTTCATGTTCTCTCTCTCCGGATAAAGGCAAAAAAAAAAAACAAAAACAAGAAAAACAAAGCAGACAATCTAAAAAGAAGAAAGTTAATAAGACAAAAATTACCAAAGCAAACAAAAAAGCATGGCGTGTATGTTGTGTTGGCCAGCTGCTCCTGGGTATGAGGCCTGCCTGGAGTGTGGCCATGCCCAATGACACCCACTGGAGAAAACTGCGTGTCACATTCCCAGCAGGCATCTACTGCAGATAACTGCCTGGTTAGAGACGGGTCTCTGTGTGCATTACGCCTCTCGGTGCTGGCGTTTCTGAAGAAATTTAACTTAACAAAGTGCCATCCTGGAAGTCACCGCCTGTTAGACAGGAAGATGTGATTCAACCAACTGGATTAAAGAGTAATAATGATAAGGCTGACAAGAAAAGAAACATCCTAGATATTTTGGCTCAGGAGACAAAATCAGAACAAAAGTCCCATTAGACACAGTCCTCAAGTTTTCCCGCTCACATTGCCCATAGGCTACTCTCTTTCCCACACATTCTGCAACGGCTACAGAAGGCTTGGACAAAAGCATGTCTAGCTGGCTTATCTTTCTGGTTAGGCCATGAATGCTTGTTTTCTTCTTTAGCTATTTATTGTATGGAATACTCTAGAAGCCCCTACCATTCTGTCCTATCGTGGGCCTTCATGGTCTTCTGCCTGTGGCCAGACCGTAGTAAAGAAGGAAGCTCTGGCCAGGAACCTGAAAAAGACCATGGTTCTGGGTTGCTCAGGTGCTAATGTGTCCACCTGAGTCAAGTTGCGAGAATCCTACAGTTAAAGAGAATCAGAGCTACAAGAGGCTTGTTTAAATCATAAAACACTTTACCAATGAGGCACAGAAGCCTAGAAACAGGAAGTAACATGTCCGAGAACAAGGCATAGAAAAGCCAGGAGTAGACACTCAAGTCTGTGAACATCAGGTAAAAACATAATACCACAGGACCTAGAAGAGTTGAGTTGAGCCCTCACCCGACCCCAGCAATTCTAGAGCAAAGGGAGATAATGTATGCTTGCATCCCGTTCCCACAGAATCACTGCCTGTGTAATCAGATGAGCTTCCTCAGCTAAATGCTTGCTAGCTCATTATTTTGCTTAAAAATGATTAAAAGGTTCAGAAATAATTACCAATTTTAATTTCCAAAGTGGGTTGCACTGCAAAAGGCTCAGTATTCATAAACACGCGCAAACTGAACTCTATGAAACAGACTGACTGCAAGTAACCTCTCAATTAGAAACAGATGCCAGGGCCCCAGGTTCTAAGTGTTTCCATGTCAAATGGCCTGGTCACAAGTGAAGCCAGCCACAGGGTTAATTGCTCTCTCCTTCTCTTGTGGCTCTACGTTGTAGGTTCACCCTTTCCTTGGGATCCTATTGAGAGCATCGTCAGAGCCCTTCTTTCTGGGTAGAGCCTGCTCGGGGCTCTGTCCTTTCCACAGAGATCACCTACCCCTGTCACTGACTGGTCTCTGCACTGAGTGGGAGCTGAAACACACAGGACACGAAGCTCGTGATCCTCAAATGTGCCAAATTTGACTGAAAGTCAGAGGCCATGGGTAGACCTCCTCTCCAAGAAGCAGATAGCGCTGCTGACTGATAGAGATCATTCACAGAAGCCAGCCTAGGGAACCATTCTAGGTAAGCCAGCCTAGGGAACCATTCTAGGTACTCATGCATTTCCCCAAATTCTATTATCAGCATGGTGGTACATACATGTAACCCCAGCAGTTAGGAAAGCAGAGCACTGTTGAAGGGGCCACTGAGCAAGGTACAATCCAAAGGGCAGGGAGATGGGGGTAAGCCCCAGCTAGAGCTTCCTTTCATATATATATGAAAGAAATCTAAGTGGAGTCCCCCAAATAACAGGGAAGCCCAAACTCCTGTTAGACATCATTTACCCTCAAGGGAGACCTCAGTGCCAGGAATGGGTTACGTCTAATTGAGTCGTTGGCCAAAGGGGCCCCATGGAAATCCCCAAATGACTCAGGCTATTTCCAAGGTTTTCAGCTGTCCTCCACAATGAAGGTAAGGCCCTAGTGCTGAAGACAACACTTACCTACCTCACTGCACAGGGAGAAATGGAGCTGGGGCCTAACTGGAGTCATCACCCCCACTGACTAGAGATCATGGCACTGGAACGTATTCTTCATGATACCAGAGGAAAAGGGTAAACACTAACCCAGCTACAAACCATTCAGTGGTGACCTGAATATAAATATTCCAGGACGACAGACACAATTCAACTGTCATAGTTCACATACGACTGGGAAATGGGAAGTTTATCGTCCATATTTGCTTCTCTGGAATGTTAACACATTGTTCCATCAAAGCCTCTAATGCTGAAGTTTACTCCTGGAGTGTGCTAGATGACAGAAAGCCATGGCCTATTGTCTGTGGACCCACTAGAGGTACATAGTAGTCTTAAAAGCACAAGAGTCACAGTCAAGGGAATCACACCTCAATGTGAGCATTGTTCTCTCCAGATCCTGGTGTGAACACTGCCCCCCCACCCAGACACAAGTGTGAACACTGTCCTTCCAGACCCCAGTGTGAAAACAACACAGCAAAGATCCATACACTATCGTCACCTGCTGCCTGGCCCTACCTGCCCTTGGGGGTTGGAGGGGAGGCAGTACAGAGTCAGCAACACAGACTCCTAAGGCAGGTGAGAAACACCCACAGCAAGCTCATCTGCTGAAAACTCCTTTAATACCCTCCACCCGCACCCCACTGGTCCCAAGAAACCATCTCTTCTAAACAGCAGTTCCTGATTGGCTGGCATTGTCTGCATCAGCAATCCTTGGTCTGTCAGGCAGTCCTCAATTAGGTCCTCCTGCAGGAGATGCTTTGGCAGCTGCATGGTCCCCAGTGTTTACGTAGAGGTGACCCCACCCGTTCCTGCTATAGTCATCACTCAAGCTCAGGCAAAGTATGCGAGTGCTTTCCCTTTTCCCATCTTGAGAACTCAGCTTCCCCTCTTCTCCCATTTCCCTTTTGTCAGGTTACCTGCACCATTAAAGCCAAATAACTTTTCAACTATGTTCACACTATTACGAGAATTGTTTCTTTTTTTTTCTTGTGCTCTGGATAAAGCTGCATGGGTGAGTGATCTGCCCATCTGTTATAAAGACTGCCATAGTTAGCACGAATTTTACATAGCTGGAGTTTTCCCAAGTTTGTCTGTCTTGCAATATAACAGAGACCATGTGCCCCTTGAACACTGAGCTGCTGGGAGAGCAGAGTGAAATACTCCACTACCTCGTGTGTACGCTTACAGTCACACATTATTCAGGAGCTTTTAGTTAAAAGCAACAGAATCTACTCTGGACAACATAAAACAGAAGGGAGGGGCAGGGGAAAGAGCGTGAGCTCACACATCTGGATGAGCAGCAGTTGGGCCGTGAAATAATTATTCTGCCAGATGGCTTTGGTAGACCCAATTCTGGGCAAAGCTCAGAGCACTTGGGCTCCTATTGCAGACCCTACCCCCATGCCTGCTACATCAAAGCTTTATGTCAGGCCCCTGGGACACCCTCATGGACCTCAAGACTTTTCTGAATTGAAGGTATCTTTGATGTGGTTGAATGTATAGTGTTCTTCCTACCGTGGGATTTGAATATACTTTCCTTACACCAGTCACCCCAAAAGTCCTTGTGGACATTCTCCAGAGACCTGCCCCAGCCCCAGCTCCATCCCTTAGTCAGGTGTCCTATGACACAGTAGGACCTTTATGGTCACCTGACAAAGTGGGAACAAGAGGCAATAAGGAACCAGACATGAGGACTGTTTGTCAGAGAACAGAGGACTGGTCTGAGATAGCTGGGGGAGGGTACTAGTTATACCTGCATAGGGGCAGCTGTAGTTATGATGTGAAGGCAAGGCACTAATTAGACCAGCTTTGTGTTTGCTTTTAAATTGTACTTGAGTCAACACTCCTAGCAGGGACTGAAGGAAGCCCTGGAACAAAGAAACTACAGGTGAGATTCATACTGGAGGGCCAGTAAGAGAGTAAAAGAGGGCCTGGTCAGATGTTCCCAACAAGATGAAGAAAAGGGGGCAGATACAATAACATTTAATGGGATTCATGACAGATAAGATAGGTCAGAACTCTGATGGTTAACACTGGTTGTCACCTTGATGGGCAGTAGAACCACCTCAGGAGGCAAACTTTGGGGCATGACTGCCAGATTGGGTTTTCTGAGGTGGCAGTAACCCCCTCACTGGGGGCAGCACCATACCACAGACTGGGATCTTGGGCTGAATAAAAAGGGGAAAGTGAGCTGAGCACCAGCAGCCAGCTCTCTTTGCTTCCTGCCTGCAGATGCAGTGTGACATGTGACAGCTTCCTGAAGCTCCTGCAGCCAAGACTCATCCTGCCAGGGTGGACTGTACCTCCTCAGACCATGAGCCAAGACTGTACCTCCTCAGACTGTGAGCCAAGACTGTACCTCCTCAGACTGTGAGCCAAGACTGTACCTCCTCAGACCATGAACCAAGATAAGCCTTTGTTTCTTACGTTGCTTTTGTCAGGGACTTGGCTGCAGCAACAAGAAAAGAAACTATATAAAGTAGAAAGAAAATTCTAGAATAATTCCAAGGTTCAGTTTTTATGAAGAGCTTTTGGTACCACTTATAGAAATCTGGCAAGTACTTGTCACTGGGCTCAAGGAAGTAGGCTCAGATAGGAATATTCACATTTGAGGTAATGCAAGGATCAAGGTAAACACAGCCAAGGAATGTGTGACTTCCCTTTTGTCTTAGTAATCCTGATAAGCCCCCAGACCCAGTGACTCTGGGACTTTATTGCTTTGTTTGATTATTACCTGGTGTGATCTCTTTGTTCATTGCCTTGATTACTTGTCTTTGATGTAAGAACTGACCCTATTCTCTGCAAGTACCTAGAATGGTATAAAAGCTGACTGGGAAAAAAAATGAACCTGCTTTAGCCTGAGCACTGGCTGGAGTCATGTTATATTGTTGTCTTATTGTCTTTTTCTTTTCAATCCTCACTCCTGCACTTGAGACCCTGTTGACTGACTGAGCTGGCCTGATCAAGCTTTGGTGTATGTCCTTGAGCCACAGTTAAAAGGAGTGAGAACAGGATTAAAGTGTTTAGGAAGATAGGAGGAGGTATCTGTGTGGGGCAAGCCGGGTGACTCTCAAGTGGTTGCTCATGATCTGAATGGCAGCTAGACAAGGAGCAGAAACTCAGCAGATCTCTGGGGGAAGCAGAAGCTCCACTTTGTCCCCCATCCCTGAGAGCATGATTCCCAGTCTAACAGAATGTACAGTAGCTTCTATGGCTACTCAGCACTTAAAATGCAGCTTTTGCAACTGAGCTGCTGGGCTTGTCCCACTAAGAGAAGCGCCGTCGATTCAGCATCCTTCTGTGAGCAGCCATGGAAGAGATCTGCCCCCTACACGGGGCAATTGACTCTCTATGACTGAGCCTCTAATTCTGAAACTAGACACATGGAGGGAGCAAACATTACAGGCTCGGGGCTCAGTCCCACAAGGCAGCCCCCACTTCAGAGACTGCAGACAAGCCACTGGCTGTTTTTCTAGTGATTCTGAGTGACCAGCTAAACACCGACAATCCCCAAATACCTGTAGGAGTCTCGGTTCACTTTCCAAGATGTCTCACAAAAGTGGGGAGTTGCGGGGCTCCTTATATGGTTACAGGTTCACTATAAGGCTAGTGGGAAGGGCTTCTTAGACAAATCATGGAAGGAGGGGCTGGGAACTGCTAGCCTTTTCTGGCTACTCCACCTTCCAGGCCCCCCTCCATGGTGATAGGTCATATAGTCTTCGACATGAAAAGCCTTCTCCTTTGGTCTTTTATGAAAGTGTCACAGTGGCCATGAACAACAAAATCTTCAGTTTTCTTCCTGCCAGGCTTAGGGGTGACAAGATCAAACCTTCAACACTCATGGCTGGTTCCCCTGGCAACAGGTCCCCATCCTGAGGCTGTGAGTCTATTAGACTTTGACTCATTAGAATGAGAAGCTTCTATCTCATAGAAATTCTAAGGGATTCAGGAGCCGAGTCCTACTCGTGGTGCTCAGGGAGTTACAAAGGTCTTGGCAAATCCACGTAGGGACCGAGCTCAAAAAAAAACCTCAGAACAAAGATCCTCCTGGTATGTATATCTACAAAGGTTTTAAGGGCTGTGCTAGGATCCAGGGGAAGAAACCAAATATACACTCCATATTCTATCCAGATATCGTTATAACTTCAGTGAATTGTAATAAACATGAATTTAAATAGCCACATGGGAATAACAGCCAGAGTTTTGGCTGGCACAGATCTGGACAGGAGCTAATATTAGACACGCCAGCACCACTCATCAGAGGCTGCTGAGATAAGAAGGGACCTTAAGAGTTTATCTAGCAGAATTCTCTCATTTCACAAATAAGAAAATTCAGGCCCGAGCAGAAGTGACTTAAGCCAAAAAAAAAAAAAAAAAAAAAAAATCACTGCAGCAGAGAGATGTCAGGCGGCCCAGAGCCCCAGGCTTCTGTGCACGACCTCACGCCCTTTCCACCTCACAGGAAGTTTCTTGTGCTGATGCAAAAAATAGCTGCAATTTGGTTTAATTCTGGTGTGTGGAATCGATGCAGCTGATGGGCAAAGCCTCATGGAAGATCATGTGCTCCCCCTGCTGAGCACAGCGTCTGCCTGTACGTCATGTAAGTAGCTATCTTAGTTATCGTTTGATAGATATAAATAATAGAATGTGCTGCAGTTACACCACAGAAGGCACTCATTAAGGAAACCCCAGTGGCCTGTGCAGCCCCCCCCCCCTCCCAAAGCACCTCACAGACAGCTAGGAGGCAATTCAGTCACGGACTGTTCACAAATTTTTCCACCAGAGCTCAATGGTGCCTTTTTAGGACCAAAACTGGGCTCTAGACCAAGACCTCTCTCTCTTAAAGTGGGTGTCACTTCCACCCCTCCTGGGCTGCACACTGGGTCCCACCTCCATTCACACATGACAGTTCAGACTCTAAAACTCAAGACTGGAGCTCTAAGACCTGTGGTGTGCAGGACAGTCTGGCTTCTGCCTTATATCATGACCCTCAGAAAGCAGGAAGAACCTCAGACATAGGAAGGCAATTCAAAAGGTGACTAAGACAACACTCCACAAATGACTACCCGATAAACAAGCCGTCTGCACTCTTTAGAAACCAGGGCTCTTACAGTCCCATTGCTAAGAGTTTCCTTCACTTCTGCATTTTAAAAGGCACCTCTATATTGCAGGTCCTTCCATTTTATACCCCACATTATTTTTAACTTATCAACAGATACATTTATCTTCAGCAATGGTTACATACAGAATTGCATATAGGTGTCTAAACTGTGGATGTCAACACTCACAGCATAAAAAGGTTTCTTTCCATTTATGTTACTTTTAATCCATATTTTGTAATTAAACAAATCCAAATATAGTAGTCATAAAGATAAAAACAAATTAAAAAAAAACCCTCTAGCAACGCTTTCCTCAAAATCAAGAGCAGCAGACATGGAGTAAGCAATGAGTCACAACATCATCTAAGAACCAAAACTGCTGACCTGGGGGCCATGATCAAGGACCTTTTATCCAGCAAAGGGATGAAAAGTGTGTCAAGACATTGGGAGTGTCTGAGCCTGGGACCAGGAATGCAGTCCCTACCACTGGCACTAACTGTGATGGACTCTGATCATGATAAGAAATGAGAGAAGACACCAGACATCAGGTCAAGATTTGAGGGGAAGCCAGAAAGAGATGTGCTTCTGGCAGCTCAGGGAGGAAGCCAGCATCATTCATTCAGCCCAGCATGGCTGACATCCAAGGCAGGAGGGTAGATGGCTAGTTGGGCCATCAACAGCTGGACAAGAAGAAAGGTGAGCCAGGAAAGGAGCTGGAACTCAGGCTTGCTTCAGGAGACAGTCAGTTACTCACTATGAGAAGAAAGTCCAGTTTGTGTCCAAACTCTGGCAATGGGGAAACAAGAGAGCTGTCCATGCCCTAGAGAGTACGACTGTAGTCCACTGTCAGTGAACTGCCTCACATGAGGGTTCCTGGGTCAAGTACTCCCTCTACACAGTAAACAGGGCTATGATATAGTAGTTCGGGGTTACTGATGCCCGACTTAAGGAGCTTCAAGGCAGCTGTTGTAGAGGCTTTCCCTAAGAGGCAGGTACCAGCTAGACAACCCAGGCCCAGCTCCTGGGAAGAACACATAGTATGTCAGACCATGTCCCTAAGAACTCCAACACCCTTCACCTCCATTGCTTCCTTGGCATTTTGTTGTTAGTTGTTTTGAGACAGAATCTCCTGAAGTGCGAATATCTGTTTTCTTTGGAGACTCAGTTGAGTCACGTGATTGTTTTTCTGGACCCTGTCTTATGAGAGGATGTTCTGCTGGAGCAGACACGTGAGCAGATGTTTGGCTGAAGCAGACACATAAGAGGATGTTTTGCTGAGAACAGACATGTGGTGCATTTTTGGAAGCTGCCTGGTGAAAAAACATGTGATGTGCACTGAGGTAGATACTTGAGAGGACACATGATGTTTGGAAGGAGTATAAGCATAACCCAACAGACAGTGGACGATGCTCTGGCATTGGTTCACCTTGCAGCTCTGCGGGTCGTCATTGCTCTCTGCTGACAATGCCCGGGCACTGGTTTGCTTTCTTCACTGATCTTTGCTTGTCATGAGTTTGTAGAGAGAAGCCCACCAACGAACTTCTGGTGGTATTTAGCTGCTTTTGTCCACTCCTGCGAACTCATGTCTGCCAACCAGCAGAGCCTCACAGTTTCTTCTGGATTGAGCCACTGCTACTAAAATTTATCCAAATAGTTTTTGAGGAACTTGGAGACATTGAGCACTGTGGGGACTGGGGAATATACAGGTAAGTGAGACCTCACTCACTGTCTAGGAGTACATGTGACACACACACATGCACACACACACACACATACATACACATACATACACACACACACACATACACACACATACATACACATACACACACACACACACACACACACACATACACACACACACACACACACACACACACACACACACACACACACTATTTAAAAGCCTGGGTTCTACATATTCCTGAGCACAAAAGTCACCCAGGTGGTAGCCACCATGCAGGAAAAAGTACAGTGGACAAGTGAGCTCCCTGGAGACAGTCCGCCTTGCTCAGCTAAGATGAGTGCTCTCTGGAAAGGCGTGACCCCACAGAGTTCATCCCAGGACTGCTTCTTGCTACTGATGTCCCTTTTCACATTTGTCATTGCCATACTCCTCATTTATCTGGCTGGTGTGAGTGGACACAGGGTGACCCTCACTGCCTGTAGCCAGGTGTGATTACTTCCTGGGTGACAGCCCACTCTGTTGGGCAAATCTCCTGTAGATCAACATGAAGGTGAAAGTTCTTGAGATAATGCTGTTTAGATAAATTAATGATTTTATGGAATTCCTGATTGGATTTAAGTAACTTTAGGAAGTTATCTTGATTTAAATATTTTTGGGAAATTAGAGTAGTTGATAGAAAGTTTAAAGTTAGAATCAAGAAGAGTAAGTGCTCCTTTCTCATTAAGCAAAACTAAGAGTAAGAGAGAAATAGTAGAGCAAGCATTCTTGCATGCATTACAAGCAGGTAATTGTAGTAGCAAGAAAAATAGGCTTAGGACAAGTTAGCAGTCGAAGAAAGCATTCATTCTGGGTTGGGCCCGAGTTCCTTGGTCTGGTGATCTAGGGATGTGGTAACAGGTTTTCTGTGAGCACCATAAAATAGAAAAGTCATAAATAAAAAGTAAATAATTCTATTATGAGTATAAGAATAAAACATAATTAGCCAGTCTAGCTGATCAAGTCATCAGAATAAGACATAAGACAGATGACCTGTTCCTTAGTAAGTACAGATTGTCCTCAGCCAAGCATAGGGAGAAACTTGCTACTGTAGATTTGGCCTGCTTAAACTTTGCTAATCTATGACAAAAATTATTGCTTTGGGATTATAATGAGTTTGTGGAGAGAAAGATAGATGAGAATTGTTTAGTTAGATATAAGTTTCAAAAAAGAAATACATACTCAACAATCCTGTTGTAATTTCCTCTTGTGTAATGATTTTAATCTGTTTTTGAAGAATATGTCTTTGTGGTGATTATGTCTAGAAAATGTGTAACTTGTGGCTATGAGGTAATAAAAATTTGTCCTAAGGGGTATAAAATGGGTTAAGAAAAATATAATGCTGCAGTCTGCTTTTGCTTCCATCACTCTACCTGTGCACGCGTATGTGCATGTGTGCACCCCCATTGGCTGCTATCTAGACAGACTCTGGTCAGCCTCTGAGTGTTGACTCCCCATCAGCTGCTTTCAACAGTGACCCCCAATCACCAATGCCATACCTCACTGCCTGCTTTGGTTTACCCTGTAGTGTCAAAGCTGGACTTTGGCACCTAGGCATTTATACTGAACCCCACGGGGCCCACCCAGCCCAGCATGGCTTCAGAAGCAGAGCTTCAGGCAAGAGGATCCTGGGGTCGGAAAATTTCATAATCAGTGCCTGCAGGGGCCTAGAGAAAGGCTGCAAGGGAGGAAACAACATTTAGGACAGACTGGAGGGGGACAGGATAGGGACACTTATACCCAGTGACTCTCCTGCAGGTAAAGACAAAGTGAGCCTTTGTCAAGTTCCACTGCTTCTGAGCACAGTGTTGAGAGGTTTGCATATATCATCCTGAGAAGCAGGACTGAGTTCTTCAAAATACCACAATCAGGAGATGCTGAGTCCTATACAAAGTGGCATATGGTTTGCACCTGTCCCCTTTACCTGACACAGGGCTACAAAGGCACAGATACCAGACTTAGCTAGGAACACTGTTTTAATAAGACCATGCTTTATATCATCATTAAAAAAAACATTTACTTAACACTAAAAAAGGTGTTACATTTGCAAAGTAAAAAGGACATTAAATCTTCAGTAACTAAGCAAGTGTTTGCGTTGGAACTGTCATCTCCATGTGTATTTAGACATACATATTCAGTGACTTTCACTCTGTGTGTGTTTAGAAACATATGCAATGGCTTTCACCTCCATGTACGTTTGTTTAGAAACATGTATGCAAGGGCTTCCTCAGTGGACTCAGAATTCACATGTGCTTTGCTGTTTCTAAGCTGTTAGACTAAATACAGACCATAATTTTCTTCCCATGACCACCTGGACCTTACCCCAGGAATGAACCTCTCCCTTTCCATTAATCCTTCCTCTCAGTTTCCAGCTGGTAACCCAAAGGAGTCTCAAAAGATCTCTGAATATGGGCAAAGCACAGCTCACTGGTGGCAAAGCACAGCTCACTGGTGGCTCTTCCTTCTTGGGGAGCCCTTTACCTTGAATGAATCCTTCACTTTACCACCTGACTTCTTAAATACACAAGGGAAGCTCTTCCCGAGACTTTGGACATCACACAGTCCCAGACAAACTTGCAATGATGGTGAGCAGACGTCTTCACCAACACCATGAACATTACAATAACCTGCAGTAGTTCACTTTGTAGCTGATATTATCTATCTTAAAAGGGGTGAAAAGTACAATGGCATATACCTGTAGTCCCAGCTACTCAGGAGACTAAGGCAAGAGGATACTTAAACCCAAGTCTCAAGGTCAGCCTGGGCAAAGTAGCAAGCCATATTGTGGCTTTCATGACACAGCAATCCTAAGACATCACTGAGACTCAAAATTCAAGCCCCAACGTTGTTTTTTAAACCCAACTCTTAAGCTGAAGAACTAGAGACACGAACCAGTCAGTCATTAGGCAGGGCTGTTAGCTTGCTTAGCTAACACGCTAATGACAGTCTCCATCCTTTCAACAATCTGAGATAGCATATATACAACGAAAAGGCTGGAGCAGAAAAGATCGAATGAGAAGTGAACAGCCGTCTGCTCTATCTTCCCTCTATCAGAACAAACCATGTTTTGGAAAGGTGAGGTGTGTTTTCACATAAGTGCTTTCACTTGGACAGGTTCTAGTCTGCACTATATTAAACACCATGCTATTAGCAGAATCTGTCCATGTATGAGATGAATCTTCCTGGTTTTGTTAGTTACTGAGATAAACATCCTGACTTTATCAGGATGGGGATTATGACAGAGTCCTTCACTGAGAGGAAGTCAAAGCAGGAGGAACTCAAGCAGTTAGACAGACCAGAGCCAAAAGCAGAGAGAGAATAGAGTCACCTTTGCTTGATCACTCATCTAGCTGTCTGTCTCATATAGTTCAGAAACCCTTGCCTAAGGAATGCTGCCACCCACAATGGGCTGGATCTTCCTACATTGATTAACAATTAAGTCAATCCCCTCTAGGCATGTCCACAAGCCTACCTGATCTAGAGAGTTCCTCAGTGGAGGCTGTCAAGTGATTCTAGGTTATGGCAAGTTGACAAGAAAAATCACTACAGGAATTCATTTTCTAAGCCATATCAACTCCAAAAACCTTCTCAAAAGCTTTAGAGCCTCCCTGGAGGCTCACAGCCTCTCTCATTCACCTTAGTACCACACAAGGCGGCATGCATACTTGGTACCCTTGTGATTCCTAACAAGATGTCAAAGTAGCCTCTTCCTGGCCAAAATAATGGCTTGGATATGCCAAACATGGTGTTTAAAATAAATGTAGAAACTTTAGTAAAATTATTTTGCTATAGAGGGAAAAAACGACACCTATTTGAAATACACATTTGAAATGGATTAAAAACATTAAATATATACAATGTTTAAAAATAGGAAAATATACATTTTAATGGTTTTAAATTTATACGCATGCAAACAATAAAAAAATCAGAAAAAGGCGAAATTGATTTTTTTTTAAATACAAATCTTTTTTACTTTCTTGCCAAAGCTAGACAAAGCTAAATTTGAACATGACAGCCGATTGTCCATAACGAGACAGACATTCCATTCTACAGTCTTTTCTTGCCAAATTGGTCATTTTCCCTTTTGCTTTTGTAGTGACATGTGAAGAACTCCAGGCAGTGTCTTCTGAGGTTCTCTGGTGAGTGGCTGTTCTGACTCCTGGAAGTCTTTCCTATGATTTGTGTAAGATAAAGAAGGATGGAGTTCATTGCTATCCTGCTGTCATCATAGAACACCCAGGGGAAAATGCTCACACTTCCCATGTGACTGGCCCTTCCGGCCTCAGACCTGTGCCACACGCACTAGCACCAAAAAGGAAGCTCATTCTTCAGCTTTGAGATCACAGAATAGGCTCTGAGGAAGCTTGCATCACTCCAGAGAAGACAACATTACCACCATCCATGTCAAAGCTGCAGCTGACTAATCTCAGGCAGGCTGCACAAGCCTGACAACCCAGAGAACACTTGAGGAGCTTGACGGAGCCAGTAAATAGTTCTTGGAACAAAAACAAACCAAAATGGTACCAATCCCTTTTACACACCTTCCTTTACAAACCAGAATATAATTTTCCCTTGAAAAAATTCCTCAAGTGTAAAATCTCTCTCTCTCTCTCTCTCTCTCTCTCTCTCTCTCTCTCTCTCTCTCTCTCTCCCTCTCCCTCCCTCTCTTGTCCCAGGGTTACCAGCCACTGTTTGTGCAGCAGGGCCACTGACTACTGCACAATGACACTGCAGCTTTCTCAGTGTCTGAAGGGTGATTGAGATCTTCTGCTGGCTAAACAGTAGAAGCCACTTAGCCCACCCTCTGCACCAGCTGCTCTTTCCTTCCTTCTCAGAGCAGAACTTAAGAGATGTCATTGGTGTTCCCTCTCGACATGCAGCCTGGCTTTAGCACCATCAGGCCACTGAAACCGTTCTTACCACTGCATCTAACCTTAAACACACTTGGTTTCTTGTGTTTCACCTCACAAGCTTGGAACAAGAAAGCGGGAAAGCCAGCACCAGCCCATCAGGTCCCAGAACTCAAGAGACAGAGGACTACTCTGCTCTAAGCAACCAGTTATATCTGTCTCCCTACTGCTGACACAACTGAGCTGGGAGGAGGAGACAGGAAGAGACTCTGGGGTCTCTAAGTCATTTTCTGGGGGAATGTCAGCATGTGGTGGAAGATGAAAACAGCTGCTCACAGAAACTGAGGTGCTGGAAAGTAGAGATGTCACTCAGTCCCCAGCCATAAGCAATTTGTATTATTTGCTCTGGCTGCCTTTGATAAAGGGGATGTAAATCCCCAGGATTCACAAGAAAGAGGAAAACACACCTCTCCCAGCTCCGTTTGTTTCACACACTAACCAGAATAACTAGCTACAATCCTTCAACAAGGCCTTGAACCAGGGATCCGGCATCAGCTACAGCAGACCCATGCCTCGGTCTCCTCCACTGCCCCTATGTCTGGAGTCCAGATAAGAACATGAGAGTGAGACCTCAAAGGCAGACCATGGCTCAGTCAAGCCACAAGCTGGCAAGGCAAGTATGGAAAAATCACACAGTCAAAAGTTGTTTGTTTTTTAAGGACAGCATCCAGAAACATCCTTGTAGGAGACAAATGGCAAGTTCACTGTCTGCAGAAGCAGAGTCTCCCAGTCTGACATAACTCCTCTCCTTCTCAGGCTCACTGTCTGTAGAAGCAGAGTCTCCCAGTCTGACATACCTCCTCTCATTTCATTCATTCACTCCCTCCATAAATGTTTGTTGAAGGTTCATTCCACACAAGTTTCTCAACTTGAATATTAGTAAATAATTAGGGCTTGACCCCTTCCCTGAAGAATGTTACCAGAGAAATTAAGGATCAACTTGTGTCTACCACAGGCCTTGTGGGAACAGTTCCATGAAAGTTAAAAGTTCCAAAACATCAAGTCCATACTCCAAACTAGGATGCAGGTATAGATAGTAGTGGGAGTTACCTAGGATGCAGGTACAGATAGTAGTGGGTGTTACCTAGCAAGTTCCTGGGTTTCACACCCAGCATGGGAGGTAAGGGCCTCCTATTTCAAGACCCTGATTTCCACATTCAGCACAGGAGGTGAGGGGCTGTTATTCTTGGTTATCTTACCAGGCAGCCTTTTCTGATCTGCTTACATGTGGAATTCATGTACCACTGTAATAATGTAAGAATTTCAGGTCTCGGCTTGAACTTAAAATTAAAAGATCCCTAGGTTGGAGTTTCAGTTTGCTGCTCCCGAGGTACATCCCAGAAGGTGCACATTCCAAAGACTCAAACACACATTCCAGGAAGAAGGGCCCAAGATAAGAGTTTATCAGGGAGATGAGCCCTCAACACAGTACACCTGGGTTAAACAGAAGCCACTTAAGCTAACTCTCATTGTTGTAAAGATAAGGTGCAAATTTGAGTTACCTAGAAACTAGGCCTGGGAACAACAGCTGTTTGAAATCCTTTATGGTTATTGTTTAAGAAGTAATTAACTGTCCTTGTGAACTCTGTAAAAATGGTATATAAGCTGCTTCTAGCTTTGGCTTGGGGTTTCTCTTACCTGCGTGTAGGGAAGCCCCGGTGCACTGGTTATCATCTTATCATCAATACACCTTATGCTATTGCATTGAATCTGCTGTCCGTGAGTGTTTCTGGGGGAGCACATCCCCTGGTTTTGGATCCTTAGGTCCAAGACCATCTCTGCTGTATCTCTGGTTCATTATCCTTCCCAATATGCTGTTCTGACCTTTGCTATCTCAAGAGTTCACACACGATCTATGTTTACCATCTTGAAGAAAACTAATGCATTCCAAAGTTCAGCCTCTAAGGAGGTTTGAGAGAAAGCAAGGAAGGCTTAACTCCCGCCCCCACCTTGAGACATTGCCATTGCAGCCTAGTGCCAAGGTTCTGCACAAGTGCCATTTTCCTTCAATATCTTACCAGTGGGGAAGGGTCATGTCTTGAGGCAAGCTGAACCACCACATGCACAGAAGCCACAATGACTAGAGTTTAACAAACTTTCAGACTCAATAAACATGAGCCAATATTTACAGAAAGGAAAGCTGTCCAGTGATGGTTACTTCCTCACAGCCTTTCATTTACAGTGACTCTTCAGTGACCATTATTCCCTCCAAGGTTTTTGACAGACATCTCAATATTTTTTTAACATTATTAAAAATGACGGTCACTATGAAGAATTTAAAAAACATAGGAAAGTTGGGTTTTTTTACAGATTAGTTTAGTTTAGTTTATGTGTGTATTTTACCTGCATGCCTGTATGCATGTAAACCATGTATGTGCCTGGTGCCCAGAGAGGCCAGAAACAGGGCATTGGACCTCCTAGAATTAGAGTTACAGATGGTTGTGAGCTATCAGGAATGGGAATCAAACCCAGGACCTCTGCAAGAACAACAAGTGTTCTAAACCACGGAGCCATTGCTTTAATCTCACAAAGTTGATTTTCAAAATCCTATCCATTTTATAAGCACTGTCAATATTCTGGTCTATTAATTTCTGTCTAATTTGTTTAACTTCATATCTATGTAAAATTAGTATGTTCCACAATACAACCCTGGTTAAAAACTCACCAGTAAATCAGGTTATAAATTCCTGTCTATAATCTCAGTTATACATTAGGTCATACTTCCACAACTGTAAAACAAGTGATAGACTCAGTTTTAAAAGATTAAACTCAATGGGAGAGAATTGGTCGTATGGACTGTTGGATGTCTGATAAGAGCCAATAAAGCTAGTTTTTTCACTTGCTACTTATTTCTCCAGTGACTTCATCCATGGAAGTAAGATCTCAGTAAATGTGGGGGATAATTTTGGTCATCTACCCTTGAGAAGGCTCATCAGATGCCTTGAACACGTCTGTAGAGCATTTTCTGGATTGCTGATTGCTTTAGGCATGCTTAGCCTACCACGGGCATTACGATCCCTTGACAGGTCGGCCTGGACTGTATAAGAAATGACCATGTAAGCTGTGTTCCTCTATGCTCTCTGCTTCGGTTCCTGCCTCCAGGTTCCTGCCTTCACTTCCTTTGATGGTGGAGCTACAAACTTAAACAAACCCTTTCTTCTCCAAGTTGCTTTTGGATGATGTTTTATCACAGGAGCATAAAGCAAACTAGGAGAGTTTATGTCTGTCACTCCTGATAGAAGCAGATCTGAGTCATTATTCACATGGAACTGGGCGGACACACACATGGTGTTAGCAATGTTTTCCTGGCAAGTAATCAATTGCCATCACTCTCTACGGTTTTCTACGGTTTTCTGTTTGCATTCTTCCATAACAGATTTGCTGTTTGATCAAAGTTAAGATCAAAAGGCACTGGCTTACCTGATTAAGAAGTTGTGTAGTCCGACATCAAAATACCTGTTTAAAAGAGACAAAACAAGCCTATGAATAAAACAGTTGCAGCAAGGATGTACTTCATGATTTATAGAACAAGCATTTTGAATGTACAGCTACCCCTGGGTGATTGAGGCATAGCCCTGGGGCAGCAGCAGCAGTAGAGGCTTAGGCCACACCTCCAACATCCTATTCAGAAGCTCTGGGGACCAAGCCAGAAAGTTTTCTTAGCCCAAGTCATTCTAATGCAAAATCACCATCCCTGGGCACACAGGTACCTGCAAACCTAAGCTCCTCTAGAGATAAAGGCCCCAGTGGTGGGTGCCATGTGCCCTCTACTTTGCAGTAGGAAGAACCTTGATAACAGTAGTCCCCAGTGTTTATCTACCCAAACCAAATGAAACTTGTTTGAAAGCTCGGAACTACACAATGAAGGGAGGAAGAGTGAGTGAGTTAGCTGTCTTCTGAGCCCCACTCTGTTGTGGTTCCTGCCAGTTTCCGCCTGGAAGCACTTTGTCTTCCACAGTTGGTCTACTCTGAGCAGACTGTAGAAGGGCATCTCCCCCTGCTACAGCCTCACACAGGCCCCTCTGTGAGCCCTGGACAAAGCCTTTCCCATACCACTCAGCTGCTAAGTCCATACGAACTTCACTGACTCAGTTTCTTTAATTGTCAGGATTCTTGACTCTGAGCACTGGACCAGTCAATGCCTTATCCTTCCTTAGTCTGCTGTGAAGACGTTGGGATACCCCCATCACCCAATGGGCACTATTGTTTTCAACTGTACCCCCAGTCACCCCACTGTGTTGTCTCCTGAAAAACCTCAAATCTCTAAAATTAACACCTGATTTGAGGCCTTCCAAACTGATACACCTCTACAATAAGGTCTGGATTCAGTACCCTCTAGATAATGGTTCAAAATGGCCACCTAATGGCACGCTAGACCCAATCATTTTAAAGGCTCTTCATACATACTGCCAGCAGTATGGTAAATGGAAAGAAATTCCCTACATCCAAGCATTCATCTACCTTTGCTCTAATCCCTCTATGTGCTCTGCCTGCTCCCCACCCCAGCTTCTTTCAGTCTTGAAACCTACTCAACCACTGTTAGCTGACATTACACCTTTAGATCCAGCTGACGAACCACCTCCCTTCCATCATAGACCCGTTTCCATGCTGCTGAAAACCCAAACTGCTGCCTCAGTTTCTTCTTCTCACCAGGATACCTCAGAGCCTACTAGGCCGACCTCTCCAGACCCCTCCCCTCCTTCTGTGCCAGCTGCAGGGCACTCTAATCGCCCTGCGTTGGCACCAACCTTTACCCCTCCTATCACGCATTCTAAGGCCACTGCCAAACCCCCAATTCCTTTTTCTCCAGGGACACCTGAACCAGCATCTGTCCTTCCTCTAAGGGACATTGCTTGGGTTGACCGTCTGCTCAGAGTACATGTCCCTTTCTCACTGAGTGAGCTTTCTCAAATAGAGAGTAGACTGGGCTCCTATACTCCTCTGCCTTTATTAAAGAGTTCCAGTACATCACTCAATCTTATAGCTTGACTTTCCATGATGTTCATATGATTCTCACTAACAATTTACTTCCTAATGAACACAGGCAGGTTTGGGAAGAGGCAAATACACACGTAGATCAGATTCATCAGACAGAAGGAACACATCCAATCGGATCTGAGGTGGTTCCTGACCAGGATCCTCGATGGAATTATAATTCTGCAGGTGGTATCTTAGCTAGAGATAGATTTACAACACGCCGTTTGGCAGGCCTAAGAAAGGCAGCCTTAAAGCCAGTGAACTTTGAAAACCTCCAAGAAGTTGTCCAAGACAAACAGGAAAACCCATCTCAGTTTTTAGAATGCCTTACAAAGGCTTTATTGCAGTTTACCAATCTGGACCCTGAAAACCCAGAAGGTAAGCAACTTCTGATGACCTACATTTTTTTTTCCCAGAGCTACCCCGAAATAAAAGCTAAACTTAGGCGGTTGGAGAAGGGGTCCCTAACTCCACAGGCAGAAGTCTTGGTGCTGGACTTCAAGGTGTACCATGAGAGAGATGAGAAAGCCCGAAAACAGAAATACCACCTGCTGGCAAAGGCTCTCCAACCAGCCTCAGCTGCTAGCCCAGACTCCTGGTCTTTGAAGGCTCAGGGACCGCCAGGCCCCTGCTATAAATGTGGTCAACAAGGTCACTGGGTGAGGGCTTGCCCCAACCCCAGCAAGCCAAGGGGACCATGTACTAGGTGCCATCAAAAGGGACACTGGACTGTTGATTGCCCTCATGTCACCCAGAAGAGAGAGACATTGCTTCCAGAAAATCCTTCAGCTGACCTTCTAGGATTGGCTATGGATGACTGACAGGACCCGAGCTCTCTCAATCTGACCATGCCTATCACTAGCAGGGGGCCCCCCGATAGCTATCGTGGTGTGTGGATGACTCATCTCCTTCCTCCTGTACACTGGGGCCACTTACTTGGTCCTGATGGAGTTTTGGGGACTCACTTCACCTTTGTGTTTTCCTATTGTCGGAGTAGGAGGACAACCTTACCTTCCTCACCAGACCCTCCCCAATTAGTTGCATTTTTAGGGGTGTACCTCTCACCCATTCCTTTTTGGTAGTGCCTACATGTTCGGTCTCCTTACTGGGAAGAGATATTTTAGCCAAGTTGGGAACTTCTATTTCCTTTGCTCCCCCAATTTGCTGAAACCCAAGCTCACCAGCAGTTCCTCTGCTCCTTCTTCTAGCCAGTCAACCTACTAACACTAACATGGTATTTCCCTTACCAGCTTCTCAGGTGGACCCCCGAGTTTGGGATGTCCAGAACCCCTCTGTTGCTAAACATCATTCTCCTGTTGTCATCCAGTTACTGGACTCTATTAAGCTCCAGAGGACATCGAGATCACCCACTTTGTCCTCAATCCCAGAAAATGAGACACCACTCCGGCAGCCAAGCTCGACCTCACTGGACTAGACATGGGTTTCTCATCCTACGCCAACCCCCCTGCTTGTTTCCATCCAGGTCAGCCCTGACATCTGGAGATTCGAGGTTCAAGAGACCCCTACAGATAACAGTCTTTCCAAACAGGGTCAGGAAACTGCTCCATAGCCGGATGCCAAGAACCAATCCAAATTGCTGCCATCCCTCTATCTGTTGTCCCATCTAAATGGTATGTTCTCTACACTTGCTTCCTCTTTGACCAGATAGAAGACTATTGTAGAAACTGGCCAGACGATTATGGGGGCTGCCCATATTGGTCTTGTCAGATGCATATGCTAGGATCACAGACCAACCATTTCTTCTACCAACACCACAAGACACTCTTTTCTGCATACAAGACCCGTGGGATTCCAGCTGTGGTGCTTCAGAACCAACAGGGGCTAGATGTCCTGACAGTTAAAGAAGGTGGTTCCTCTTAGAAGAATGCTGTTTTTAGGGAACTTCCTGTTACAGGATTACCAGCTGCTGTCCACAGAGGAACCTGATGCACACATCTACCAAGTAGACCCCGATGGTGAAAGCCAGCTACTCCCCACAATGGACTATGCCCCTACACAGCAGGAAGTAGTTTAACAGACATGGCACCCCAACTCCCCTTTTACCATCTGCTTCTCCTCCCCTTTTTTTTCTTTTCTTTATAATAAGAAAAAGGGAGGTATGTTGGTATCAGGCTCTGAACCCAGTGACATCACATCTAGGTGACCCCACATCGTTGCCAAGGCAACCACCATACATTCTCAGAATCCACCTGGCTACCTTACTCGAAAGAGGCTATGTCACTACCCATATAAATAGGCAGAACCCCCTGACCTCTCTCTCTTCTTCCTCTTCTTCTCCCCACCCCACCTTTGCCCTATCTCCTGAATAAACCCCACTTGGAACCATTTGGTCTGGTGTGGTCTGTTCCAAGCCGCACATAGACAAATATCATATATTGAAGGCAAATCTCACATAAGCAAATTTCCACAACACAGGGGCTGAAAGGATGGCTCAGCAGTCATGAGCATTGATTGTTTTTGTGGAGGACCAGGGTTCGAGGTGGCTCACAACAGTCTGTAACTCCAGTACCGGGGAATCTGACACCCTCTTCTGGCCTCCACAGGCATCAGGCATGCATGTGATACAAAGACACACATTCAGGGAAAACATTTGTCATACACATAAAATCTTAAATGCTTTCTAAAACTTAAACACCCATACCACAAATAATGACAGTAAATTTAAAACACCTGCAGAGAAAAGCTCCAGTTTTACTACCTGAGGCACGTTATAACCAGCATCTCTTAAGCTTTGTAAGGGTTTCCCCGCAAGTTGGGAGGAGCTAACATGAGAGGAGTAAGGAGAGGAAGAGGAGGAGTAAGGGAAGGGAGAGAGACCAGAGAGAGGGGAACATGGCAGCAGATGTGTGTGTGTCTCTAGCAGTCTAAGGCAATCATAATATCTAGGTTGGGTATTGGGTAACACCTCTAATCGTGTGGGCATCTTGTTATTTGAGCATTACCAAATGTATAAAGCTATTGGATAATCTTTACACATTAGAGTCTCATTTCTACCAGGTACTGCGTGGATGGTGGGATGGTCTGGGTTCAGCCCAACCTTGTGGAGACAGCTTGGAAGATTGGCAGAGCCATCTCCCATGCTGGCATCTTGTGGGTGGCAGAGCCAGTGCTGCCTGTGCTGGTGGCCTGAGTCGGGTGGCTTCGAGATTAAGCTGCTGCCACTTGTGGCCACAGGCTTTGTTTAGTTGGGAAGATGGCAGCTGATTAAGAACAAACCAGATTGAGTGCTGCCTATTTAAAATATTACCACAACAATTCCACGGCCCTCCAAACAGCACCACCACCTGGAGATTGTGAGCTCTCTAGATTGTGAGATTGTGAGCCTAGGGTGGGGCTTTCACACTTAAAGTGCAACGCTTACTGAGTGTCTAGAGTACGGTAGCACTACGTCCATTGTTCAACTGTGCTGAGACAGCCACAGTTTATAGCTGAAGGAACTAGAGTTCAGAGAGGCTAAGTGATCTACACTGAGCCATGGCCAGGAGGAGCCTCAGCTGGGCTGCAGACTGAGCCTGAACATAAGCTCTTCAAGCTCTTACCAAGCAGGTCCTAAAGATACCAGCTCTCACTGCTTCTTAATGTTAACAACTAAAATACAATGTGTTCATGGAATAGACCACCCTCTCTCAAGTCCACCTAACCCTGACTTATGCCTCTCCCAACGCAGCTGTCCTGCTCCAGACTGTCTTGGTTCCTCTGAGCACACGTGTCTCACAGGTGCCCCAGGCAGCCCCCGAAGGTACAGACTCTCTCTGTTTCCCATTGTTCCTAACAGGAAAGAGCTGTTCATTTCATAAACCAATCCCTCCCCATCTCCATTTGACTCTGGCTTCTCTCAACACAGCTGTCCTGCTCCAGGCATCCTTGGTTCCTCTAAACACACATGCTCTGCAGGTGCCAGCAGACCCTGGGGGCTTCCATCTGGCAGGTTCTGGAAAGCCATGTGACCTGCTGGGCTGCTGCTCCCAGGGCGAGGATGGAAAGACCCTATTCATAGGGCAATTAGAGGACTTAAGTCATATTAATATAGAAACGTGGCTTAGCACCTGGTGCACACAAGTCCTCAGTTTTTATGGTTCCATTTCCAGAGAACTCAGTAGGAGAAGCACGCTCTACACAAAGGCCTAAGATGCTTCATTAATGCAGCTCAGAAAAAGGCCATACTGACTCCAGGGCCCAAGCAGGGAAGCAGACGAGGTGCTGGGTGCCTGGACAGCAATGGACAGCAGGATCAGGGAGAGCTCAACAGTGAACAAGAGAAGAATGGAATACAGGGGAACCTGCCCTGACCTGTTCTTGTGGGCCACTCACACACCGTCTCATTCTACTGAGGTCTCGCTCTCTCTGTATTGGTATTCATCGGATTCACGAATCAATCAATACTGGATTCATGCCTTCAATGTGCTGTGTGCACTGTGGTACCACAAGGTCCACAACTCTCATATTCTGACTGTAGGAGGTAATTAAGTATATCAATAAAAATCTACTGAGGACAAAATGCAAACAAGGTATCCACACAGTGTGTCCTTATAACTTTGGCTTTTCTGTAGAGGGAATGGTTTTCTGCATAGTCAGAAAGAGACAAAGGTGCAGGAACCCAAATAGGAAAGTTCCAGTTAGGAGTGTCTCCAAGGAGAGTAACCCCAAGCTGTGGTGTCAGCATGGCTGGAGTTTGGTGGTGAGAAAAAATAGGACACAGAGAGATTGAAGAGAGGAGTGGCCACCAGATCTTAAGGGACCAGGGGTACCAGTGAGCTTGGGTTTTCTCTGAACACCAATGAGAAGCAGTAGAGGGCTTTCAAAGAAAAACATGCTTGCTTGTATTTCATGCTCTGAGAGAGAGTCGTAAGCTTCAATATATCAATTAAAGAGATCACATTGGTTATCAAGAAAAGATGAGAGGAATCAAAGCCTCTTTTCAGCACATGCTAAAAATTTTAGATTTTGGAACACTTAAGAGTTTTTACACTCAATTTGATTAATTGAGGGATAATCAACAAAACCTATTTAACTATTCTAAAATTCCTCCTCCCCTCCAAAACCCCTCAAATCTTTTTAAAACTTTTATGATGTGTATGTATGTATGTGTGTCTGTCTGTCTGTGTGTCTGCCTGTGTGTGTGTCTGTGTGTCTATGTGTGTCTATGTCTATGTGTGAGTGTCTGTGTGTTTACAGGGGAGTGAGCATGCCACAGCGTGTGTGTGGAGAGCAGAGGACAACTTTCAGCAGTCAGTTCCCTCCTTCCATCATGTGGCTTCCAGGGACTGAACTCATGCCATGAGGCTTGGCAGCAAGCACCTTTACCCACTGAGCCATCTTGGCAGCCCAAACCTCTCTAATCTGAAAGCCTTCTGGTCCCAAGTATTTCAGAGAAGAGATGCTCACATGCATATACTATGATTAGTCTTAAAATTCTTAACGGCACTTGTCATGAGGAAAACTCAGTTTTATTGCATTCAATAAAACCAGAGAAATTGGTGTTTTAAACACTTTGCTCCACAAACTTTGTTCTTCTTGTGTAAATCTACTCCTGGGACTAAAGAACTTAATTTCTCTCTTAACAAATGCTTATTTAGCATCCACTATAGCCAGATATCTCCCGGGGCTGGGTGTATGGCACTGATTATGGGTGCTGACGATTTAGTGGCAACCGATGCAGCAAACCCAGCATTCTGGGGGCCACCTCCTTGAGGCTGGGGCCTCAGTGGCTATAGCAGCCTGCTGAGAAGTGACTTCTCCAGCCTTCACTGTGCCAGGCAGCTGGCAAACAATGCCCTCCACTGACTTCAAGACCGACAAACCAGAGGAACCATGGCTGCCGGGCCACGGAGTTCCATTCTGGCTGGTCAGTGGCACCCACAGATGACAGAAATAACTCTGTTCTGAAAGTCCCTTCACCGTAAGTTGAAAGCCAGTGGCCCACGATTTGCCTTGGCCCTGAGTTTGCTGCTGCCCCTTTTAACTGTGTGGGCTGAGATTTTCTGCTTGGGATCCATTAGGACTTAAAAGGTAATTTGTTCTTTTTCGGTCTCCTACTCTAAGAAAAAAGGATTATCGGGGAAGACAGATTGGCTTTGCACAGCAGGGAATATCAAATTATATTAACAATCATGTTGTAATTATTCTACGAAATTCCTTGAAGTTCGGCACATCTTTATGAATATAATAATCCTTATTCAAAAAATATGAAAGTTTAATGATACCATTTATCCACAGGTAAAAGTTCCCATAAGCATATTCATCATTGAGGCTACATACCCAAGCCACATGATAACAGTAAGTACAAGCTCTTGTGTGGTATATTCTACCAACACTAGGATCCAGCCTCACACTTAAGTGTAAGAAATGGCCACAGATTTGAAGTAAGAGCCAGCCAGCATTCACGCCAGCACTTAGCACTCAGCACTCAGGCCAACATTCAAGACAGCACTCAGACAACAGTCGGCCCAGTACCTCAAATAGCACTCAGATCACCACTCAGACCACTACCCCAGACAGCAATCAAGCAGGCATCCCAGACTGGAACTCAGACCTCCTAATTTCTGACACCTTTAAACTACTTCTGCTGCATTGTTCCAGATGTAATCTATCATGTAATGTTCAACATATATCTATTGTGTGCACATATATTTGTTATATAGGAAGAAACAGACAATCCGTGTGAGCTGAAACAGTTAAGGAATGATAATACATCAAATGTTATTGTGTCTTTATGCCATCTTTATTTACAATATTTATATATTAGAGTCTGTTCCCAAACACCAATTTTCATTTAGTCACTAGCATACCAGGTCCTCCTTGCTGTCCCCTCACTCCCAGCATGACAATTCTCGCCTGGCTCGGAAAGCAGAGCCCCCAAGCCTTCAGCTGTCTTACCACTGCTGTCCATGGGCCCAGGCTTCACCACCGACGCCTTCCTGCCTCTGGGGCCTTCACCTTCCTGCACTGTGCTCAACCCCCTTCTCTGATGTCCAGGAGCCGCTGCACACTTACACATCCCAAATGCAACTCCTCATTTCCCCTTGGGTTTGCTTCCCTGTGGTTTCCCCCATCCCAGGTGATAGCAGCTATATCCTTCAGCCACCCAGAAACCTGTACCCATCTCTGAGTCCCAAACCCTCACATCCAACTCACCAAAAACTATAAGGTCTAGCTAAAAACTAAAGTTAGACTGCAGGCTCCTCAGCATCTGGACTTCGAAGCTCTTCCTGTTCCCGGAAAGGCCTCTTTCAGTGAAGAAGCTAGAATGATCTCTAAAATCCCATGACCCTTCACCTCTCTACTGAAACCCTATAAAGGCTCCCCACTTCACTCAGAGGAGCAACCAAAGTCGTTGTCCCTGACTACCTAGCTAGTTCTATGCACATGGGCTCAAAGCCAGAGGAGGTTGGGCCTTCGGTGAGTTCAAGAGGGAACAGGAGTACTGTTCCTTTAGTCCTTGCCTGACTTGACAGGTGTCTGGGGCTCAGCACACATCGGGGGTCACTCTGAATTCCAAGTGTCTGTTTTAGAGAATGACCAGTGACAAGGAACATACTTAGATGATACAATCGGAATGGAGAGGGGAATGGGAAGGAAACCATTTGAACCAGTGTCACAAGCCACAGACAATTTAAATGTGGGCAGTACATCAGAAACTGCTCCTTCTGATGGATTTTAATAGAATTATGGCCACAGCAACAGGCTCCTTGGGAGTCCCAGGTAGATCAGACTCCTTTGGTGTGCTCAGTGCCCAGACTCGAGGCTGAAGTTGTTTTCTGTAGGCGACCAGCCCCCAACTTAGCCTTCTAGCTCAGACCTTTCGCCCATATTCCAGATCTCTATGGTTGATTGAACTTGGTTAGGCTATGGAACTGGTTCTCTGGCTGGAGCACCAATTTGGAGATTGTGGCAAAGGTATTTTAAAACCACAGCTAGCATTCAGAGCAATGGGCTTCGGATTAAACAACATTGTGAGGCATACCTCAATCAAGCAGTTTAAGACCTTAACAGCAAAGACAGAGGATTTACATAGGAAGGACTTCTCTCCAAAGCTGTACTGAGACTCAGAATTACATCAGATCTTTCCTACCCTAGATCTTTAGCATATTCTACAGACTTCACACTTACCAGGTCTTCTTAAAATCGGACCCCCCCCCCCCACACACACACAGAGTGTAATTTGTATAAATTGTAAATGCCAGGAGCACCACCCCCAGAATTTGGCTTGATACATAAGAAATACTGCTTCTCCCAACACAGGTCTGTGTGGACTCAGTCTGAACCCTACTACAGTCTTATAGCACTTAATGGTGCATACAGAAGTCACTATCCTCCTCCTTCGTCAAAAGGTGTGTGTACATGTATATATATGCATGCATGTGCGTGTGTGTGTGTGTGTGTGTGTGTGTACCTGTATGCATGCATGTGTGTGTGTGTGTGTGTGTGTGTGTGCCCACATGCACACATGCTTCTCCTTGAAGGGTTTAAGGCACAGCTGCATAGTGAGATACTTAAACACACCTTTGCTGCTTTCAGTTTATTACATAGAATTTTGTTCCTGTACCTCTTACTATTTTTGTCTTCTAGTTAAAAAAAAAAAACACATTTCTTTTCAATTTCATATTTTAAGTGTTTTTCTAAATTGAAAGTAAAACTCTCTGTGCTGGAACACTTTTCTTAGTAGTGGGAATTCTTCAGAGTCTTTTCCCATATTACGTTTATACTTGACAGAAATTAAGATGTGGCACTCGGGCTAAATGCCACTGACCTCAATTTAAAGTTCCAGTGCAATGCCACCAGCAGGCCAGAGGGTCCCTGATTCCTTGTCCTTGTGACCATTATTTGTGAGCAATAGTCTCATTATGGAGGCTTGCCTGAGGACACATGGGGACTTTAAGCATAGGAAGGTTCCTAAGGGGATTCTTCAACCAGAAAGCCACTTTTGTGAGCACAGTGATTCCTGGGTTGGCTTTGTGTTTCAGCTTTCTGGTCTGCACAGCTCTCCCTCAGGAATTCTCCAGGAGCTAAGGCTAGGAAATGGAGGTGTCCAGGGGAGTCAGCAGACATATCCCCTCTCATACAGTGCTGTGCTCACTGTTTCCAGCAGATCAGCTGCTGGAGGCTGAAGCTTCCCCTGAGATGATCAGAACTAGCTTTTCCTTCTTCAGAGCTTGTATTGTAAACACTTGAGTTTGTTGGACTCTAAAGATCCAAAACCAGGGGACGAGCTCCCCCAGAGATACTCACGGATGCGGGACTCACTGCAATAACATGAGGTTTATTAATAAATTGATAAATTGATAAAAAAAAAACAGTGCACTGGGTTCCCTTGTATGCCAGCAAGAAGAACCCCGAATTATAGCTGAGGGCAGCTAATATACTATTTTTATAGAATTTATGAGGGCAGTTATACAATTACTTCTTAAACATTAACCATAAAGGCCAAACTCCAATAGCCGTTCTCAGGCTCGGTTTCCGTTGCCAGGACCAGTTGCTAAGTAACTCAAATTTGCACCTTATGTTTTTACAACAAAAAAGATCAGCTTAAGAAGCTTCTGTTTACCCAGGTTTTACTGTGTTAAGGGCTCATAAACTCTTATCTTGGGTCTTTCTTCCTGGAATGTTTGTTTGAGTCTTTGGAATATGCTTTACCGGGATGTGTCCCTGGGGGAAGTTAATGTTTGAGTTTAAAATCAAAATAGAAGCTTTTTATTAATTTTAAGTTTCTACAAGTTCATCCCTGATTTAACCAGTCTTTCTCTCTGCTGCCTTCTAAGCCAGTGGTTCTCAGCCTGTGAGTTGAGACCTCTTTGGGGTCAAATGTCACATATCATACATCCTACACATCAGATATTTACATTACAATTCATAACAGTAGCAAAATTACAGTCCTAAAGTAGCACCAAGTAATTTTATGGTTGTAGTCACCACAACATGAGAAACTGTATTAAAGGATCACAGCAACAGGAACCATTGCTCTAGGCCATCCCTGGGTCCTCCCTCCATTCAGGCCATATGCCACATGAAAAGCTTCACTGTGAGCATATGGAATAGAGCCCTGGTTAGCCCTAGTTAGCCCTGGTTAGTAGCCAGTGAGAACAAGGCTCAGACCAAGTCTTACCTGGTTCCAAGATCCAAAGACCTTGTGGTCAGATCTCAGATCCACCATGAACTCCTTTGAGTTAATCTGTTCCTAAAATGGGCTTGCAGTAAGCTAAGCTTCCCTCAGGACCTGGAGAAGATGCAACCATCCTGTCAGGAGAGAAGATTGCCCAAGGAGACACTAGGATCCATCCTTCCGACTATCAGGCTATTGAGCCGATAATCTCCAAGGAACTGGAATGAACTCGAATGTCCCAAGAGCTGTCAGACCACCTTGCAGGAAAGACTAGAGCTGAGGTAAGAGCAGAACAATGATGGATGCAACCACATCTGGACTAGACGACTGAGCTATTCACACCTTTACCTCAGTACACCATCAAGACTCCCCCAAGATGGGCATGCGCTTCAGCCACATCACTGAAGTTTGTATGTGTTGTCCTTCCTCATGTGGCCACATGGAAATGAATCTCCTTTCTCTGCTTTTTACTATTGGCAGTCTCTTTAACTTTCCTATTAACAGGTGCCTAAGCCTAGTTTGCTAGGGCTTCCAGGGTCCAGTAACATAACCATCATTAAGAACCAGGTCCCTGTGACAAGCGCACTCAGCTGATCTCATAGTGACTTTAAGTCTTCCCAAGGGCAGTAGAGCCCACTGGGAATGTGACCTGAGGTGAGCAGTCAATGCCCTCCTGTGACCCTCTGGGTTCACAAATGGTGATGTGGGAATCCTGACCATCACCACAGTTTTACAAGCTCCAAACAGACAACACAAACCATGTTACCAGGACAACAACACTCAATGCCAACTGCCAGAGAGGAGGAAGGAAAGGACATTACAGAAGGAGAACTTGGTCAAGGAAAACTGACGAACTTCTTGGGGAGGAAGCAAACTGAATGATGAGCTCATTATCAACACAAGCCAAGGAGAAGAAAGAAGATCCTTGTGAGAATAAATTATAAAAATGGAATGTTAGGTCTCAACATAAAAGATTCTTAGGTTCGGAGTTTCAATTTACACTCAAGTGTTAGCTGCTCCTGGGGTGCATCCCAGGGACTCCAACAAACATTTCAAAAGAACAAAGGCCCCAAGATAGAGGCAATAAAACACCTGGGTAAACAGTCACTTAAAAGAATTCTCCCGGAGTGAGATACAGATGTCAAGTGGGAGTGAGATACAGATGTCAAGTGGGAGTGAGATACAGATGTAAATAGGGACAGAGACTGGGAAGGAAACCAAGCTTCCCTTGTAGTTATTGATTAAGAGGTAAAACTGCCTTTATGAGCCTTGTGAATATTGGTATAAAAAACAGCCCCAACTCTGATTCAGGACTCTCTTTTGTCTGTATACAAGAGAGTCCTGGTGCACCAGTATCAATAAGCCTCATGTTATTACAACGAGTCCTGCCTGTGAGTTCTCTGGGGGAGTGCGTCCCTTGGTTTTGGATACTTAGAGTCCAACACTACAACTGGATCTGGTGCTCTCTCATGAGAGCATTTATCCATATTTATTCAACCGTTGTGTATTCAGTCATACAGACTTGAAAAGAAACCGTATCTTTCTGTGAATAAAACAAACCACCAACCTCTGGGAAGAGGTCTGTGTCTGCCAAGACTGATGGACCCCCTGGAATTTCACTTCTATAGAGACACTGAAATTTTGTAGGTTAGCTTCTGTAGAGACATTGGAATTTTGTTGATTCAGAGGCTAATTACTTTTTCTCGAGCTAGTTTTAACCTCTGGAACAGTCATACCCTGCCCTCTCTGTATCTGAACTAACACCTCATGATAACAAGTAAAAACCTCTTAAAAGCCATTAACTTAGGACTAACATCTTGTGATAATAAATAAAAGCCTCTTAGAAGCTATTAACTTAGCAGAACATCAACTTCCACCAATCCAAGAGCTAAGAATGTCATCAGATAGCATCTTGGGCCAACAAAATGGCTCCCCCTGTCCCAGTGTAGCTGCCTGGCATATCCAGTAATGTATTTTAAATTGCCTAGAGGTAGGACTTTCTTTGTTCTGTAAAACTATAAAAACTTCATGACACTGCTTCTGCGTTGGAACATTGAATTGGGGGTAACCTAAATCTGTGTTCCAGGGCCACGGTCATTCAAAATGGCTCCAGAATGAACTAATTCCCTTTAAGATGACAGCTGTGATGTTGATCAACTGCCAGGGTCAGAATGACTCGTCCCTCTGCTCTGAGGAGCCCAGTTTCATCCTGATATTTTTCTCCTCCAGTCCCATCCCTTCACCAGAGCAAATCCCACCAGTTCCCCACACTTAGCCCTTTAGGGCCAGCAGGAAACATCAACCAACAATGAAACCTTTGCAGGGCATCACATCTTAAAACTATAACTCATGTGGCATTTAAATAAAGTTGTACCAGCAACATGTAACAATGGCCGCTGGTCAATCAGGCAGAATCAACAGAGAGAAGAAATCCTATTGGCTGGGATTTCTTAGCCAATTGAACTTGGGAACCTTTCAGCCAGGTGCAGTTCCTGTCATTCAGCTTTTTTTTTTCTTTCCTCAACCCGTATTTGAGAAGGAGGTTCCTCCAGGCTTCCAAGCTGGCATTGTCACTAAGTCTCTGACCAGTTCACCTGAACTCATTTTGTTCATTTATTCATTTAACAAACAACCACTGACCCCCTCCTGGGCATGAGGCATTCATTGGGTCTTGTCACGGATCAGTAAATAAAACAGACAAGCATTTCCACTCTCAGTACACTGTAACAAAGAAAGACAAGAAACAATACAGATGGGTGGTGAGGGCCTGAGGGGAGGCAGGTGCTACTGAATGTGAGACTTGCTGAAAAGACAGTCTCCACAGGTTGATACCTGAGGAAAACGGCAATGACTGTGGAGAGCTTGGGATGTTGCTCATCCAAATATTCTAATTATAATTTCCTTTGGGCTGTCTTTAGCCCCTCCCCCTCAAAAAAAACATTCCTTGCCCACCTCTCTATCAGATCTACCATCTTGATAAACATAAAAATATTTTATTCCCCACCAACGGAATGGCTAAGAATGCTATCAGATAACATCTGAGGGGTCTGCCTGGCTGTACAGGGCTCCTCTGATACACTCTCCAATTTATTTTACAGTTGCCTTCATGTATGGCTTCCTTCACTCTGCTACTGCAAAACCTCACGCAACAACTTCCATGTGGGAATGTGGAACCTGGGGTGACCTGGCTGTCTTCCTTGATCACTAATATTTGGCCTCAGAATAAACTACCCCTTGTTCCCTTTGGTGTGAAGCTGTCATGTTTGCATTGACAACCGTGATAATATCAGAGAAGGGGAGTGAGATGAGGATCCAGGGGAATCTGTGCTCAGGCAGGTAGGAAGAGAAACACCAGCCAGGAGGAGCCAGGCGACCTTCACAGTGTCCCCTATGTATTAGAACTCCTCCTGACCTGAAACTTCTCAAGGGTAAAGGAAGAAAACTACCAAACTTGCAGTCTTCCAATTCTTTAGCTGGTCAATTTGAAGTGTCACAGAACAGATGAACAGGAGAAAAATTACTTGTATATTTATATATACATGTGTGTGTGTATACATATATATACACATACACACACACACACACACACACACATGTATATATATACATCTCATAGAATCTCACAAAAGTAAGAGACTCAATGACAAGCTAGAAAGGAGCTGGGGTGCGTGGGTCAGAAAGCAAATCAAAGAAAAGGAAGAAAATGTATGTTGAATGTAGGAAACCAGCAAGGAAGATAGGCACGTCAGGTTGAACTCCCTAGCTCTCTTTCTGGTTCAGGTGTCTTTACTCATGAAAAAAAAATTGCTTTGTAAATGAAAACATCTTGTGGAAAAGTTAAAATTTACATCTTATTTTAATCAGTTGAGGAGAAATAAGATGGATTTCATGGGGTGGCTGGCAATCAATTCCTTTTGGATCAAAATAATCAATATGGCAAAGTGGCAGCATTTGGAACGGCTGAGCTCTGAGCACTTTCTCCAATGTCTCCCCCATGGTTCCTTCCCTACCTCTCCATCCCTCTCAGGGTGATACCACAAACACATACTGAAACATATAAGTGCTTCCTGGTTGTTAGAGAAAATACAGACCAACTATGTAGTGACTGTGTTTAACCCCTCTTCAGAGCACTTCTGATCTTTGTCCCTCAACCACGTGACTCTGAAAGTCATTCTCTGAAATCTAGGAAGGACGCTAAATACTCCCCTGTGGGTCTACAGGAGACCATGGCATCCTCCTCCTCTGGGAGAAAAACTCCCATTCTGGAAGTCCTCAGTGGGCGAGCACTCAACCTAGTCCTGCTGTTCTGATAGGGGTGACTTGCCACTCTGGCTACCCTTGTTGGTGGCCTGCTTCTACAGACTTGCTGTGTAACGGTCTGCTCTCAACAGCACCTTGGGCCCCTTGGAGAACACCCTGAGCTGTAAACTCACCCAGTCTCAGTCTCAGTCAGATGACATCTGTTGCCATGGAGGGTCTCACCTGCAGCACCTGATGGTCCACACTGCCAACAGGTGTGCACTGAACAATTCCTCTCCCTTCCATCCCCTCCTGCTCTGTCCCTCTGCACTAAGATCTGGACTTGCGAGGAGTGAAATCTGACTGCTCACGTGGCAGATATGAAGACCAGGAGGTAAAAGCAATTTTAAATAATTATGTGACTCTGAGTTGAGGGAGACTGGGGACCTAATTACCCTGCTTTCCACAGTCTTCAGAACCAAGCTGTTTCTTCCTTGTTGAAGGGAACAGACAGTAGCTTTCAAAGCCGTGGAATAATCAGCCAGTAGAGGTTTCCTTCAGGCGAACAATCTGGGTAGGATTCGGGAGCTGGGGGTGGAGGTGGGCACTAGCTAGCCTGTTACCCAGGCCAACCAAGAAGAGAACCAAGACACCTGATCTTATCCTTCAGCAATGTCTTAGATGTGTGTTTCTGATCCTAGCATGATCGTAGCATCTTCAGAAGCCCTTGGCTGGTTCCCTCTCTCTTTCCCTCTTCCTCTCTCCCTTCCCATTCCCCTCCATTCCCCCCTCTGTCTTTCTCTGTCTCATACACACACACACACACACACACACACACACACACACACACACACACAGTCCATGTGAACTCAGCCTGTCCACTTCAATCAATACGTGCTTGGTCAGCCCTGACCTTGCCCAGCAGGCAAGGACCCAGAACTACAGATATCTGGGCACTGAGCGGATGCCCCTCTCTAATAACAACTCTAATTGTTAATTATGTGAATAGCACTTTCAGTTTCTCCAGAACAATCCTTCATGCTGAGTGGAGGAATGAGAAGCTTCCTGGGGCATCTTCATCATGAGTGAGCAGGAGCCTAATGCACTCGTGGGAAGAATTCAAAACATCCCATTAACAGCAGCTTTGCAAACGCATCTCCTTTACTGTGAGAACGGTATCTACATGCTCTACATTATAGCAAATGCATTAATTAAAACCCAGGTTATACTGCAATTATTAGGGATAATTTAGAGGGCTAAAAATTATTAAACAAACAAAAACCCCCCCACAAAACCCAGCTATTTGGTAAAGCACAGGAACAGAATCCTAGCATCGCTGGGTGAATTCATTACCTGTCTCACTGCTGTGGTGAAACACACAATAAGAGAAACTTAGGATGAAAAGATTATTTGAGCTCACACTTCGAGAGAACAGTCCGTTCTGGGAAGTCTGGTGGCAGAAGCTGAAGGTGGCTGTCATATCATATCATATCATATCATATCATATCATATCATATCCACCGCCAGGACCCAGAGAACAGTGAGTACGGGTACTTAGCTGGAGTTTGCCTCCCTTTTATTCAGACCCAGACTCCAGTCCATGAGATAATGCCACCTACAATGAAGGTGTGTGTCCACCTCAATCAACTTAGTCCAGATAATCTCTCGCAGGCACACCCACAGACTTGTCTCCTAAAGAGTCTAAATCCTGTTAACCATTAATAGTAACCATCACAACGGGCCAACAAAACCAAGAGATCATTAATTCAAATACTTGAAGTCCCTAGTTTCACCTTTATAGAATTTTAAAGGTGAAGAAAATCGAATGGATATTAATTCTACTCCTCCTTTCAGCATTTGGAGGAAACGGAGACCCTATGAGATAACTTATCAAATACCCTCTGAGAATACAGGACCACAGAGAGCTTGCAGCCTAAGGGCCTGTGACCCAAGCGGCTCTAGAGCTCATATGCTCTTAATGAACCCCACAGTGAACTCTGCTGGGGCCCTGTTAATAAACAACTGTAAACACACAGACAGATTGGACCAAAACTCTGACCAGGGCAAAAGACAGAAGAAGTGCACAAGCCTGAGCTCACAGAGAGGAGGGAAGGTTTGCTGTGGAGTGGCCAGGTTTCAGAATTGCGTGCTCTTTGTTCTAGAATGAGGAGTTCTGATGTCAAATGGCAGGTGTGCAGGCCCTTGTCCTTACACAGGTCCTTATACTTGTGAATAGAAGGTCTTTCTCTTTCATCCTTTCTCCCTTTACATCCATAGTTAACTGTTCAATTTCTAGTTGCTACTCAATCTGAGCCAAGACTCTCAAACCCACACTTGGCTCACAGAGGAGTGGAGAGTCTTAACCCTCATGGTCACATTGTATCTTATTTCTGCCTCATGGTCACATTGTATCTTATTTCTGCTCTACACACAGATATCCCAGGACCCAAACTGGGGAACAAGAAAGAAAGTAGGGTAACTGGCAGCTCAAGATTTGTAAACAGTCGTAATCTTGCTCACCTCATGTTTGAGCATGTCCACAGAAACAGAAGCCAGTATATGGAATCTCTGGCCAAGAGGGGACACTTTGGGCCTAAAACATTAGAGTAATGAATTATAAAGCACTAGAATACAGGAATAAGGGCATCTGGATAAATAATGAAGCACAGGGGGAGTGGGGGCTCACAGGTCTCAGAGTGTTCCTAAAATTTACCAGATGTACAGGTCCCTCCATCCTCAGAGTATGTAAACAGTAAGGACTACTGGGAGGAGAGGAGTCTCTATAACCTGTCATGCTGCCTGTGGATTATGTACAGAGCTCTAGGGACTCATTAATCATCACCCATGGTGGGGTAGGATTTTCAGTAATGCAGCTATGTTAAGAGTCTATGCTCTTATAAGTAGCTCCTCTGCTCACATCTCTCCAGGAAAAGTCACACAGCTTGTTCAAATACACAATCTAAAGACATGTCCTTTAAAGGAGAGATGAATTTTATTTTTAAGTGTGTGTGTGTGTGTGTGTGTGTACATACATGCATGTACATGCTGGAGTTATAGGCATTGGTATGGATATTGCAATACATGCTCTAGTCCTCTAATAGAGAGGTAGGCACTCGTAACTGCTAAGCCATCTCTCCAGGCCTAAGACTCCTCAACATGGTCGAGGGCATTGAAGCCTTCCAGATAAAGAGACTCTAAAGCTCCAATCCAATCAGTCGAGTACCCTTCCACTCCGCTCCCAGAGAATGAGTTCTAGGGGACTAACTTATCACTCCTTGATGAATAATCTACAAGTGGAAAAGCTCATGTTCTTTACAGCTCACCCACCTCCACGTGCACCTTTCCCACAGTGTCTTACAAAAATAAAGCCAGTCATCTCTTCAAAGATGAGCCCACTAATCAGCCACAGCTCTGCATTATCACTGGAATATGCTGCTCAACCAAGTGTGTGTGTCTGTATGTATGTCTGTATGTGTGTGTGCTTGTATGTGTGTGTCTGTACGTGTGTCTGTACGCGTGTCTGTACGCGTGTCTGTACGCGTGTCTGTACGCGTGTCTGTATGTATCTATGTCTGTATGTGTGTGTGCTTGCATGTGTGTGTATGTGTCTGTATATGTGTCTGTAAGTGTGTCTGTAAGTGTGTCTGTATGCGAGTCTGTACACGAGTCTGTACGCGTGTCTGTGTGTCTGTATGTGTGCCTGTCTGTATATGTCTGTATGTATGTTTGTACGTCTGTATGTGTGTCTGTATGTCTGTATGTGTGTATGTATGTCTGTATGTATGTATGTGTGTATGTATGTCTGTATGTGTATATGTATGTGTGTATGTGTATATGTATATGTGTGTATATGTATGTGTGTATGTATATCTGTGTGTGTATGTGTCTATATGTGTGTATGTCTGTATGTATGTATGTGTGTATGTCTGTATGTGTGTGTCTGTATGTGTGCATGCATGTATGTGTGTGTGTGTACGTGTATATGTGTGTGTGTACGTGTATATGTGTGTCTGTATGTGTATATGTGTGTCTGTATGTGTGTATGTATGTCTGTATGTGTGTATGTATGTCTGTATGCATGTATGTCTGTATGCATGCATGTATGTCTGTATGCGTGTATGTATGTATGTCTGTATGCATATATGTATGTCTGTATGTGTGTCTGTCTGTCTGTATGTGTGTTTGTATGTGTGTATGTATGTCTGTATGTCTGTATGTGTGTATATATGTATGTATGTGTACATGTCTGTGTCTGTATGTCTGTATGTGTACATATGTGTGTATGTTTACATATGTGTATATTTGTGTGTACATGTATGCAAGTGTACATGCACATGAACATGTATGTCTTTGAACTTCCATATGTGTCTATGTGTGCATATGTGCATGCATATGCACATGCGTGTATATGTGCATGCATATGCACATGCGTGTATATGTGCATTCACATGTATGTGTGCACTGTGTGAATTATGTGCATGTGTGTGTACATGTGAGTATGTGTACACATGTGTGTGTGTGTGTAGAAGGGTTAACTCCTGCACTGTGAATCCCAGAATTCTGAACACAGCTTTTGCACTGTGACAAAAAAGTATTTATTGTAAATGACAGAAATATTTCTATTTTCCACCTCCATTGTTAAGTCTTACTGCCCTTTCCAGTGGAAATTTCAAAATCATTCATTAGAAGTATAGAACATACGATTAAAAGACAAACAAACTACTTCCTTGACTGAGTTGGCCACGACTGGTCATCACATGAGGCCTTAACTTAGTTCATTTAGAAAATAAAATACATTGACTAACACCATTTCTCCTACTTTGTACTATAAACATTACTAATCTAGAGCATTGTCACTAAACACAAGTTGATATTTCACACTGCCTTGCCTTACCCTACAGACACACACAGCGGAAGCTGGAAGGAGCGATAAGGCTGGAGGGAGCCAATCACGGCCTGAGCTCACACAGTGTAGATGTGTTCTTAGAAAGAACACATACATTTTTGACCATTCTACACAGGCTGGTTAGAACTTCAATGACTGTGCAGAGGTTGGAATGTTGCAAATCCAAAGCCTAATTAAAAATGGGCTATCTTGGGCTCTTGAATAGTCATTGTCCTCCCCCATGTGTGATTTAATGGCCTTGTGACTATCATATCAGCTTCCACCAACACAAAAGCTAACCGTGTCCTCAGAAAGCACCAAGAATGACTGCAGACACTCCCCAGTTTGCTATAACCCACCACCTGACCAATGTACTCCAGAACTATTGACTTACGACTTTCTTTGTTCTGTTTCTATGTAAATGAGATTGCTACCTCCTTGGAACAAGGCCTTTAAGAAAAGCTGAATCTGTGTTCCCAGGCTGTAGTCATTCATATTTGGTTCTAGAATAAACACTCTCTTTTCCTGTGAGATGAAAGCTGCATTTGCACAGACACTGGCCATGGCAGAGCAAGGGTTAGGATGGACCAATCACTCTAAACAAAGAAACTCCTAAGCGAACTTGGAGCATTGCTAAATGCACACAGTTGGCAGCCTGCTTGCCAGTTTGTCTTGCCGGTCACTTTCAGGGCTTGTCTATTATCTACAGAGCCCCAACACCTTCCCAAGAGTAGAAATAAAGGCCTGTGGACTTTGCAACAAAATAACTGTAGACAGATTCACAGTGACAAAAAAAGAAAAAAAGAAAAAAAGAAAAAAAAGAAAGACAAAACAAAACAAACCCTGCGAACCAGAAGGTGACTATTGTTACAAACTAGCTACTTTTACTGTTACTAAGCCCACCAGAGCATCCAGGACAGGGAAGGTAGATACAAAAGTCAATGACCCAAGCATCTGCAAGCACAAAAGAGGATGTATTTATGCAGTTTGGTAGCTTTCAAAAATAACCTCTGGCTTTGAATCAGACAGAAGCCAGGATCTGCTTGCTCGGTGAGGAAGGGAGAAGGGGCTTTGCAAAGGCCACTGCTGTGAGCACATTACACCCTTTAAGCAGTGAGAAATTCGTTTAATGAATGGATTGAAGCCTGAAATCTAATTAAATCTAAAAGAGGTTATCAGTCGGAAATGCTAATAAGTTCACACTGTAAAGGCAGGGCATTGTTGCACATGTCTTTAATAACATGCTCCCTTGAAGTGTTTTCTGTAGTCAGGCAACTCCAGGACGTGACCTAAATAATTTCCAAACTGGACTTCAGATGTAAACACCTTTGTCCAAGAGATCTGTCTGGTCACCTTTTTCTTTCCATAAAAGGTGAGTGACAAGATAAGAAGCCTTAAGGACTGGACCATGACAGTTAAAAAAAAAAGAAAAGAAAAAAAACAAAAACAAAAACAAAAAGAAGAATTCTATAAGGGAACCCAACTGCCTTTTACCCAGGAAAACATGAGTGCCACCTAGATGCTGGCACCCTAGGTTTAGAATCATGTAAATGTCCCTGCCTCATCATGCAGTCAAGGCTTCCTGGTAGTGAATATTTCAGCTAGTTCACCCTAAGCTAGAGCCCATTCCAGTCCGTTTAAACATATATTTGTTTAATTTGGGATGTGGGCAAGTGTCATGGTGTACGTAAAGTTCAGAGGAAAACTTGTGGGAGTCATTGTTTGAGTACTGGGAATCAGACTCAGGCCATTGGTGTATTGTGAGTGACTGTCCCCTGAGCCAAGCAACTAACATCCTGGGCCATAGTTGAGCCCAACTTGGAAAAGGTTATCACAGCTGGTTTACACCTCTTCCCCTGTCAGCTGCAACCCCCACTTCTGCCCAGAGTATCCAACTGAACCCTGCTAACTGGCAACTCAACATGTAACATGGGGGGTGGGGTGGAAGGCTAAGAGGGAGGAGGCTACATCTCAGTGGTTACACCCTAATTAGGGACACCCTAATCCTTGCTGAGCAGAACTCTCCAGATACAATAATTAGTGAGGTAGTACCCACACATTTTTAAATAACCCCTCACCTAGGCTCTCTAGGGGCACTCAATAGAGTTCACTGATTCTTTAAGAGTGAAATTTGGTGAACGTTGGTGGACTTTGGTGGAATCATGCTTTGGTGTGCCATTGGGACCTTTGGAGAAGGGGCAAATACGGCTTATGTCTCTCCTTGGGGAGAAGTTTTAGGAACATTAGATCCAGTGCCTTTGTCCACTGAGCCATCTCATGGACCCCTAGAGCCCATCGGGTAGCCATCACTGTCCCCTAGAGCTCATCCTCAGGTAGCCACCAGGAGCACTGCCCACCACAGCCCCAGGATCCAGCTTTCCTCCTGACTCTCCAAAGACAGCCAAGTTCCTGACCCTGTGTTGGGCCCCCTCTTCTCTCCTCCCCATCCATGCCATGGAAGGCAGAGACGCAGTTGCCCTGTCCAAACACAGACCCACACACACTTTGCCCGCCCGGGATCCTGGCCCTCCTCCATGATGATGCCAAGGTGCCGCCGCCAGGGGACAGGGAGGAGACGCGGGACTGGGTTGCAGGGATGACAGGCAAAGGGGCCAGCGGAAGACAAGTGGTCCAGAGCCCTAGACAGTCACTAGGGCGTGCCTTGGCCTGTGTGGAGCGGCCTGGGACGGCAAGCAAAACTGGTGAGATGCGCTGGGTACACAACTGCCCTCCCATCACTCAGGCATGGTTGCTACGCCAGGGTGGCAGTTTGAGTGCTCGGTACCAATCTGGGTGCCTGGTGTAGGAGAACTGTCACCTGAGACCTCTGCTTTTGTGATTAGTCTCTACTTGTCCCATGAGGCTCCTTGCTGGGCCCCATTTTGGCCCTGTCTTGGGTCTTGAGGACAAACCTGAGCCTGAGTTTGAGACCTTAGACACTTCCAGTACTGGAGTGACTGAACAGGACCTGTTTAGTCCCGCCTCCGCTCAGTTGTTGCTGATGTAGAGCTTTGTCATTGGCCCTGACCATCACCCTCTGTCACCCTTCCCCACCCCCTACGTCATCTCAACCCTCTAAAACCCCTCTTCCCCATGCTCTGAGTTAATATAAACAAGAGGTTGTTAAAATTGAGTTCCTGTCTTGACAAGACTTCCGACCCGGTGTGTTTCTTTGGGCCACAGACACTCACCATCCCGCTCAGTCACAAGAGATGCAGCTAGACTAGGATCTCTCTCCTCTCACCTGGACCTGCCAGCTGCAAGATTCCCTGGACCCCATCTGTGCCTGGGAGCCATGGTGGAACCTCAGAGGACCAGCCTAGTACTGTTCCATGTGATGAGAGCATTCTCAGGGCTGGGCTCTGGTTCACTGCTTCCACACAGCATACCTGCCTCTCAGCTCAGTGCCTTCCCTCACTCTCCATCTAACTGAAATGTGTAAACAAAGGATACAGGATGGCATCTGAGATGGCTCTCCTACCCATCACATCATGCTCCATCACAGCCACACTAGCTAGCTCATTGGGGCACCATCATCCCTAGACTCAGCCCCAGGGCCTTTGCACTGACTGCACCCTCTCCTGCAGCACCTCTCTGGTCATGTGACTCTCACGTCTTCTTTCAAGTCTTCACTGCATGTGACCTTCCTTGGTTACCTTGCAAATCTATGCTCATTATCCCAGGACCCCATATTTGTGAGTTTATCTGCTCTCTGTAATCCATGTATATCTCCAAATTAACATTTGTACAGTTATTCAAGCTCAGAAGTCAAAAATCCAAGTCTTCTGACCTGTGAGATGGAGAGGTCTCAGTGCTGTTGGATGACACATTTTGGTGCATTCTGGGCAATGACATCACTGTTCCCCCAAGCATAGCATGGAAGTACTGTGCAGTGTTCTTAAGCACAAGAAGGTCCTCGTGTGTCTTATCTGGGGAAAAACAATGGCCATGTTCCCTCAGGTCTAAGTTCCTATGATGTTGGGCATGAGTTCAACATTAGTCAGGCAAAATCATGCATGTGTAAGGTATCTTTAAAAACACACCACATAAGAAAGACAGGCAAGATAAGCTTCCCAGATCCGAAACCTAAGCATTCACCTTGAAACTTCTGGAGCATGTCACTGTATACCACGCCAAGAAATAAGCAATACCTCCAAAAAGAACAACCAGAGACACCATCCAATCTTTACATCACAGGTTATCCACAGTTCAGTTCTTGTTAGAAGATAAAGTATTAACATTGTATTTTGGGATACAATCGGACAGGAGCATCGAATCCTGCTTGTCTCTGAACATCTGTGAACACAGGTGGGTTGGAGTGAAGGCAGCAGGTGGATCTGAAGTAGCAACATGAAGAAAACACACCAAGGGGTAAGCCGATCAGCAGTCTCAAGACACAAGAAGATGGTGCCAAGAACTGCTTTGGGGACTTGGGAGACGGTTCAGAAGTTGAGAGCACATACTGCTCTTGCAGAGAGGATCTGGGTTCAGTTGCCAGCCCTCACGTCAAACAGCTCACAACCTCCTCCAAGTCTACAGCTAGGGATCCATGTTTTCTTCTGACCTCTGCAGGTACATGCATACATGTGAAATGTGCTCACACAGACATACTCACATTCATGTAAATAATGATAATATAAATAAATAAGAATTTTACATTCACCTATAGTATAACGAAGAAGAGACATAATCACCCACAGTGAAGTTGAATGCATGAATTTTCATCTCTGAGAAAATTCATTATTCATCAACAGCCTCTCTCCAGGTAGTGATGTTACCTGGACTGTGGTACAGTGTGTCCTAATGGTATCTTCCATCCTTACTGTACTAGACTATTGCAGGGAATAAATCAGCTCATTCTAGTAGGGATTTTGTTTTAATCTCTCAGTTTTTATCCTAGCAATCCCTAGAGTTCCTGATCATGATCTGCTCACAAATTCAGAATCAAATTCAGGTCCAATCTCAAAGTTCTTCTCATTAGAAAAATAAACTCATTCTATCTTTGAGGGTTGAAACAGGAAATTCCTTTCCTAAGGAGAATATCACAAGAGGAAGCTCCCCCTTGTCCACAGTGAGCAGTGGAATAGAAACCACACAGAAGAGAAGGATATTGTCCAGGCTCCCTGCCTCCCCTCTGCGAACTCCATGATAGCCTGAAGGAACTGTACAGGGAGAGACAAAAACCTAAGAGGACAACATTTACTCCTGACTTTGGCCTCTGAGAGGCCAACTTGCTGAGTGCATTCTACAACCTGGGGATTGGATGTGGGCTGAGTGAGACAGAGGAATGGTAAGGGAGATGTAGGAGGAGACACACATGGAAGAAACAGAGTCACGTCTCTGTGTGAGCATCAGAGAAGCCTTCCTCCAACCTCCAGGAAGTTTCTAGCTGCCCATTTCTAACCTAATGGGAGAAGCCCTCAACAGCCCCATACCACCGCGTAGTCAGTGACCTGGGCTTAAGTGGCCATCGCTTTCCTCCCACTCCATGGTGCCTACAAACCAACTCTCTGCCAACTTCACTCTCCTCTACCACATCCACACAGAATTTCGAGGGAGTTGGTACCCAAGCCAACATCATTCTCTGGTCCCTTGAATCCCACATCCTGTCACAGCCTCACACTCTAGTCCACAGAAAAGTGTGTTTCTGTCCCACATCACTAGGACACTAGACAGATAAAAGAGGGAGATAGAACTCAGGTGAAAGTGTTTACAACTGTCTCAGCAGGACATGAGCTACACCTTTGCAGACATTGCTGTTATCATTACCAGAATCATCTGGCCGCTTCCACAGCACAGAGTTTTACTCCCAACCCTATATCAGGGTTCCTCATCTTGTAAGAGAATGAGATTTTTTTTCTCAGCACTTCCCTTAGAAAAATCTCAACCCCAAAGACGAGCAGCTGTCAGACTCTTATACAAAGTCTGAATGGAAAGTCTTTTCTTCCTTTGAGCTGGCAACTCCCTCCCTATCTGTAGCATAGCATAATGTCTGGTGAAATGATAACTGTAATTAAGGCAGGTGTATGCACTCCTCCTTCTAGACTCCCTGCATAGCGCATTCATTCTCAAGAAAATTGAAGGTAGACATAATATTTTGACACGCCACGTGAGCACCTGGTGAGGGAAACCAGATGAGGAAAGTTGAGTACTGGCAATGGTCACATGTGGTGTGTATTGCATCCTTCAGGCATGGTCACAGCACACACAGAAAGACTAGTCACGCACTGCAGCAAAGTACTGGCATTTTTGCTTCTAAGTCCCAGTGGTCAGAATTTTAGAAATTCATGATCTACTGATATCATCACTTTTCTTGTCTCTGTGATCAAAAGGAAAGGGAAGGGAGAACGGTTTGCTTGGACTCACACTGTTTGAGGAGCTAGAATCCACCATGGCAAGGAAACACAGCAACAAGGAGTGCTAGAGAAAACAGCTCATGTCTGCCGCAGCAGGAACACGAGATTGTTTGCTCACATGGCTTATAGGGGAGTCAGGCTCACACAGAAAGCAGGGACAGGTATAAATGTGAAGGACAGTCCCCAGTGACCTGCTTCCTCCAGGTAGGCCCCACCTCCCAAAGCATTGGCATCAGCAGGAGACCAAGTGTTCAGACACATGCACATGTGAGAGACATTTCACATCCATCCATTCAGCATGGATTTTCTGAGGGCAACCAGAACCTACACCTAGGCAATCTGGCTCCTGCCCATCCCCACCCCGACCCCCAAACACCATACTCTGGTAACTAATAAGATTGGCAACCAATGCCCTCCACATGAAGAAGACCCGGTATCTTTGGGTTTGTATTGCTACACAAGCATCATGACCAAGAAGCAAGTTGGGGAGGAAAGGGGTTATTCAGCTTACACTTCCACATTGCTGTTCATTACTAAAGGAAGTCAAGGCAGGAACTCACACAGGGCAGGAACTTGGAAGCAGGAGCTGATGCAGAGGCCATGGAGGGGTGATTGCTCACTGGATTGCTTCCCCTGGCTTACTCAGCTTTCTTATAAAACCCAGGACTACCAGCCCAGGATGGCATCACCCGCCCTCCTTGATCACTAATTGAGAAAATAACTTACAGCTGGATCTCATGGAGGCATTTCCTCAAGGAAGGCTCGTTCCTCTGTGATAGCTCCAGCTTGTGTCAAGTAGACACACAAAACCACCCGGTACCCCCGATGTTCCCTGTGTCACACTGCTTCTAACTCTAGAAGCTCTCAATCAACTGTGGAGTTTGCGGAGGTACCAAAACATCTTCCACACAAGGGAAATGGAAAGGACAGCCTTCGAAGCCAAACAAACCAGGAAGCAAACCAGAATGATGGTCAACTGCATCTCCTTCCCACTTTGCTCTATGGAAGTTTTTCTTCAGACAGAAAGAGAAAGGGGTTTTTTAAATGAAGACAGAAGATGAGTTTAAGTCTGGTGAGTAAGGATCAGAGAGAGAAGAGTTGGATAAATGAAGGAAGATAGTGAGGTACAGTGTCCATGGCTGGACACTGTTGCAAATGTGTTCATTAATAACACTGTTGCAAATATGGTCATTGATAATAATAACCAATGCCTGGGCAGACCCTGGAGCATCCACTTCCATTGGAAATCCACATCCTTCACCTGATTTCTACACCTACAACACTCACCCTTCCAGGCTTTCTTCATTGGAAAAGTAAAAGGGCATACGCACACTAAAAACTTGACTCTATCTGTACCGATGACACTGAGTTAAAATGTCTGTGTTTGTCCTGTGTCCGCTGCCTGAGGGTGTGGTCTCCATAACCCTCACAGCAGCCTGCCAAAGCAAGCAGAGATCAGTCCATGTTAGAGTCTCAGAAAAAAATGAGGTGGACGGAGGCCACTAACTTGACAAATCACATGAGTAGCAGAATTCGGAGGGATGCTGGTAGCCATCCCTCTTCCGTGTAGCTGGGCTGGTGAACAAGAACACAGACAACGGTGGGTTCACACTGTGCCCCGCTCTGCTGAATCATGGCTTCTCTGGTTCCCAGCTGGATGGAGTCTTTGCTTAGCCAGCCCCTTCAGCATTCAGGGTTGCAGGGTCTGGCCCAGCAGGAGGTAGACCTCCTGGTCATCTCTGGCTTTGTCAGGCTTACAACAGCAGCTCCACTAAAAAACAGTAATCGCTTCCTGGGGGCCTACTCTATGCTCATTTCCATAAGTCATCACATTATCCTATGGCACAAGTTTTTGCTTTAGAGATAGAATAATTGGCCCAGAAAAAAATAAACAACCTGCCCAACGTCTCAAGGCTGGTGAAGAGCAAGCTCTTGGAGACCAGGGTCCCTCTGGAGAGGGTAAGCACTTGTGAACACACTCTGTTCCACCTTTGCCTCTTCTGGCCTACCTAGTCTTTGCTTTATATCAGCAATGCTGGGAGACCACGGCATATACTTCACCAACTCCACGCCCGCCACCTGCCCTACAGATTAACTGCAGATAAAACATTACTCAAAGGCAGGAGGCTCGAAGACCCAGCAGTTCATCTGTGGGCTCATCATCCACTGCACAGAAGAGCCAGCACCACATCTAAAGAACTAAATTCTTCTAATGACCTACTATCTGGACAATTGATGCCCCACTGAGAGAATAGGGCTCAGGTCCCTTATCTTCTTCCTTTTCTTCTTCCTCCTCCTCCTCAGCCTAAAGACGAACTCACACATTAAAATCTAGCCCCAACCAACCACTACCCAGATTCCTCCAAGATACTGGATGATGCATGAATTTGCCTGCAGAGTCTGGAATGCATCATAATTCAAGCAGTGTGGAGGGTAAGCTGACTCAGACTCTTGAGATAACTGAAATTGACCCATAACTCACCAGCCACTGTGGGAAATCACCTCCATAGCTAGAAATCAAATCACAGGACCCTACATCACAATCAGAATGTTAATATGGAACCTCGGGCATGCAAGGGCATCCTTAACGACTCTTGGCGAAAGATACTCATTAGAGATCTCAGCTCTTCTAAATTAAAACATGAAATCTAGATATAAACCATAGAAATTTCAATTTCTCAGTTCCAGAGAACCACAGAAAACTCACACCATGGGAATACAGTGGTTCCCTGGAGCTTTGCAATATATCTTCACAAATATTTCAACAGGAGCCATGAAGGAGGGAACCCAAAGAAAGGACTGAATAGACCCATCAGAGCCCAACTGTAGGGGTGGGTCATTGGAGAAGCAGCAATTCATCATGGACAATTTAAACCATCCCATTTGCCAGTGGCCAGAGTCATCTGTCTATGTTGCAAAGCACAGACTCCAATGGCACTGCAGGCTGACAACATTAGGATCCTTCAATGAGAAATGCACCAAAAGATGATGCATTAGCCAATCTCCTGTTAGGCATATAAGGTGCCGCATCTCGACACTTGTTCTAAACCTCATTCAGTATCTACTTCCAGGGGATTGAGGGTCACTCAGTAGCCTCCAGGAGATTGCTACAGACCTCTCCCCTCTGCCACGGCCTGACAAACATGTGCCCCGCCAGCTTTCTGTCTGCTCCTGACTAAATTCTTCTTAGACTAAGGAAGAGGGAGCCAGTCTTGGATTGCAGCCCAGAAACATCAGCGTGAAGTTGGAGACCAGATATCACAACTTGACAACTCGCCTTCCTTTAGCAGACTGTATACTCAGACAGGAAACGTGGGACACTCTGAGTCAGCTCTGGAGAGATGGCTAGGTGGGGACAGCCACACAGCCAGGACAATCTGCGTTTAGTTGTCTTGCAACCCACAGAACAAAGCTGGGTATAGTCAGGTATGTCTGCAACTGTAATACACAGGAGGCGCAGGCGGGCAGATCCCCAGAGCTTGCTGGCCAGCCAGTCTAGACAATTGGAGATGGAGAGCAATTGAGGAAGATACCCAACATTTACCTCTGGCCTCCACGTGAGTGAACAGACACATGGACTCACATGCACATACACTACACAGACAAGCATATGTATACATACACATATATTACACAAACATACACATACAGCAGACATATGTGCACACCAACCCGAAACACTGAAAACCTCCCCATGAGGAAGAGACACTCTGCCAATGACACAAAGATAATCAGCATCTTTTCTTTTGTTTTGTTTTGTTTTTCCAATTAAAAAGTCTCTCCTGAGATTTGCCCTGGATACCATGGCTCCGATGCTCACTTAGGTTCTGAAATCTGGCCATTTATCATGAAAACGCACCTCATACAAAGACGCAGCACTTCTAAGTATAGCCAGCAAACTGGGAAGAAACTTGTTGCCTGCCAATTAGGAAGCTGATTTCAAAACCAGAGTACGCTACATAGTGACACTTTGTCTCAAAACAAAACAACAAAACCAAACACAGGGCTGGAGAGACCCTGTAGGTAAGAGCACCTCTGCAGAAGGACCCAGGTTCAGGTCCCAGAACCCACATCAATCAAGCAGCTTGTACACCAAGAGGTTACAAACACCAGTAACTCCAGTCCCAGGGATCCGATGCCCCTCCCCAACCCCTGGCCTCCTTGGTCACCAGCACGCACACAGAACACATGAATTCACATAGGCACACATATATACATAAACATTTGCTTAAATCAATGTACCTACAGAAACCCAAGGAACTTCCCAGTCTTGTATGTTACAGAAGCAAGAATGTGAGCCCGAATCAACCCTAGAGGAGAATCTATTAGTTTGCTGGTTGTTTGTTTGTTTTTGCCAAGGGCTCCTGTACACACATTTCAGGTCACATTTGGAGTCTCCACCGAGGAACCATCTGATCTGATGATGACAGTGTTTTCTCCATCTTTGTGGCTTACAGAAATTAAGGGTCTTTCCTGGGCAAAAATAAGTTAAATAAGGGAGCTGGAGTGATGGCTCATCAGTTGAAAGTGCATCTTGCTCGTCAAGAGGACACAAATTTGGCTCTTAGTACTCACACTAGATGGCTCACAACTGTCTGTAACTCCAGCCTCACTGTATCCAGTGCCAGGTATCTTCTTGCTTCCAAGGGCACATCCACTCTTGTACACATAACTATAGACAGACAGACAGACAGACACACAGACACACAGACACACAGACACACAGACACACAGACA
>JANHMN010000009.1:75577989-75591720 GCA_030674055.1 Rhabdomys pumilio
ACAGACACACAGACACACAGACACACAGACACACAGACACACAGACATACACACACACACTTATAAAGAAAAAAGGCTTTTTAAAATTTTGATTAAAAAACAAACAAACAAACAAACAAAATGCCATTCTGTTTCACTGTATGAAACACAGCGACCTATGGCAACCAGTGACCTATGGACAAGGAAACTGCCCTGGTCACCATGGTTACCACTCCAGCTGACCCTGTAGATGCCCCCAGGAAATGTCCTTCCCAAGTACATTAGTGCAGATGGTCATAACAGAGAGGCAGAGGAGCCATGCAGGATTCCCAGCAGATGCCTGTGAGGCATTCCCAAATCATCCCTGATCCTACCATTGGCTGAGGAAGTAACCTTTCTGAGCCGGTCATTATAACAGCTTCCAGTGAAGTTCATCTTAACAAAGACTACTTTCCAGCCTTGAGAAGAGCCCCTCTGCCAGCATCCCCAGTCTTGCTATTAAAAAGGTCAGCCTGGAGCTTGACTAAAGAATAAAGGAAATACAAGGGAACTGCTTGACAGTCCTTCGATAACTACAAGAAACCCCATAAGCTAAGCTGGAACTCAGTTAAACTGTGCACAAAGAAGCCAGGCAGTCCCACAAGTGCCCTCACAGCTATGCTGCACGCTGCCTGCGTGCTTGGAAGAGTACCACTGGATACGGTGACATGCACTGGGTTCTCCTGCTACTTCTGTCTCAGGTCTCATGTCTACAATTCTGAGCAGAGCCACAACTAGAGAGAGACAAGCAAGGGAACAAAAGAGCAAGTTTTAAGTAGGCACCAACTCCCCTGCTGAGCCAGTGCCCCCTCTCCCAACCCCGACAGGCCTGAGCTTCTTCCAGGGGTGTCTGCAATTACAGAAGCAATCCTGACCCTTGCTACACGCCAGCCATGCTTAGAAAAACATCGAAGCGAACAAGTCCTTTTGGAAGACAGCTATCAAAATGACAAGAGACTTGGGGGATCTTTAGGAAGAAAAGTTTCAGGCCAATCATTAAGTTTGTGGGACAAAATCAGAAGCAGTGAGAAAACTCAAGAGAAACATCAGTCATGAGCCCTCACCCAAAACCTCACACAGGAACAACACATATTGGGGGCTGACATCTGTAAATATCTGTGTGACCTGCCTCATCTTCAAAAGAACTTCCGGTGACAGATTATACACCTTCTTGTTAATATTACAGAAAAGACAGGAAGACTGGACCAGAGGGGTTTTCAAACCCTGAGATGAATGAACAGCATTGCGCGCTGGCCTGGGCTATCACACTCAGACCATCTTTAGTTAACAGTATGACTCACACAGTCATCTTCAAAGAGCAGAGTGAGGAGGACCTCGTAGCGTGTCTGTGGTGATGTCTGCCAGCATGACCATATCCAGGCTCACCTAGGAGATAAGTCTGCAGGCACACTATCTTCAATAGGCTAACTGGGGTGGGGACCACTCTGAAAGTTGGCTGTTCCATTTTTTGGGTTGGGTCCTAGACTGCATAAAAAGTAAAAAGCCAGCTGACACGCAATGTCACCCTGCTTCGTGGGTGCAGATGCCTCGCAAGCTCCAGGTCATCCCAGAAAGTCATCCCAGGGATGGACTTCACACTCAGACAGTGAACCAAAACTAAGCCTTTCCCCATAAATTGCTTTGGTCAGGGTATTTTATCACAGCCACGACACAAGTGACTAATATAATGTCCCTAGTAAGAAACCACTCCTGACATAGTCCTGTGTGTGTGGGCAGTCTCTCTTGCCTCACTCACTTCCGTAGTAGGAAAACTCCCATCATGTTAGCAGGATAAAAAGTATGTAGTTCCAAATGTCTTTCAGTGAAGGGGAAGAACAGTAGCCAAACTCTCCAAAGCCAGCCAAGCCAACCAGACACCCCCAAAGACTTAAGCAAACCGTGAGACTGACCTCCACATCCCAGTAAAGCTGAACATGGTGCTCACACAACGGGGAAGGGGTGGCGGTGTGAGTCCGTCCAGGCGCATGAGCAGAGCCGGGGCACCGAAGAGCACCAAGTACTTCACATAGAAGAAGAGCACTTGGGCCAGCGCCAGTCCTCCTGAAAGGCAACAGACCTGTCAGTCACAGCACTGTAAGACAGCAGGCTCCTGGAGCCGCCTGCTTCTCCACCGGCCTCTCCTTGCCTCCTGCAGTCTTGGCCATTTGCACTTGGTCCCTAGCTGGTCCTGTTTGTGGAAGGTTAGGGGGTGCAGCCTCACTGGGGGAGAATGTGTGAATGTGAGAGTGTGTATGTGTGTGTATGTATGTGTGTGAGAGTGTGTGTCAGTATGTGAGTGTGTTAAGAAGGTATGTGTGAGCGTATTGTGTGAGTGTGTGAGTGTATGAGTATGTGTGAGTGTATATATGAGAGTGTGTGTATGCATGTATGAGTGTGTGTGCATGTATGTGAGCGTGTGTACAAGTTTGTGTGTATGAGGGAGTATGTGTGTGAGTCTGTGTGTGTGCATGTGTGTGCGTCCATTTCAGGTTAACCTTGAATGTCTTTTCTCATGCACCATCCTTGTGGGTGGTGTTTTACACTTATTCATTTGTGTGTGTGTGTGTGTGTGTGTGTGTGTGTGTGTGTGTGTACATGGAGGTCAGAGGGCAACTTGCAGGAGTCAGTTTTCTGGGTTTGAACTCAGGTCCCTGGGTTAGATAGCAAGTGCTTTTACCCATAAGTCATCTTGATGGTGCCACCTTGCTTTTTTTTCTTTTAACTCTATTGATTCTTTGTGAATTCACATATTGCATCCCAATCCTACTCATCTCTCCATCTCTCCATCTCTACCTTCCATCCTTGCAACCTCCCCTAAAAGAAAACGAACAATGAGCAAACAAAAATCTCCCTGTGGAGCTGCAGTTCGTCACAGTGTGTCACACAGTGACACACATACCCTTGTGGCCAAACAACTAGACTTGCTAATGGTCATCGCAAACAGTCACTGGTCTGTTCTTCTGCTTCACCATCAATACTGGATCCTTACTGAGACTCCTCTCAGATGTCCTATTGGTGCCCTGTGCTGAGAGATCTTGACGCTTTGGGTCTGCAGGGCTGGCCCCTTCATGTGCTCCAGCAATTCATAGATAGAGCAGATGTTGGGGTGGGCCAGCTGAGAGCTCTGGATCTGGCCTGGGTGGTAGCTGAGTTGGTCTGCCTGATAGCTCTCCTACTCCCACCAGCTCTCCATCACTGCCCAGGCAAAGGGCAGAGCCAGCTCACCAGAGTGCCACAGTCAGCAATGGGCAGGGCCAGCTCTCTCACTGGCATGCCCTCAGGGGCCAGCTCTCCTGCACACATGTCAGTCACCAGGGCCAGTTCAACTGTGCTTCCCAGGTAAGGTGTGGGGCTGCTCTCCTGAGTACTGCAGCTAGTGAGAGGTAGGGCCAGCTCTGCACAGCCCTCAGCATGGCCCTCGGCAGTAGCCCAGATCAGAAATGTCTACATGGCCTTTGGTGGTAACAGACCCCCACTCCAAGGCTATGAACCCCGATGTGCCCCTTGGCAGCAGCATAGGCCGGGACCTCACCAGGGCCTCAGGCAGAATCACTGGCTCTCATACCAGGTTTTCCCCCACCGCCCTCAAGTCTCCAGCTCTGCTACACTTCGGTGGGCACACACCTTTCTGCTTCTTTCTCTCTTCTATCTTTCTGACATTTACTGGCTCATCTTAGTGGTCCCCTGAGCCTCTGGGTGTCTGGGGTGGTAGCACCAGTTGGGGTGGTTTCTAAGGAATGCTTAATTCAAGGCCACCCAAGGCTCTTGGAGACAGGAAGTGGGGAATGTTCTGGTCCCTGTTAAACGGAGGACAGCTCAGGAGGAAGGATGTCTCCAGTCCTGACTTCATTTCTGACACTGTTTCTTACAGATGCTATTCTAAGGCTTAGGAACCAAAATCAGTAACTGAGTCTACATCTCTCAGAGTTGTCGGTCTGTGCAAAATCTCATCTTTGATTGGTACTTTTCATAAACAACAGGGACAAAGAAAGAATCTGTGTGGGCGTTTAATATAACTGTGGCCGAATCTAACTAAAGATAATTGGGGTTTCTTTTTACTCCAGTATGGATGAAAAATACAAGCCACATGTATTGATAACCAGGCAACACAAGCTCTATTTACCTGTTGGTGAATATTTCTAATGGATTAAGGTGTATGGGGCTGGGGGGGGGGGGGGCTTGATTAAAGGTACATACCATTAATCCCAGTACTTCAGAGGCAGAGGCAGGCGTCTATGGGATTAAGGGCAGCCTAGTCTACATAGCAAGTTCTAGACCTCCCAGATATGCCTAATGAGAACCTATCTAAAACAAAGTAAAGATGCATGGGACAGGAATGGTGGCTCAGTAAAGTGCTCACTATGCAGGCATGAGTGCCTGAATTTGTATCCTCAGCACCACATGAATGCTTGCAATTCAAGGCATTCAGGAGATGGAGGTAGATGCCCCAGAAGATAGATCCCCAAGTCAAGCTGACTAGCTATGGTAGATGAGCCAGTGAGTCCTGGGATCAAGTGAGAAACCCCATTTCAACATACCAGGTGTGCAGATATACAAATATACAAAAAAAAAAAAGATTTAAATGTATGGAAGGATGAACTAGACTTCTCCTTGACATTTTACTGACTGGTTTAGAAACATATAAGGGAAAGGATATGGTGTTTTTATAGCATTATGTTTGCAAACGTTCTGTTAATTTTCGAACAGTTGTATTTGCACCTGTAGATTGACCCTCTGCTTCTACTGTTGGATCTCATAGGAGCCCAGTGAATGGCACACCTCTTTACCCTTATGTTGCACACCAAAGTGTTGGGAGCCAAAAATGTCAAGAACCACTCTATCAATGTTGGAACCCACACTGCCAAAAGCCTTGGGGGCTAAATTGTTAGAGCCCGAACTGCCCCAGGCTGCTCCGGTCCACTGGTCGGGGGTTCAGCAAGAGAGAGAATGAGGATGGACTCGATGCATGGAGACCAGACAAAGTGTGATTCAATCCCGTTTATTCTTCAGTCTCTCTTCCTAGTCCAAGTCCCACGTCTTGAGTTCCTAGTCCCTAGTTCCTAGTTCCTAGTGTCTCCAAGTTCCAAGTTTCCAGTCCCAAGTTCTAGTCTCAAGTTTCATCCAAGTGTCTAATTCCTAGTTTCTCTTCCAAGTCTCAAGTCTCTAGTTCTTCTGACTCTCTTCTGTCTGCCTCTCGCCTTTTATATGTCTCACTTCTAAGCCACGCCTTTAAGTCATGCCTTTAAGTCTCAGCTCTAAATCACACCTTTAAGTCTCACACACCCAAGGGAAGATCCTGGGTATCTAAAACAAGATGTTATCAGAATGTGCTCAGCTGTTGTAGGCTATTGTAAACAAGTCTCTTGTCAGGATATATGGCTCAAGATGGCTGCAAGGATGATAGCCACCTTCTGTCGGCTCCCCACACCCTTAACCAAAAACTTAGCCTTCCCTCCTAAGATTTAGCCCAAAGCTTCAGGTCAAACGGAAGGATTCTGCCAGATTCTCTTAGACATACAACTGGCAAGAAAGCAACATCCGAATGTAAGTTGCAGAATTTGCCCTGTTAGAATATATAAACTGAGTAAGTTCTCAGCAAGTTCAGAAATACAGAATCTGAATGTATGTTCATTCTTGAACCATCACTAAGCTTATATTTAAGATATTATCTCAGCAGGAGTTATTGATGTTTCTCTAACTTTATTCATTTTCCTTTTGAAATCTATACATGGGATTGTACACTTGTCATTTGCATATTCAGCGAGCATGTGGAGGAGTGCTGGGCTGCAGACTAGAGGTCAAGTCAGGTGGGCCAGACTCTGGGGCCTCATAGCCAGTCTCATTACAGCCTCACTTGTCCTTTCCTTCTGTTTTCACGCCCTGGCCCTCCTCTTCTTAGCAAAATCCCATTTATCCTTCAGAGCCCAGCTCCAGTTGACCTTGTCTTATTCACTTAACATTTCTACTGAGCACCAATTCCCTGCTGCATTCCAAGAAACACAGGGGTACAGAATCAAGGTGCCTGCCTGTTGAGCACTGAGGACAATAAAACAGAGCAGTATTAGAACTCATGGCTCCAGCACAGGAAACAATCTGAACACAGTGGCTCAGAACACCTACTTCATATTGTGTGCTTATGTGCCAGGCCTGGTTCTAGATGCTTGATACATATGAATGGGTGCCCATGCCTTCCTGGGGCTTACACCTACCAACAATCAACAGGAAATGACATGAAAGTTATTTCTGCATGGAAGCTAAGGGAAGTGTAGCACATAGTATTTCCCAACAAGGATAACAACACTTCCCCCAACATGCTCTTCTGTGATGTGACCTTGCCTCTCACCCATCAGTGGTAAGATGGAGCAGGTCATAGCACAGAAGAGTACTGTGTTATGTATTAGATAACAAAGCTCCCAAAAGCTCATATTTTAAAGGGTCAGTTGCCAGCTGGTAGCATTACTGGTAGGTGGTTGTACTTTTAAGAGATGAGAAGAAGTTAGGTCATTGAGGAATGTACTCAAAGGGAGGAAGTTTGGTCATTGGAGCATAATCTAGAAGGAAGTAAATTAGGTCATTGGGGCATACTCTAGAAGGGAGAAAGTTAGGTCATTAGGGCATACTCTAGAAGGGAGGAAGTTAGGAGGTCATTGAGGCATACTCTAGAAGGGAAGAAGTTAGGTCATTAGGGCACACTCTAGATGGGAATATTAAGATCCCAGGACCTTCCCCTCTCCCTTCCTCTTTCTCCTTCTCTCTTGCTCTCCTCATTCTTTCTAACATGTTCTCTCATCCTCTCATTTCCCAGTCACCATGAACTCAGCAACTTTCTCTGCCATACACCCCCTCAACATGGGCTCAAATATAATGGGACTATGTAACCAGAGACTGAAATAAAACAAACCCTTCCACTTTTAAGTAGACTGACTCTGGTATTGTATTATAGTAACTAAAATCTGCCTGGTGCTGTTTCAAATCCAGTTACAGCCTTTAGTGGCCTGGTCCATTACACTTCCTATCTCTTAGAATGCTCATTCATGAGATAGCCCCTCTTGGAACCCAATTTCTGCACTACATAAAATGTAGTAAAGATATTCAGGCGGGCAGTACCAGCTGAGTTCCCAGTCAACAATCAGCCTCAGTTGAGTAAGAGCCATCCTGGATATTCTACACACTTGGTCCAGCTTACAGGCTCAGCTAATGTCTTAATGTCATAATGCCCACAGTTATGTATACTCATGGCCATCCAACTAGATCACCATAAGAAAGAACCCAAAACTACCTAGCTGAGCCCATCAAGAGACAGAATGGCAACAAGGAGGAAGCCATTGTTTTGAGCTAGGAAGCTCTGAGATGGTGATTCAGTCACTGGATCAGCAGACAAGAAAAGCAACAAGAAAACACCCCAGGGGAGGAAAGGAATGCTCCTAAGTGTTGAGGTGGTAGACACGGCATTTTTAACATGGAGTCAGGATAGTCTTGAGGAACACGAAATTGCTTCAGTGAAAACTCGCAGGGAGTTAAAGGGCAGCTGCACAGCCAGCTGCCTCCTCTCAGGCTCTCACTGTACTGATTACAGTGTGTTCTGTGACTTTCACATTAGCCCACAGTTATGCATACTCATGGCCATCCAACTAGATCACAAACTGCCTCAGATCAGAAGGAATGCCTCACACCCTCTGCATTCCCAGCGCTGACCTTCCACAGATTGCTTGTGTTTCACAAATACCATCTTGGAAAGTAGCTGAATTAATATGTCACTAATAGTGTGAGGCCTTCCTGTACTATACTCTGGAAAGTGTATTGACGATGTAGCATCAGTTCAAAAGGTTGGATCCCTACTGAAGCTCAGGCTGCTGCCAGATTAGTTCTCTGTGGATTTGGAACTTTGAATTCTCAGTTAAAAAGAATGCAAGTAGGAAGCAAAAACCCAACAGAAGCCCTGCACTGCCCAGAGCTGCCTCTGCTACTCAGCATGCTTCAGTGGCCTAGACACAGGCCACCACCCACCATCAGTGCTGCCAACTCACCCTGTCTAGGAAAGAATATGGCTTCCCATCCACCATAAAAATCAGCGCGGATTTCAAGATGGCAGGAGGTAAATGTTAAGTTCTACAGAGAATGCTGACAGAGAAAAGGCCAAACTCAGCTCCCTGAAGCTCAGTCCTTCCACAACTACACTCCTGCATCCCCAGTCTCTCTTTTTGTCATTACCCCACTATGGTTTTAACTGACATAAAGAAGCTAGCAACTGGCTTCCAGCTCTAGTGTGCCCCTCCCTCCTTCCTTTCCTATCTCTCTCCTTCCCTTCCCCTCCCTCTCTCTCCCTCTTCTTGTGTCCTCTTCCCCCCTCCATGCTTTTCCATGTCTCTCTCCTTTCTTTCTCTCCTTCCTCCCCTCCCTCTCTTCCTTTTCTTCTTTATCCCTCTGCCCTTTCTCTCACCTTTCTCTCTATTCTCTCTCTTCCTCTCTTTCTTTATCCCTCTATCCTTTCTCTTTTCTTTCCTCTCTCCCTCTCTCTCTCCCTATCTTCTCTCCTTCTCCCCCCTCATCTCCATGACTCCCTCCCTCTTTGTTTAGGCACTCACATGCCACAGTACACATATAAAGGCCTACAAAGAATCTTGTGCTGGTCCTTACTTCCTACCTTGTTTAAGACAATGTTCCTTCATTATTTGCAGTAGCATATGCCAGGCTTCCCAGCCTGTGAGCTTCCAGGGATGTTTCTGTCTCTGCCTTCCATCTTCTCACAGGAGCTACAGGTGTGCAGTAAAAGTGTGGGCTTTATGTGGGCTCTGGGGATTTGAACTGGGGTCTCCACACTTGCACTGAAAATGCTCTACCCACTAAACCATCCCCCAACCTACTAGTTCTCACACGAGTGGCTAGACTTCTGCACTGGGGGGTTAGGCATTGGAGGAAGGAGAGACCAAGCTCACTCCACTTTCCTGCCTAGAGTCTCTCAGCCTCACCAATCTCATTTTTCCATTTAACCCTGTACTGGTTGGCTTTTGTCAACTTGACACAAACTAGATTTACCTGGGCGGAGGGAATCTGGGTTGAGGGAACCTGGGTTGAGGAGTTGGCTCCATCAGATCTGTCTGTGCATATGTCTGTGAGGTATTTTCATGATTACTGATTGACATGGAGAGGGCATCCCACTGTAGGCACAGTGCTCCTGGGCAAGTGCTGGATTATATATGAAAGCAGGACAAGAAAGCTGTGTCCTCCAGGATCTCAGCCTCTATTCCTGCCTCCAGTTTCTTCTCTCAGTGATGGGCTGTGATGTCGTGTGGACGCTAAATAAATCCTTCCCTCCCCAAGTTGCTTTTGTTGGTGATGTTTACAACAGCAGTGACCATCAAACTAGGGCACTAATTCCCTAGGTCTTTGCCCACATTCACTTCTGTGCTAATGGTTCTACATCCTCAATTTTGACTCTCAAAATTCTACCTTTCTTCTAGGCATCACTTAAACGCCATAATCTCTTAAAGTTCTTCTAAATGTCCATGCCAAAATCGCCACATGTTATTTTGCAAGTAAATAGCATATTACATCTTTCTATAAGATCTTTGGGGCAGAGATCACAGTAGGTGTTACAGGCTGCGTGTGAAATGTCACCCACGGGTTCTGGAATTTGAACACTTAGCTCCCAGCTGGTGGTTGTTTGAGGAGGTCATGGAGCCTTAGGAGAGAGTGAGTCTCTGGGAAGTAGGCTCTGTGGCTCACAGTCCAGTGTCAGTTCTGGCCCAAGCTCTCTACTGCTTCCCAAATGCCAATTCAATGCAACCATCCCCTCAGAACCCGCAGCCACAGTGACGAGGCACTCAGGCCACCATGCCTTCCTGCCACAATAGTCTATGCCCTGATCCATGATCCAGAATAAACCCCATCTCCTGTAAGCTCTTTGTGTCAGACATTCTGTCACAGCAGTGGAAGGAGTTACTAAAGCAGCTGGCCTCCTTATGTCCTCCTCGTTGGCACCAAACATTGCCTAGAGAATGGTGGAGATGAGCAAGGGGAGTCTTCTTAAAGGATAAACTCAAATAATTAGCTGCATTTGATATATAATAGTCTGATGTCTATGTTCACCCGGCAATATGCCATAGCACTGGCGCCATACGGCAGATCAAAAAGCAAAGATTTTCAGGAACTCAGTGCCCTTTGTGAGTCTCTGGGCTATTCAAAAGTAGAGACTTGAACACCACTGGCTCCATAAAAACAAAACAATAACAACAACAAAAGCACCAATGACATCCTCCCCCAACTTCCCAAAGTGATCTCTCTATATATGATTCACAAATGTTTTATGTTTTTCTTTCTTTTGGTGACAGAATATTTTAAAATATAAATTTTATGAGCTACATAAAACCTTGTGTTTTACCTTTTAACTAAACATTTAGACATTTCACATACACTATCTGTCTTCTATGTTATGGGTGTGGACACAGTCCTCACCCAGCCATGACATGCCACTTTGCAGAGACCTTGGCATGTGTTTTCCTGACTATCAGATTACAGATGCTCAAAGCCCAAGCCAGGTGGACAGTCCCCAGGCTGAACACCGGGGGCTTCCAAGCAGCAGCTGCTCACTACAGAGCACCTTGTCCACTCAGGCCACTTGGTGTTACATCACTGGGCCATCTCTGTGTCGCACAGGACATGGGAGGATGGGCGACCTATTGAATTGTCAGCTCCTGAGCAGTTTAAAGGAATCTACAAGCACCTCATATAACAAGCCCTTCATGAGCCATAGAAGTGGTCAAATAGTCAAGGGTTGAGGAGAGACGCTTCTCAGCTCTAGCAGCTAAACAAACTACAGATATGAGGAACATGCCTCCACATAAGAATGTCATATATAACTAGCCAACAGCTGGAGGGGATGAAGATGGAAGTGATTAAGACATAGTTCTTGATGTCCTAGTCAGAGCCATCAGGCAAGAGGAAAAATAAATGAATCCGAATTGGACAAGTCAGTTTGTCACTGTCTGAAAATGACATTACCTTAGCCGCAGAGATTGAGAACCACAAAAACAACAACAACAACAAAAAAAAAAAACTGGTAAAACTAGTCATCAAATTCAGAAGGCTAGAGGGACACAAAAATCCCAAAACACAGGGCCGGGAACACAGCACAGCACTGGAGTGCTTGTCCATCACACGTGGGGCCCTCGGATCAGTCCCCATAGACACGCCAGTTACTCTCATCAATGATAGTTATCAGAATAAAAATCAAGAAACCAACAACATTTACAATAGCAACAAAAAATAAGTTTTACCAAAGTCATAAAAGACTTTGACCATGAAAACTATAGAACAGTAGGAATTAAACTGAAGAGGGAAGAAAAGGAAGGAAAGGGAGGGAAAGTGAAGGGGAAGAGAAGGAGGGAGGAAGGGGAAGGGAGAGAGGGAGGGAGGAGGGAAGGAAGAAAGGAGGGAGGGAAAGAGGGAAGAACAGAAAGGTATCCCATGTTCAAGCACCAGAAGAATCAATGTTGTTACAATACCCATACCACTCAAAGTAAGGCTCAGTGTACTTCCTACCAAAATACCAATGGAATTGTTCACATAGCTAGAAAAATACATAATTTATTTGGAACTTAAAAACACTCCAAATAGCCAACATGGAGAAAGATGAACAATTCTGAAGGTATTATATTATCTGGCTTCAAAACATACTACAAAGCTATAGCCATCCAAAGAACATGGTATTACATAAGACAGACACAGAGACCAGTGGACTAACTGGTCTTTTACCAAGGTACCAGGAATACACAGTGGGAAATGGCGATCCTCTCAACAAATGGTACCTGGAAAACTAGATCTTCTCCTGGAGAATGAAATTAGATATGTATCGCTCATTAATTTCCAGAACTCAAATGCAGTCAAGGCCTAACTGTTAGACATGAAAATTGTAGGGAAAAAAGCACAGGAGAAATTCTTTAGGATGTTGAGACCATTGAGGATATTTTTAGACAAGACCCCAAAATACAGAAAGCAAATGCTCAAACAGACATATAGGATTACACCAGGATAAACATTTCTGCTCATTAATAAAACAATGATTGGACCAAAGAGACAACCTACAGAAAATGTTTGCAGACTGTCCATCTGGCCAGATTACATAAAGAATTCCAAGAACTCAGAAACAAAAAAACAAACCAGTTAACAATAAACATTAAACTGAAGTGGACACTTCTCAAAGAAGAGATGCAGGTGGCCACTGGGTGTGCGGGGAGATATTAGCATTGGTGATCGTCGTAGGACTGTAAATCAAAACCAGAGCAGGACTGTAAATCAAAACCAGAGCGCTACCACCCTACTCTACAAAGAATGGCCATGACCCCAGAGATGGACAGTTGCATGTGGTGGAGAAAAGGGAACAGGTGTGTGCATTGCCTGTGAGAGTGAAAACTTCTGCAGCATTACGGGGACAACAGGAGTCCCCTCCCCCTGGCCCCCCACAGCTGAAAGCAGAGCTGTTCATGACCCAGAAATCCCACTCCTGCCTCTAAATCCAAAGGAAATCAGGGAGACATGAGCACCCAGTGCTTACTGCAGTGTCATTGACATGACTCAGAAATGGAGGGAGCATGGGTAAGAAAAACAAAGCATGGTGTGTGTGCACCGTGGAATGTTGCTCATACCAGAAGAACGAGCCCTGTCACTTGTGACATGAGTGACATGGGCAGTCCCATGTTAAAGGAAATGAGGGGGCGCAGGAAGACAAACCTAAAGATATAATAAATATCTTCAACCTAAAGAAATAATTAACATTTAAAAGGTATAGCTATGTTTAGCCTGATTTAAATAGCAGATACACATGTGTCAAAACACAGTCTAGTAACTATACACAGTCTAGTATCAATACATGTAAGTTTATGTTTTTATATACCAGTTTAATAATCTAAGCATTTAAAAGATAGTCCCTACTCCTAGGATGGCTGTAGATATTCTATGTAATCGGGCGATGACGACAACCCACCCTCATCCATATCTTCCGCTTTCCACATTTTCATCAGAAGAAATAGAGAACTCAGGAGACGTAAGTTGCAAGCTACCCTCAACCTCATGTGGAATCTCAGGTCACCCAGTCCATCCTGCCTGGGTTGCCAGTTACTTCTTTATCCCATGTATCCAAGCTGTAGACACTACCCAGACATTACTCCCTTCCCTGTCTGGTTAACCAGTTGACTCCCATGGTATCACAAACTTTGTAGATATTATTAAATGCTAGCCAACCTTTATCACAATGTCCCATCATCCTCCTTAGGCAAGCATTGTGCCACCTCACAATGTGACAAACGAGAACACTATGATAAGATGCTTTGAGGGAGAGAGACCACATTCATGTGGCATTAATTGCACTAAATTGTTTGTGTGTACAAGTACCTGTGTTTATGTCCTCTATGTGCGTGTGTGTGCACACTTGTGTGTGAGCACACACATAATTGCATAGAGCACATACATCAATATCAAGTGTCTTCCTCAAGAATTCTCCACCTTATTTTCTGAGACAGACTCTATCACTGAACCTGACCCTTGCTGATCAGTGAACCCGAGGGTCTCCTTTTTCCACCTGAGTGCTGACGTTACAGCTGCACGCCACTAATCCAGGGGATCAAACTCAGGTTTCCATGCTTACACAGCAAGCATTTCACCAACTGAGCCAGCTCCCCAGCTCCCCAGCTCCCCAGCTCCCCAGCTCCCCAGCTC
>JANHMN010000009.1:75638465-75645965 GCA_030674055.1 Rhabdomys pumilio
ATATATATATATTTTGAAATCTGCAATATATCAGTATAGTTACAGTCTATAATCCCCACTCTGGAAACCCTCCTGAGAAAATCAGTCAGACACAATGCAATGATACAAACACATTGCTTAGGAAACGGCTAAGCTAACTCTTCAACCCAGGATGCTGGTACAAAAAGGAACGACACAAGCCCGAGAGACAACAAAGACAGAGATGATCCCTTCAGAAATCAATGAACTGGGAAGAATGAAAGGAACAATGGAGTGCTCTAACAAAGCTGAAAAAAGCTGAGAAGATTCACCAGTGCAGATCAAAGAAAAAGATACCTGAGAGGCGTGTGGGAAAATGGAGCAAGAAAGGTAGGGAAAGAGAAGACAGAAACAAAGTATACAATAAGGCGAGGGGCGGGGCCAGGAAAGAGGGAGGAGTGCAGTGGAAGTAAACATGTTTCATTCTCAGCGATGGAAAAGATAAAGGAGACACAAACACAAAACTATACGGCCTGGCAGGCTACACCCAAGCACTCCACAAAACTGGGCAGATTCCCAGAATGCCACAAACCCTCAACGTGGACACAGGAACCAGAGCCTAAGCATGAATGGCAGGGAATACAGTCAGAAGACAGAGGTGCCTTCACAGTGTCTGCCTGTCACTGACAGTTGTCACTAGTAACAACTAGTGACTCTCATCTTCAGAACCTCTTACATTACCCTGACACAGCCACAAACACAGATGGCCTCTTTTAAGGAAAACATTAACTCAAGGCTCATTAAGCAAGCCTTTAGACGAACGGCAGGCCAGGCATGGTGCAGCATAGAGATGAGGCAGGAGGCTTCTCATGAATTTGAAGCCAGTTTGTGCTATACAGTGAGACTTTGTCCAAAAACAAAGCAAAATGCAAGATGCGTGATAAGGATTGTCTTTTCTCCTGCTCGGGCTCTGGGTAAAACCTCCCTCGAGTCACACGGCACAAAGGTGAACAGCTGGACAGTTCCTTACAAAAATAAAACGCTTGCCACAGGATCCATCAAGGGCATTGCTTAGTACGCAAGTAAGGTAGAAACCTGTTTAAAAGCCGGCACACAACTGTTTATACAGGCTGTGCATGCACCTGCCAACACTCGGAAGTAACTACAACACCCTTCAGTGGTGAACAGATGACTCAAATGTAGTGTGTGCAGATAGCAGGAGACTGTCCAGTGCCCAGAGTTGTAATGTAATGCACACAAACACCCAGGTTTGATCCTTAGCACTGTATTAACAGGGAGTGGTCGCCCACACCCGAGGCAGGAGGATCAGAAGTTCAAGGTCATCCTCAGCTACATAAAAAATCACAGACGGTCTAATCCTACGTGAGACCTGTCCCCAAAAGAAGGGAAGAAAAGGAGGGAGAGAAAGAAATGAACTGAGGAGCCATGAAAATACATTGAAGTCCCCTTGGTGCTTTGCCCTAGAGGAAAGAAGCCGCGTGAAAAAGGTTATATACCATGAAACTCCAGCTTTACAACATTCTAGGAAAAGTGAACCATGGTGACAGTAACAAGACCAAGGGTTTGTGGGTAAGAAGAAAGATGAGTTGGCAGGACAGGGCATTTTGAGGGGACAAATTGCTGTGTCGTACTCTAAATGACATATGTCACTACCCACTTCTCAAATCTACAAAGTATGTACTACCCCCACTGGAGCTCTGATGTAAGCTGAGGACAGTAACCAACAAGGCTGCACTGAACAGACTCCGCTGGACAAACCCACCCCCGTGGCACTGGACATTGACAGAAAGCAGCACGTCCTGAACTCAGACATTAGGAAGTATCGACACTCTGCTCGGCTTTGCCCCTAACCTAAAACTACAACAAAAGTAAAGTCTTCCCACAGGGGAAAATTTTCATGCAAGAATGGGTTATAAAAAAAATGGCAGTTATTATTTTTAAATCACAAAACTCCAAGATAGCTTATCATGTAGCAAAAGACAAGGAAGACAGCCAGCCATCTATGGAAGAGACTGACTCGATGGGAAAATGCAGCCGTGTAGGGAAGACACTAGCTCCCTGACAAAAATCTAGCCTTGCTTTCTTCTGCTCCAATAGAAAGCCTTGGTGTGCTGGGTAAATGGATCCCTACCAAGACAACCTCCCCAAGCTCCTCTCTTGGCCTCTGTGGCTCCAGGGAGGAGTGACTGAGAACAGTTATGATTGTGCATTAGAAAAGAGAGGGTAACTCTCTTTCTCTTCCATCTTTCTTGCTGGGCAAAAAGTTCACAGGAGGCAGGACCATTTCTGAGGATCTCTGAGGCTCTGGAGGAAAAATGGGGCATCTCATGCTGACTAGACTCCATGTGACTCAGGGACCTGGTTATCATGGACACAGCAATTCTGCTGCCAAACCTGTCTTCTGAGTAATACTTTCTCACTACATTGAGATAAAGAGTCCACGAGACAAGAGAAAATGACCCAGGATGAAGCCAAACTTGGAGCTCCTTCCACACTGTCTCTGAAAGCTCAAGGTTCCAGAAAATAGGGAAGTTACTTGGCCAGTTTCCACCAAAGAGGAGTTATCAACTCCCCTGAATGGCCAACATGGAGAATAGACAGCAAGATCAATCCTGGTGAGCTACAGGGACAGCTGGGCAAAACCTACTTGCTATTGTATGTATTATGGTCCTGGGATTGAACCCAGGGCCTGACAAATGCCAAACATACCACCGAGCGACAACCCTATCCCTGTCTTTTCCATTCTACGTGACCATATCAACTTTCCTCACAGTCTCCTCTGCTGTCAAGAAAAAGCCTAGAGGCTGGAGAGATGGCTCTGTGGTGAGGAGCACTAGCTGCTCTTCCAGAGGACCTGGGTTTGATTCTCAGCACCTACACCACAGCTCACAGCCACTGATAACTCAGTTCCAAGGGATCCGACACACTCTTCTGGCCTCTGTGGGTACCAAACATGTGCAGGCGAAACACTCATGCACATAAAATAAAATTTAAAAAGTATTAAAAAAAAAAAAAAAAAGGCAGGGCCCAAATCTCTTAATGGACTTTTAACAACTGTCACACCCCTACACCTGTCCTTCAGTCCAAGGTCAGGTCTCCCAAGTGATTTGTGGCTCTGACCATGCTATGTTCTCTCACATCTCAGGGGCAGAGACCAAGTCTGTCTACAGCCTGCAACCCTATCTCTGGCCATGCGGTCCCAGCATCCTTTGCTACTTGGCTAGCTCCTAATCCCATCTTATTATTATTATTGTTGTTGTTGCTGTTGTTATTATCATTATTATTATCATCTTGTGTTGCATGCACATGTACATCATGGTGTACATACGGAGGTCAGGAAGCAACTTGCAGAAGTTGCTTCTCTACTTCCATCTTTCTGTGAGTTCTGGGAACCAAACCCAGGTGATTAGCCATACCAGGTAAGTGCTCTACCTACTAAGCCATTTTCCGAGCCCAGCTACTGTTCCTCCGAAGTCCAGCTCAGCAGCCCCGAGTGGTGGCTACCTGTAATCTCATTACTCAGGAGGCTGGGGCAGGAAGGAAAACTGCTGTGAGTTCAAAGCCAGCCTGGGCTACCAAGTGATTTCACAGCCAGTGTGGAAAACTTAGCAAGATCCTGTCTTAAAATAAAAGCAAAAGAGGGGGGGTTGGGGAAGTAACTCGGGATAGAATACTTCTAGCGTGTGCTACAAGACCCAGGTTCGGTTTCCAGTACTGGAAAATTTTACATATTAAACTATGCTAGTGAGGCATGATGGTACTCTCTGTAATCCCAGCTACTCAGAAGGCTGAAGCAGGAGATGCAGGATGGTGAGGTTAGCTTGGGCAGCACAGCAAGATGAAAGAAACAGAAGGGGCAGGGCGTGAGCAACTCATACTGTCAACCTGTCAGCCTCGAGTGTCTGACATAAGCCCACAAAGAAAGAGGTTTAAAGAAAAACTTTGAATCTACTTTGAATCCTCAGTGCAAATTCTTTACATGGCCTTCAAGAGAAGTGAATCAAATGTTCTTGCTGCTGTCAGGGGCTGGGGACACTGTTCAGCGACAAGTCCTAAGCTCAGAGTTTCCCTGACCGGCACCAAGAAGAAAATCAGCCGCTGTTGGAGAAAATAAGCCTCCAGCTTATGTGCAAGAGTGAGAGACCATCCCAGGCTTGCACTGGGATTCACACTGCACACAAATGGGGGGCAAAGCCCAGCGCAAGTCACATTGTCACAGGACTGTTCTCTTGAATTGTCCGTCTCAGACACTCCCATCTACTTCCTCATTGATGGGTCATCAGAAAACCGTGGCGCCTTACCTCTGGAGACTTTGTAAACTTCATAGAAAGAGCAGAAGTGGAAGCCCAAGGAAACAAGCAGGTGGAGAGCCAGTTCCCACCGGGGCAGCATAGCTAGAGACTCTGCTTCCCAGGGTAGTGTGGGGAGTTTCTAGGAGAAAAACAGACAAAATGTCACCAAGGTAACACTGCACATTGACCCCTTGATGTCAACTGAGTTAACTGGCACTCCCAAGGCCCCTTCACTTTTCAGGGTGACACTGACATAATCCCAACCAAAAAACCCTGCTCTGGGGACCTCACCCCTACCTACTTTCAACACACACACATGCATGTGTGCGCACATGTACACACACACTCACACACACAAGCATGCACACTCCCTGCTCACATGTTCCCCGCAGGTCTTTCCCTAGATGAATCACAAAATACATCCAAGAACTCCCTTTTCTTCTGGGCACATTTATCTCCCCCTATAAAAACCAGGGAGCATGATCTCTAAGGCCACAGCACTAAGCACTCTGCCTGGATGAAACGAGAGAACTGGGTTGGGGAGAGAGTGGGGATGAGAACAGGAGGGATCAAGTCAGGAGAGAGGCAGAGAGAGAGAGAGAGTGTGTGTACTGGGAGACACAACTGGAATCAGGTGGCAGGGAGGGAACTCTGGAACAAGCTAGAAACTTAGGACAATGGAAACTCCCAAGAACCTGTGAGGATGCCCTAGCTAAGACTCCTAGCAATGGAGAATATAAAACCTTAAACTGCCACCTCCTGTAACCAAGCAAGACTTCCAGTGGAGGGACTGGGACACCAACCCAGCCCTACACAAAACCTTCAATCCACAGTTTATCCTGCCTACAAGATGTGCAGGGGTAAAGATGGAGCAGAGATTGAGGGAACAGCTAACCAATGACTGGCCGAGCTTGAAACCCATGTCATGAAACAGAGGCCACCTCTGACAGTATTCATGACATTCTGCTATACTTGCAGACAAGAGCCTAGCCTAACTGTCATCAGAGAGACTTCACCAGCAACTAACTGAAACAGATACAGAAACCCACAGTCAAACACAAGCGGAGCTTGGGGAATCCTTCAAAAGACTGGAATATAGGATTGAAGGAGCCAGAGGGGTCAAGGACACCACAAGAAAACCTACAGAATCAACTAACCTGGGCCTATGGAGCCGACAGCGACTGAACCACCAACCAGAGAGCATGCATAGGATGGACCTAAGCCCTCTGTACATATGTAACCGTTGTGTAGCTTGGTCTTCATGTGGGACTCCTTACAGTGGGAGCAGGGACTGTCTCTGACTGCTGCCTGTCTTTGGGACCCTTTCCCCTGATGATGGAGACCTTGATGGGGGTCTGGTTTCTCCCATGAGTGACAGCTTCTGCTCTCTGGAGGATCCTGACTTCCTACACATTTCCTGCCAGCTATCTCCTACATCAGGTTTCTGAAACTCTGCAGGAACAATGGAAGGGAAGTTTCTCTCGGTGCTTAGCGTATCTCCTGTCACAGAAGGATGGAGGCTGCACAGACGTCTGTCTCGTCTCCAGAAGAACTGTAACTGTAAAGTGTTCCTAAAAAGTGCCTCTATAATTTGAACATAAATAACCCTGTGTGTTACGGGAAATTTCTAGAAGCCCTACCTGTTCAAAGATTACTCTCTATTGAGTAATGCCTCTGCGTGAAGGATTTACCTCTGAAGGACTCGGGTTTTATAACGTTTCTTTTTGCTGCAGTCTCAGCTGTAGCAAACATGAGGTGTACATATGCATGAATACATATCACTAACAATTATCAGGAAAGCAGTAGGATTGTCGTCTCCCTCCAGCACATCTAAAATTTGGATCTGGTCCCTAGCAGTCCCTAGAGGATCTGGTCCCACAGGGGCAAATGCCAGCGAGGACTCAGCACTCAGCCATGTGCTGGTTGAACCACATGGGAAGGGAGCCAGCTCCCAGATACCCACGGGGCTGGTGGATGGATTAAACATGAATGCTTAGCCCAGGGCCGGCCCTAAGCACTCTATAGACATTGGCAGCTACTAGCTGGTGATTGAATTCATCATTAGCCTACCTAGCCGAGGCCCTGAGTGGAAGAAATCCAACTAAAAGCAACTAACCTGACCACAGCCACCCCCACCTGCTCCTCTTCTCCAGCAGTCGGCAGCCCTCAGGTCTTCTTCTGGGTCACTCGTCTTCCTTTTCCCATGCTCAGCCCAGGGCCCCCATCCCTTGAACAGCATGTAAATGTTCTGGGGCTTTCTGCCCAGGGTATCCTCCCTGAATCTTCTCTTCCCATCACATAGAAATGATGCTTGAATGCCTTCTCAACGCCACTAAACCTATGCGGAGACAGTCACAAGCCCTTAGTGCTCCTTCCTCCCACCTCTTTTCAGCCCTTAGGACCACTTGTTATAAGTCCTATGATGTAGAAGGACCACGGCCACTCATGCATGAATGCGCGTGTACATGTGCTCGAAAACACACACACACACACACACACACACACACACACACACACACACACACTTCTTTCGTTTTTATTTGCACTGTGCCCCCAGAAAGCCAATCAGAGAAAAGGATTTAATGACACCACACTGTCAAAGAAAATGAAAAACATACATCTGTGAATCTACCTAGATAATGTCCAAGCCCTCCATGATTCCCTGAAACAGTCCTTCGAAACTCGCAAGCTTCTATTTTTCATACTCTAAACGGCATGTTCATCGGGAACAAAAAGGGTCTCGCTCAAGCACACACATAACATCTGTCATTTGTGGGGCACAGATTCAGCCCTGCAGCAGGCCAGGCTACCCCAGTGGGCAGGTGCGAGCCCTGCAGCAGCTCAGTCCACACGGTGGGCAGGGGTGAGCCCTGCAGTAGCCCAGGCTACCCAGTGGGCAGGGGTGAGCCCTGCAGCAGCTCAGTCCACACGGTGGGCAGGGGTGAGCCCTGCAGTAGCCCAGGCTACCCAGTGGGCAGGGGTGAGCCCTGCAGCAGCTCAGTCCACATGGTGGGCAGGGGTAAGAAGGCTAAAACTTAGTAACACTTACAGCATGCCCTCTCCAGGAGCCAGTGTGTGGAGCACCTGCTGACCAAGTACATGAGTGTGGTGGTGCCACCAGTGAGGGGCAAAGCAGGGGGCAGGGATGGCCAGGGCTGAAGATGCATCAGGACTGAGACCAGCAACAAAGCATCAGAGGCTCCTGCGCAAGTGGCTAAAAGATTGCTGT
>JANHMN010000009.1:75648465-75655399 GCA_030674055.1 Rhabdomys pumilio
TCTCATCACAATTACAGCCTTGACGGTGTCACCATCTACTACAGGGGAAACCAAGGCCCAGCAAGGTCAGAAAACCGGCCTGGAGCCGCACAGCTGAGCAGCAGAGCCTGGACTCAGACAAACCAACCTGACTCTCTGACCTTCCCTTGGCAGCCAGGAAATTCTTCTATTTTCCCTCAAAATCTATAATGAAACAGGTCTGTCAGAATGACAAAAGATGGTATGAGCCATGTAAATGTAAACAAACTTAAATATAGGTATAATTTTAAATATTTCCTGAGGAAAGTCGAAAGCCAAGTAGATGTAATTAAAATACATATGAATGTTTATTTACCTCAGCGATACTCCTTCAGAGATTCCTGTGGAAGGCTGAGTGAACCACGCTAACTCGTGTGTCAGAGAGTTGGTGGGCCATAAACAGGAAGGCTGAGTAGAACAGAAATATTCTTAGTTCTAAATTTAGGAAAGATGAGCACCCCAGAAACCACAGTAATGAGAACGCTTGCCTGCACACTGCGGGGACAACCACAGCTTCAAGAAGAGTCAGCGAGTGGACCAACTCCGGGCCTCAGCTTCCTCTGAGGACCCAACTGGATGGAACTGTTTGCAGTTCTGTTTTCAGAATATAAATTACATGACTCCCTCCCCCTAGAAAACAAAGTCCAGGCTCATGGTGACCCCTCCAAGGCCTAATCACAGGTCTTACTCTTTTGGCCACATCCTATAAATGGAAGCCCTTTTGCCAAACCTAATGCCACCAGGACACGCAAAGGGGAGTGGGGGAGATGGAGGTACAGACTGGAGGTAACTCCAGGACTCAGCAGAAAGTCTTCTAACACAAACTGGGGACTTCTAAACTAGCAACAGGATGTGCCAGTTCCCATGCTTGGTAACTTCCACTCCACCCCCATCCCCAATCCCCACCATGTGCTGGCTTTGAACAGGAGACTTGATGTTTCTCAGGACCTAAGTGAGGGCAATATGGCTTCCACTGACATCACCCTGGGATCACCTGCATGACTAGAGTCACTGCATAGCTCAGCACGTGGTGGAGGGAGATTCTGGCTTTCTGTGTTAGCAGATGCTGGGTGGCAGTCCTCCCACAGGAAGGTGATGCTCCCCCAGCAGGGTGATAGCGGCTTTTCCACAAAAGGGAGGCTTTGGGACCTGGAGTAAAGGCACCTGAGAGGAAGGCAGGGGACCCAACCCTGGCCCTCTGGAAGAGCTGTGTTTACTGTCAATCACTGAGCCACCTCTCCAGCCCCTGAAGCAAATTCTTTTTAATCCAATTGTTATAATGTTTTTTCTTTTTTAAATCAAGCAGGAAGAAAATTAATCCGAAAGCAAATTTTTATGCTCGGTCCTCAGTTTAGCATTCTCTGGTTTGCGCGTCATACCACCAGCAATCCTCTCACCAAACATGACCCTAAGTCTTTTTATATGAGTGTTAAAGACCAGCAAAAAGGAATCAACTTTTTCAAGTCCCTAGTTCAACAAAAAATAATGATCTGATATTGCGTTTTCCCCCCTTGACAATTCTCAACCTCTCTTACTGCTTTTTAATCAACAATAATGCAACCTCCGTACCTCAGACTCCCAGATTAGGGAAATCTGAAGGAGTCAAGTGTCTCTTACAGCAGAACACTTTACATAATTTTTATTGAAGTACACTTTTTTAAATGCAGGCTTTTAAGACGTGGGCTTGCTGTTGTGGCCAGGCAGTACTCTGCCCTAACTTACTCCATATTGTTTAAAACTATCTTTTTCCAGGGCGTTGCCTTGTCCTGAGACTCTGTATTATAAGCAGCCTTGACTCCATTAGAGAAGGAAGACTCTGTTCCCGTGTTGTGCCCATAAACGCCACCATTCGGCTAGCACTTGGCACAGACTGATAACTTATTCCTAAAGAAGTTATAAGGCAGAGAGGGTGCTACCCTGTACCTTTATCAAAGTACACTGGGGCCACGTTAGCGTATTAAAATCATAGCTGGAAAACCAGGCAAAGAACTTCCCAAACACACCAGACATAGACCAGGGTACATCCCCTCACCTGGGCCGGGTTAGAAGATGCCATCTAATACTGCCCTGTGGACAGTTCCATCAGCCTGTTACCTTACCAGCCGTAGTCACCACACACCACAGAGGCAGCGGCTTGGCTCTATCCTAACCACTCACTTATGTAGCCACTGAAATTGCTGTCTGTCCATCTGTCCTCCTCCCATCTGTCCGGAGCTGGTTCTGCCCCTCACCTCCAAGGTCTCCACCCTCACTTCTGTAGCCCGACTCCGCAGCTGGACCTCCAGGAGACGAGTTCAGTATCTGGTGCTCTTGGCATTCCCCATTAGCCTTCTGCTCGCCCACAGTGAGGCCTCTTTGAAGGGCTGTGGACACTGCAGCAGCCGCCTTAACCCTTTGTAAATATTTTGTAGCCTACATACAAACAGACACAGACAGTAGACCACTGTACGGGAGTCAGAGTCTGACTGCTGGCTCTTGCTGTGAGACTCTCTCCACCCTCAAAGGACTAAGAGGCTCTCCTCTGCCACATGGACTCTGATTCTCTTTCTGTCTATCTGTCTCTTTGGCTGGGGCCTGAACCCTCCTTGCTGCCTCTCTGTCTGCTCGTGGCATTAGTATCTCTTCTAATAAACTCCTCAGTTCCTAGTAATCTGTGTTTTCTTGAACTACCTACCCCATAACCCCCACTCCAAAACCTAATAGACAGACAGACTGATTGACTGACTGACTTACTGTGTGATGTATAATGAATGATCTGAGAGTTACATCAGGAACTAAGACCAGAACGAAAGAACCTGTTTGACTAAACAAGCTATCAAGGGAAACCTAAGTATGTGGCAAATCACAGCCAGTAAAAATGGTGTTGGTTGTGAATTTAATAAACTCTGTCACTATGGAAAGGCACAAATGTGTCCATCAATATTTCTAACAGCACACTAATGACACTCTGAAACCAACATGTCCCAGAACCCCTTTCTCTCCTTGTCACTAACTGCACCAAAACTGACCCGGGTCCGATCTCCACCTCCACAGCTCACCTTTGTCCAGGTTTGAGCTTCACTTAACAGCACACTCAGTGTGGGGCAGTGGGCCGTGCCACCAGACAGAAGAACTGTTAAGGTTGTAGCAAGTTCGGAACCCGGGTAAAACTCGTAATTGAGAACAGCAGGAGTTCGAACTAGCTCCCAACCAGATTCCTGTCCTATAGCATATGACCACGACCTCCCACTACGAGGACTATGACAACCAGTCACATAGCATAGAGCCTAGAGTTCTCCAGGTTAATGAAGTATCTAAGGGCTCTGAGTGTTTAGCCAATGAATATCACTTCATGCAGAAGGTATTTAATCTCTGTTTCATCCTAAGTGAGTCGCATGCATCCACATCTGCCATGAATAAAGCTGTTTGGACAAGCAAGTACTGTTCCCTTCATCAAGTGCTGCCTCGGGGTGACTTTTGTCATACAGACCACCCCTAAGGCCAACACAGAAGGGTCCTCTGCACTCCAGCACTCACTCTGAGCTAAACCAGATTCCCCCCATACCAGCCTCATCACAGGTCCGAAGCCTGTACCCAATTCCCAGCAGCTTCCGGGTACACAGGAGGATAGGAACCATAGCCTTCATTCCAACTACCGCCATTTCTCACCCAGAGAAACAAACATGGGCTGGGACCCCTATCTTAGACTGCGTTTTCACTCCCCAAGCACGGTACTGGCTGTGTTCCGACACACCAGCAGTAAGGCAAAAAAACACAGACCCACATACCAGCACCAGCTTATCAACTTCTATTTTTGAAAAAATAACCTCCTGGGTTTGGAACTTTTTTTGTTGTTGTTTTTTTGTTTGTTTGTTTGTTTTTTGTTTGTTTTTCGAGATAGGGTTTCTCTGTATAGCCCTGGCTGTCCTGGAACTCACTCTGTAGACCAGGCTGGCCTCGAACTCAGAAATCCACCTGCCTCTGCCTCCCAAGTGCTGGGATTAAAGGCGTGCGCCACCACCTCCCAGCTTGGAACTTTTTTTTAAAATGGTGATGTAACCCCACCTGGGCTAGAACTTGCTATGTAGACTGGACAGGACTAACCTGGACTGCACAGATATCCTCTTGATGCTGCCTCCAGAATGCTGGGATTAAAGGCAGGAGTCACTACAACCAGCCTGAGATTAAATTCTAACTGATTCTGTGGCTCTGAAAAGCAATGATATATTATCCATTATTTTAAATCTTTTTTAATTTCCCTCCTTTAAAAGCACTTTTTTGTTTTGTTTGTTTTTAGACCATATCTGCTGTTACCCAGACAGCCTCCCATGATGTAACATAGTATGCCTTTGAATATCCGCAGCGCCAGAATTAGAGACACAAACTACTGAGCCCTGTTTGTACAGTGCTGAGGACGGAACCCAGGCTCAGTGTGTGTTCGGTAGGCACACTACGAACTGAGTCACAGCCACAGCCAAAAGTCTGTACTGCGCACAGTCACATGACTTATCGAATACCTTTTCTCCTTTACTCAATAGTTGGGCTTTAACTAGTTTATTCCTTTCTGGTATGAACAAAGCTTACTTGCCTGGAGTAAACCGGAGCCAACCACTTGATTGTTTTCTATCCTTTGTATCTTAACCAACTTTAGGTCCCACACAGTTTGTAGTGACTTTCCTGTCAAGTTTCACAGCAATGCTATTGCGTTCTCATAAACAACCAAGTAGTGGCCCCTCTTCCTTTCTCATTTCTTTTTTTAATGTTTGGTAGATTTCACTGAGAAGCCAGCTGGTCTGGAAAACTTTGCAGTGAAAAGGACTTTAAGCTACACTCAGTTTCTCAGGACTACTCTCAACTCTTCTAGTCCTTGTGTCCTGACTGTTTATTTGAAAACCTAGGAAATTTCTTCTCAGTTTTCAAATACATCAACATAACGGGGCAGCTGACTCCTTAGAGCGTCCTGAGGTCACCTCAAGGTGTGGACTAAAGTGGCTCCTTTTCCTTCCCTGACAGTAGCGTTAAGGTTGGATAAGAAATGTCCCCCACAGGCTCATTGTTTGAACATCTGGTGCCCGACTGGTGACCCTGTTTGAGAAGGTTGTGGAACCTTTAGGAGGTGGAGCCTGGCAGGTCACCAGGTGCAGATATTGAGGTTTATAGCCAGGCCACACTTCCTGTTCATTTTCTGCCTCCTGACTATAGATACAGTGTGACCAGCAACCCCCCAGCTCTCCTCTCCACTAATGGAATGAACCCCTAACCTACATGAGGAATAAACCCTTCTCTCTGGAAATGCTTAATCGTGGGGCATGTTGGTCAAAGGGATGAAAAAGGTAACTTAAACAACTGCCTACTCTCCCCCTCCCTCTCCTCCTGCCCCTCCCACTCCCCACTCTCACTCTCCCTTCTACTCCCTCTTATGTTGCCTCTCTTCTCATGAGACTTGGGCATGTCCTGTTCTGTGAAATCTTTCTCTGATTCATCACTTTGTCTGCCCCTCAATTAGACATCACTTTCAAACATGGCTGCTTCCTTCTACAACCTAACTTTACCTTCATTATTTGGGCTTAAAGGTGTGTACTAAGAGTGTGTCTGTATTCCAGGCAGGGGGATTAAAGGTGTGGGCTAAGGACTGAGCCACACCACAACTAGAAACAGGTTTTTTGAGTAAACAACCCAACCTCAGGGTTCACAGTGTGATCAAATATCCCTCGATAGAACATTATACAAATTTGAGCTTGTGTGGCATTTTGATAACTTTGTTTCAGTATCATGTATAATTCCTGTATTTTTATGTCTTTTACTTATTTTTTAAACTTGGTTTTGTTTCTTGGGACAGGGTCTCATATGGTAATGGCTGCCTTGACCTCTTGATCCCCTCCTTCCAAGCAGCACCGTCCTGAGCTCTCTCCACACCCTTTAAAAAGCCTCCAAAAAGGCTTGTGGCAAGTTCGGCAAGAACCAAGAATTTTATTTCCCGGAGGCCCCATAGGGCACACCTGCCCTTGGGCCACACTGACCAGTGCCGGATGGCACCAGGAGATCTTGCCAACTGCCAACCAGGGCCTTTACCGCACCTTCAGCTGGTGAATCTCCAAGAGAAAGCAAAGTAAAGAACAGGTAAAGCTTTTACCCCCAAAGAAGGGTCCAAACACCAGCCCTAGCACAGACAAGTCAGTGGTGCTGGTAGCCTTGAACGCTCTTTAGAGAACGTTTTGTCTTTCCGGGATGCTGTCAAACCAACATATACACTTAAATTATTAACTGCACCTCTCGGGTTAGAACCGTCCTTAGCCAGCACATAATCCATCCTGCTGAGAGAAAAATCACAGGGAACATGGAATATGAAGAATAGAAGCGGGCAAAAGAATAGATTCGAGGCTCAGAATGAAAGCCCACAGTCCTTCAGTGCTTTCCCTGAAAGCTGTGTCCCCATAGCACTGGGGCAAATGTTTAGCTCTTCTTTAAGAAGTAACAGAACACCACACTGCAAGGAGTAGACACACAGCATAACACAGAGTCAGTCCCCACAAGTAGAAGGCCGTTATCTAAAAGCAGCCAACACAACAGCTATGCACACCTAGAATCTGGGAGATGCGAGCTTGCATTAAAAACTGGTGTCTCCCAGTCTTGCCACTGAACAGATGAGTCCAGAGAGTAGAAAGCGAAAGAGCTCTTTAAACTGAGAACTGGGGAGATGGCTCAGTGGTTAAACATTTGCTGCCCAGGCTTGAGGGCCCTAATTCAGATCCACCCGTCCCACATAACATGCTCGGAGGGCCTGCAGTCCAGTTCTTCTCCAGGTAACCAGCCTAGGTTTAACTTTCCACTCAAGTGGGAAGTTAGGTCTCCAGCGCTCACGGATGCACATGAACACCACGCGCGCGAACACACACACACACACACACACACACACACACACACACACACACACACA
>JANHMN010000009.1:75655409-75681417 GCA_030674055.1 Rhabdomys pumilio
ACACACACACACACACACACACACACACACACACACACACACACACAGAAATCTCTGAGCTGGGCCAGAGGGTGGGGGTAGGGTGAGGGAGGGCGGCCATGCAGGCGCCCTTCCTGCAGGGAGCAGCAGGGTTCTCGGTTCCCCGGACTCCGCGCTTGTGTCGCCGCCCTCCGGCACGCGGACACGGGAAGCGGAAACGCTCCTGCGTTTCTCCCCACGTCAGCGGCGAGCCTCCCACGACCTGCTGCAGCATCCCAGCCAAGCCCCCTGCCTCCGCGCCGAGGAAGTCGTGGCGGCCTTTGAAACCGCAGGCCCCTGCGCCGCCGCCATCTCCGCGCGAGCCCTCCCGCCTGCTCTCCACGCGCGCCCGCCGACCCCGCGCGTCCTCGCCGCCCACGTCCCCTCCTGCGCGTCCCCGCCGCATGGCTTGCCCGGTCCGGCTCACCTGAATCGCAGCTTGCAGAACTGGGCGCGCGGGAGAGAAGGCGGCCCTGCACCCCGCCGCGCGGAGCCGCGGCCCGGGAAGGACTCGCGAGCGTAGCGCGGGTCGGAGGCCGCCGGGGTGAGCGCCTGGCCTGGGATGTTGCGCCCGGCTTCCCGAACACAGGATTGGCCGGCGCTCTGTACATTTACCGGAGCGGGATCATCACACAGGGTCCCACCAGAACCTCAGGCTTCGGGATTCTTCCGGTCCCCAAAGGAATGAGTCTGGGGTGGGGGTGTGTACGGCCTGCCCTGCTACAGGAAGATGACTTAGGCCAGTGAAGGGCTTTTAGCAGACATTGTTAGAGCGGGAGAAATCTCTGCAAAACCGGCTTTGCACTCTGTGAGACCTAAAACCATCTTTACTTCCATCTTCCCCAGCACCAACTAAAACAGCCAGGTTGCCCAAAATAATAACACAGGGTGTCACGTTAATACTTTCTTGGTATCATATGGCCTTTGTTATTTGGGAGACGTAATTATACTTTCTAACAATACCTGGGGGCTGGAGAGATGGGGCTCAAAGGTAAGGGGTTCGCTAGCAAGTATGAGGATCCGAGTTTAATCCCCACAACCAAGTAAAGAGCCTGGCATGACTGGTGTGCCTGTAACACCATCAAAGAAAGTAGGGACTCAGTCGAAGCCCCAGACCCTGGCCATCTATCTCAGTCTAAACAGGAAGCCTCCAATTCAGCTACAGACCCAGCGCCACCGAAATGGGGTCAGGAAAGAGAAAGGTTTAGAAACCTTGCTCTGGCCCCTTCAGGAAAGCACCCAACATGCATACAACATACATGTCCTGTTTATCTGTAACAACAATATGTCTTGGTGCCCGACAAGTCTGACCATGTAATAAATTCCAGGGTTTGGCACAGAAGGTGCCAAAGTGTAAGCACTGCTCAGGGACAGTCAGACCCAGGAAGGGGAATGAGTGGCTATCTTCTGTGTCATTTCTAAATAGCCTATTACAGTGGGTTCAGTGTCATTTAAACCTCTTTCTACATGTGCACAGTGTACATCTAAAGACACAAAATAAAGGCAGTTTCGGCTAATGTAAATCAGAAACAGCTACGTAAGAAAAAATACCCCAGGCTTGTGACCCAGCTATACTGCCAAGGCAGGAGTATCCCAAGTTCAAAACCAGGGCTACAAAGTGATTTCAAGGCCAGCCTGAGCAATTTTGTCAAACTGTCTCAAATTTTAAAAGTAAGCATTGCCAGAGGAGACCCAGCTCAGTGGCGGAACCTCGCCTCACATGCAGAACACCCACAATAACAAAACACAAAGCAAGTCTAAGCAATAAGCCACGACGGAGCTGGCAGGAATAATCAAAGTGCTACTTCTTACTACGTGTAGATTTAAAACAGTTGATGGAAACGTTACAATCCAACTGCACATAGACAAGAGGCTTGAGTGTGGGAATGCATTTTGATGAACTTATCTTACATTCTAAGAGACTGGAAGCTTTGCTGGGCCTCTCAGTCAAAGTTAATAATATACATTGAGGTCGCTCAAGACTACTGTGTAATCAGCCTGTTTGTTTAACCTGCCTTTAAGAGAACAATGTAACAATGGACTTTACTGGTCTTAGCTTTCCCATGTAACTAACTTTCAGGATCTAAACTAACACGTAGCTGTAAGCTTCTATTATGTGCTCCCTCATGCCATGAGCCCAGCGTTATGTATTTGTGCTCTAATAATTATTTGCTGAAAACATAAAAAAGAGAGATTTAAAGCAGTCTTATTAAGTGAATATTCACTGTAAATGTTGAACACAACATTCTGATGTTGCTTATTTGCTCTTTGTGATGGGGCCAGTTGGTGTCCGTGACTTAATCTATTGTAAAATCTGTTAAAGGTTTCTGTGGCGTTTCTCCTTACTTCCCCCACGGGATACCTTTCTCTGCTGCTCAATAAATACGGAGCAAAGCCCCTTGTTAGGGACAGACACTCAGGGCCACACTCACATGACACAGCCTTCAGACAGCACAGATTCAGACTCAGCAACAGACGGGACGGAAGATAGAGGAGCACGGAGCACGAGGTAGAGAATTCGAATCGAGACTTGCTTTTGGTTAAATAAAACCAAAGAGAAGTGGTTTGTTCCTTAATGTGACATGTTCAGTGACTCTGGGTTTTTATGAATGTGTCCAAAAGGTCTGCACTTTGGTGCCTATGTGGAGGATCTTTAAAGCCTGTCATTGTATCAACAGTCCACTTTTGGAGAAAGAAAAATAAAAGGAGGAAGAAAGTCAAATGTTAAAAGTAATCTGACCATTTACGGGAGATTTTAAATTCCAAGTTACAAACTGTATGTTTCCAGATGTCATTTCCTCCCCTTCTTAGTACTGGAAATACCCTCACGCGCTGTTTCTGCGTGTTTCTGTGCGCTTGATCATTTCTGTTGAATTTCACTTGATTTTGATCTTAGGATCCCTTTGGTCTTTCATTAGTTCTCACCATGTAAATTTAAATCATCTAATAAGAATTTGACAAGAACTAGCTGGGCAGTGGTGGTGCTTGCCTTTATCTCAGCACTTAGGAAGCTGAGGCAGGCGGATCTCTGTCCTGGACCGCTCTGCCAAATGTTGGAACCCGCACTGCCAAAAGCTTGGGGGCCAAAATTGTTAGAGCCCGCACTGCCCCAAGCTGCTCCAGTCCGTGGGTCAGGGTTCAGCAAGAGAGAGAGTGAGGGTGGACGCAAAGAATGGAAACCAGACAGAGTGTGATTCAGTCCTGTGTGTTCTCAAGTCTCTTTTCTTCTCTCTTTCCAAGTCCCTTGTTCTTAGTCCAAGTCCCAAGTCTCGAGTTCCTAGTCCCTAGTGCCTCCAGGTTTCAAGTTTCCAGTCTCTAGTCTCTAGTCTCTAGTGCCTCCAGGTTCCAAGTTTCCAGTACCCTCTTCTGTCTGCCTCTCGCCTTTAGTAAGTCTTACTTCTTAAGTCATGCCTTTAAGTCACACCTTTAAGTCACACACACCCAAGGGAAAATCATGGGTATATATAAAACAAGATGTTATCAGAGTGTGCTCAGCTGTTGTAGGCTGTTGAAAACAAGTCTCTTGTCAGGGTATATGGCTCAAGATGGCTGCAAGGATGATAGCCGCCTTCTGTCGGCTCCCCACAGATCTCTGAGTTTGAGGTCAGCCTGGTATACAGAGCAAATTCCAGGACAGTCAGGGCTACACAGGGGAAACCTTGTCTCAAAACACAAAATAATGGGGCTGGAGAGATGGCTCAGAGGTTAAAACCACTGACTGCTCTTCCAGAGGACTGGAGTTCAATTCCCAGCACCACATGGCGCTCACTACTGTCTATAACTCCACGATTTGAACTCGTCACATAAGCATACATGCAGAGGAAACACCAATGTATATAAGAGTATAAAGAAATAAATAAATAGTTTAAAATTGGCAAAAAAAAATTTAAGGTAAAAATTGTTAATAAAAAGGACTGCGGATACAGCTGTGTCTCCTTTCCTAATGTGTGTGAAAGTTCAATGGGAAAGTGCTTACCAGTGTGTGCAAGACGCTGAGTTCAAGTCCTAGAAAAGAAAATTGCAGCAAACAAATACACAAATACGATGTTAAAGGTTGGCACATGTGTGCTCTGACAATACCCACAAGAGACTGCCAGATGTGTTAGCTTTTCAAGAGCTCATCAAATACCTGAGAGAAGCTAAAGTAGCTTTTTTTACTCAGGCTTTCAGTCCACAGTCCCTCAGGGATTTGGGTTTGTGTAGTTGGCAGAATGGCCGGGTAGAGCATGTGATAGAACAAACCTCATGGTAGACCAGAGGCTCTGGGGCAGGAGTAGGGGAGGGAGCCGGGGAAGGAAACAAAACTCCATAGGAGCCCAAGGACATGTCCATGCAATTGACTTCTGCTGGGTAGACCCCATGGAGTGAAATTCCAATCAACTAGAAATCAGGTCTTAAATACATGAGCCTCTGGGGCCAATTCCTGTACAAAGCAGGAGGGAGGGAGCAATACTGCATCAGCAAATACTGTAGAATGTCAAAATCCTTAAGACATTTTAGCCTGTTGGCTGTTGGTCTATTTATAGGAGTAAATACACTGGGAATAGTCTATCATACAGAAAATACTCTTCAGCTTTATCGAAGTATAGTAGACAAAACAGTATTGTCTACGGGGTGTCTTTGAAGCCTTGATACACGGACACACCATAAAATGATTACCACAGTCAAGCTGGTTAACACCTCTCATCTTGCAGTTAACCATTGTGTGTGCTCCTGTGTGTATGTGCGTGCGTAGAATTCTCTGTGTGTACTGGTCTGTGTGTGTCTGTAAGTGTACGTGTATGTAGAATCTTGTGTGTATAGAATCCTCTGTGTGTGTGTGTGTGTGTGTGTAGAATCCTGTGTGTGTGTGTGTGTGTAGAATCCTCTGTGTGTGTGTGTGTGTGTGTGTGTAGAATCCTGTGTGTGTGTGTGTGTGTGTGTAGAATCCTGTGTGTGTGTGTGTGTGTGTGTGTAGAATCCTGTGTGTGTGTAGAATCCTGTGTGTGTGTAGAATCCTGTGTGTGTGTGTGTGTGTGTGTGTGTGTGTGTGTAGAATCCTGTGTGTGTGTGTGTGTGTAGAATCCTATGTGTGTGTGTAGAATCCTGTGTGTGTGTGTATATGTGTGTGTGTGTGTAGAATCCTATGTGTGTGTAGAATCCTGTGTGTGTGTAGAATCCTCTGTGTGTGTGTGTGTGTGTAGAATACTCTGTGTGTGTGTGTAGAATACTGTGTGTGTGTGTGTGTGTGTGTGTGTGTGTGTGTGTGTGTGTGTAGGATCCTCAAGCTTCATCCTCAGCAAATTTCAAGTCTACACTGTTTTTCATTGGTTTGTCCATTTTATTTCACTTTTTTGAGACCCAGGCTGACTTCAAACTCACTATGACCTTGAGTTCTGATCCTCCTGAGTGCTGAGGTCATAGGCATGCACCAATACAATAACTATGTTCTGTCCTGCAGTCACCTTGTGAGACAGTTTATCTTATGGCTGCCCCATTGCTCTATCCTGCCCCTTGCTGCTGTCCCCAAGACCTGCACAACTTTAGACCTTGACCTGACTGGGGCAACCAGGGAATGATAAAAGGCACACACACATACTGAAAAGCTGGGATTGAGTGGACCACGCATTCTGATGGAAACGCACCAGCAGACCCAGAGCGCAGTGTGTTTATTATCCACCACTGAGTGAGGTGGTAGGTTTACTGTTTACAGCGGAATGAGGAGGTGTCGGTAATCTGGGTAGGAGGTATGTGTAGGGAGCAGTCTCAAGCTGTAAATATCGAGGAGGAAGCTGTGGTTGACAGTTTCGGTATTCACTGGTTTTAGCTAAAGGTTTACCATTCCTCAACATTCCGTTGGGCCAGAGGAAGGTTCTGACATTTTTCTGAGCTTGTCCAGGGGAAAGGCTCTGCCACTCCTGAGTACTTGGCCTGGCCACGCACATGTCGGTACGCACTTCCACTCAGAACTTTATCCCTCCCCACAGCTGCCTCCTGTGTCTTTCTTTCATGTACTCCAGCACTCCCCGCTCTATGAATGTCTCTTGTTTGCATATTTATTATTTATGTCAGCATTTTTCAAACTACTGGCAAGACAATGCATTAGTAGATTATAAGACGCAGTTAATGGGCCAGAGCTAGGCTCGATTTTTAGCTAGATGAAAGGGAAGAAAACACACCACTGGACTTTTATTAAGAATGATGACTACTGTTGGAAATGTGCATCTGGTTACAATGAACCCGCAAGAGAGATAATGGATGGTTAGGATGAGTCTGATTGACTAGGAAAAGTTGTTCTATACTCTGAAGTCAGACGTCCCATCTGGTGAAGAATGTACACACTGCCACCACCACTGTAAAACAGTCGGCAGCTGATATTTCATATTAACACCACTCAAAGCTCATTAAAAGACACTTGTCTGAAAAGACAATCTTACACTTAGTTAAATAAATGTGACTCTCCCTTTCGTAGGGTTTCTCCTTAGTGTTAGAAGGGAGAGTGACGGAAGCAAAACTGGAGAAATGAACCATCTTGTCGGTTCAGCCAATAAAGAGGCTCGCCTGAACACCTGTGTTTGATCCCAGGCACCACAGGCAGAAAGGAGAAAACCGACTTCTGCGAGTTGTCCTCTGACCTGCACATGCCTGCTTCGCACACCATATGCAAATAAATAAATGTTCAAAACCTAGAGAAATGTCCAAATCCAACCATCTTCTATCTGACACGGTAAACAAGGAAAGTGCTGAGACCCCACTACAAGGCTCTACCACTGAGCTAAGTTCCAGCCTTTGCTTGATGTTTTGTTTTGGGTTTTGAGATTGGTTCTTACTCTATAGCTCAGGCTAGCCTGGAACTCACCATAACTCTCTTTCCACAGCCTCTGAAGCTCTGAGGCTGCAGGTATACACCACCACAGGTGGTTTGAGGTATACCTTTAAGATCAAAGGAGAAACTCTTCATTTATCAATTTGCTTTTTATTTGTGAGCCAAACCATATAAAATCAAACAAGCAATTTATATTGGACTATTTCTACAAACTTGTATTTGCAAAAGCAAAAATGGTGTCTCTAGAGGCTGGACAGAATGAAGCCTGAGACCTAAGGCTGCATGTTTGTGTGTTTGTTTGTTTTTTCAAATCCAGCACCCACAAGATTTCCTCTCATCAGGCCCCACCGCTTCAGTGTTTGCACGGGTCTCTTAGTGTTTGGCTCCTAGCAAGATCCTTAGCTCACTGCACGTGCTGTTATTTGGGCTGTATGGTCAGGGTCAGGAGAATGCTCTTCTTGCAATTCTATGCACTGGGCTGTCTAAAGAGGGCGACTTGAACAAGGTGAAGGTTCCTGGGTCTGCTAGTCCACCCTCAGCAAGACTTGAGTTGTTGGGTTGTAGTTGCGTGGGTCCTGTTGTGTTGATGTGAGGGTCCCGCCTCTGTTTCTCCACGGGGCTAGGGCCTCTCATGGGGACAGAGGCACAGGAATTTGTGTTTACTCCACGATGGCGCTGGGCAGGCATTCCTACGTGAAGCCACAGGACTTTGCTCATGGTGGAAGGGCACAGTCTGAAGTCCCGCATGGAGCCAGAGCTCTTGAGTTGCCCCCCCCGCCGCCCCCCGGGGACAAAAGGCAGCTTGGAACCGGTTGGTTCTCAGGTCCTTGGGCTCTCAGGCACCACTGAGGGGCCACAGAAGGGTCAATACCGAAGTGGGGGCATATGGGGGATAGTGGCTGGCAGCGGAAGAGGAGAGGAGGAAGGATGAGCCTCCATGGTTAAGAACGTAGAGAGGTCGTCAGAAGGAGATTAGATGGCTCGGTAGTTGAAAACCTTCCCCACTATTCCCCACAGCAGGTCCCAAGAGAGAGAACTAGGCTATGGTCTTAAGATATTTATTGTCATGGTGGAAAATGGATGAAACTATACTCCTGGTATTTTCAGGGCGGGCCTGAGGTTAAATACAAGGAGGAGAGTCTGGGAAGGAATGTTTAATTTGCTATGCCCCTCTGGCCTTTAGGTATCTCATTAATGTGGAGATCTGTCTTAAGGCTCTGTGGCCTGTGGTCACACTCTCTACCTGTGGAGGGCTAGTAGGGGCCTGAAGGACCCCACTCTATGGAGGTTTGCGGCCTCCTGTCAGGAGCCTAGAGTCTGGGAGCATGGCAAAATGCCTGACATCCCTTGCAGGGAACCCTGTGGGGTCTCCAGCAATTTCCAGCTAGTGCTCAACCAGAAACCATGCTGGTCCTACATTGGCTTATTCTCTCTCTCTCTCTCTCTCTCTCTCTGAGATTATGGTTCCATCTGGGCCAAAGACTGTGTCCACCAGCCAGACCTCCGGGTAGAGCGTGGTGGCATAGGAAGGACTGAACAGCCACTGTGAGGAGGCTGGTGTCTATCTGTCTGTCCTGGCAGGAAACGGCACACTCCATGCTGGGCTGCTCAACATGCCAACAGACATCTTGAAATAAAAATAAAGGCCCAAAGCTCACTGGCTTGATTTCTGAGTTGTTCTGTGGACCATTGCTGAGTTCTTGTTACAGACAGTCAGACAAGGAAAAGATGGTTTGCTCAGCTGCTACAAAATCTTTTACTCTTCTAGCATGAGAAGAAATGGCACAGATGGCTTTTGATGCTAAATCAACTAATAGAGGAGAACTCACAATGTGTGCAGGATAGCACTGTTCCTGGTCAAATCTGCCTGACAGCAGAGCCCTGAGTCATGCTTTCGTGTGGATGAAAACCCGTGTAGATCCCCAGTGACAAAGTGTGTGTGTGTGTGTGTGTGTGTGATAGTTTATATGTGAGAGTGTCTGTGAGTGTTGGGGGTGAGAACATTTGAGGTTATGAGTGCGAGGGCCTGTATGAGTGTGTGCAGGGTCTGTGTAAGTGTACTTGAGTGCACGCGTGAGTGTGTAAGTGTGTATATGAAAGAGTACGTGTGATTGGTTGGTTTGGTTGATTTGTTCTGTTTCATGTGTTGGTTGCATTTGGTTTTGTTGCTTGGTTGGTTGGTTGATTTTCTCTGTTACTGACCCAAAACATATTAATAGAAGTTGGGTCACTGCTTTGACTATACTTGATCATGTGACTCACAACCTTCTGGAAGTAGTTTGTTGGAGGAATTTGGATTCTAGAGAAACAGATTAGGAAAAGCTTAGGATACACAAAACTCCTAAGGTGTTTCCAGTGGTAATGTAGAGCAGCCAGAGGTGGAAGTGAGGCTGGAGGCCGGGTGCCATCACTTGGCTGCATCCAAGTGTTTTTAATTTTTTTCCTTTTGGATTTATTTGTTTTGTGTATAGAAGTTTTACCTGCAAGTATGTCTGTGTACCATGTGAGTGTCTGGTACCCAGGGAGATAAGAAGAGGGCACTGGATGCCCTGGAACTGGAGTTATAGCTGTTTCTGAGCCTCCACATGGACGCTGGGAATTGAACTCAGGTCCTCTAGAAGAACAAGTGCTCTCACCCACTGAGCATCTTTCCAGCTCTGCATTCAAGTCTTAAGACAGCATTACACTTTGTTTTAGGGTGGAGGTGAAGAGGAAGGGATATTTGGGTGCACAGGTTCACGTGTAGAGGTCAGGTGACTGCCTTCGGGACACAGTTAGCACCTTCTTCCTTGTTCAGATAGGGGTCTCTCTGGTTTGTGCTGCACTGTGCACTTTAGACTAACCAGCCCGAGAGTCTCCAAGTGATTCTCCTGGCTCCACCTCCATCTTGCTGTAGGAGTATGGGGTTCACAGACCTGTGCCACTGCGTCTAGTTTTTATACCTGGTTCTGAAAATCAGATTCAGGGCAGCAGGTTTTCAGGGCTTGTGCTTTTGTCTGCTGAGCCATCTCCCCAGGCCCATTGGCTTCCAGTCCCTCAGGCGCCATAGCAATTGCTGTCCTACAGCGCTCTTGACTCTGATACGGGAAAGGGGAAAGACTTTAATATACTGTTGGCAAAGAAAACAATAACTTTTCTCCCAGAAAACATGCATCTTATTAGGGTTTCTATGGCTGTGATAAAACACCATGACCAAAAAGCAAGTTGGAGAAGAAAAGGTTTATTTAGCTTTTACTTCCATATCACTGTTTATCCTTCAAGGAAGTCAGGACAGGAACTCAAACAAGGCAGTATCCTGGAGGCAGGAGCTGATGCAGAGGCTATGGAGGGGTGCTGCTTACTGGCATGCTCAGTCTGCTTTCTTATAGAACCCAGAACCACCAGCCCAAGAATGGCACCACCCATGATGGGCCAGGCCCTCCCCCATCAATCACCCATTAAGAAAATGCCCTACAGGCTTGCATGAAGCCTGATCTTACAGAGACATTTTCTCAATGGAGATCCCTTCCTCTCAAGTGACTTCTGTTTGTGTCAAGTTGACATAAAACCATTCAATACTACACCTTTAAAAATGTAGAAAAACATGGGTTACTGTTTGCTCACCTCTGAAATCATCCCTTAGGTTGACAGGAATTATGTGTTTTGTTCACTACCACAGCCCCAGTAGCACTGGGAATAATACTGTCTGTGTCTTCACTGCAGTTTTTGCTGAGGTGCTCAAGCTGCCAACCAAACTGAAAAAGAGCACTGACCTCATATGAGCTTGCTCAGTCTCTCTCTCTCTCTCTCTCTCTCTCTCTCTCTCTCTCTCTCTCTCTTTCTCTCTCTTCTTCCTCCTCCTCTTCTTCCTCCTCTTCCTCTTTCTCTTTCTCTTTCTCCTTCTCCTCCTCCTCCTCTTCCTCTTCCTCTTCCTCCTCCTACCTCGATACCCCAACCCTCACCCTCACCCCGGGATCTATCCCCTTTGTCCTGTGAGTTTTCCGTTTTCTATGACCCTCTATCAGTTACTATGGACTGGGAGGGTCTCTTAGTGTCTCCTGGGTAAGGGAAGAGACTGTGAGTGACCTTGACCTCTAAACCAGGCTGGTTATTGCTGAGGCAGAGCTGCAGCTGCTGGACGCCATTACTTTTTCAAACTTGGTGGCCAGCAGCTGTGCCCTTAAGATGACTGAGGTCTCTCCACTCTGGAAAGCTCTTGCCTTCGCTCTCTTCATTCACTCACAGTTCACTGTCAGAACCACCACAAGAATGCACGGCATACGCAACCACGGACAGAGATTTCTTTCTTTGTTTTTCAAACTCACTGCTTGGTTCTTCCAGAATATTCCATGCACACTGTGCCCAGCCCGGGAGTAGTAAGGCTGAGGAGAAAAAAAAAATCTGCTGAATGTCTGAATGGGTTTATTTTAAACACATCGTAGAGACAACAGCTTGGAAGACAAGGTTTCCTTTTATTCCCAAAGCTGTGCATTTCGAGAAAGAACAAAACAAGTATGTATCTGTCTCCAAGTTTTTGGGACGGTGCCCACAACCACCCTCCCATACCCAGTAAATGTACCATTAGGAAGACAGTGTTTTGCAGACTGGGTGTTACTCTTGGGCCATCGAGTTGGCTTATTGGGATAAAACCACATTATGAAAAGCAAAATGTAATGGAATAGAACCTGGCTGAGTAACAGCACACGTGGGAAACGCTGCCTCCTGAGGCTGCTGCTTTGTGCTGCAGGCTGTCCTCAGACATGAGGAAAGGGTTTTCTACTGTGGTCAGGCCTTCTGAGCGTTACTTGTGCTCAGTAGCAGAAGACACGGGTGTGTCTCCCTCAGAGTGTCCAGGAGAAGCACAGCTCCCCAGCAGGAGCAGTCACAGCCTGCGCTGATGGCACAGCTGACCTCACAGGGCAATATCCAAGGCATTCTAGGGCCACCTAAAGGAGTGATGTATGAGGCTCTGAAGAAACCAAGAGACACAAAGCTGCCTGGAGTCAGAACAGGAAAAGAAGCAGAATACAAAGACTGAACTGAACTGAAGGCCCGTGGGAGGCCGAAGTCAAGCTGAGAATGGAGAGTTCCAGCACAGTCCACACTTGCTGTGTGCATTGCTAACCCACACGAGCATTCCTTCCATAGCCACGTTAACCTTGTGATTGGTGTGCTGAACCATGCTCAAGGTCTAAGCTGTGTGGTTCCGTTCATGCCCGACTCCTTCCCCAGATACTTCCTGACGGTCTCATATAACAAGACTAATCTCATTTACAGTAAAATAAATAATAAATAAAGATAAATCTTGGGGAATGGAGAGATGGTTCAGTGGTTGAGAGAATTGATTGTTCTTTCAAGGGACTGGGGTTCAATTCCCAGCACCTACATGGCAGCTCACAACTGTCTAATGTCAGTATCTGACACTCACATACAGACATACGTGCAGGCAAAACACCAATGCACACAAAACAAAAATAAATATATATTTAAAATGTTTAAAAAAAATAAGTAAGTAAATAAACCTTAAGTTACCCCGTCGCCTGTGACAGGTTTTACCTTCCCAGCTGGAATCTTACCCCATGCCTAGGAACCACCCTGTGGCTTCTTTTATGTTCTTCATCAGTCCTTCCAGTGCGACTCCAGAAGCCATCACACCAGCATGCGTGGACACTGTAAAGACATGCTTCTGAAGTTTTCTTTTAGAGAGCTGCAACTATGTCTTGGGCTTCTGGTGTTGGTAGAACTCATTGGTTGGGAGAGAAAAAGAACTGAGTGTGGGAAGAGAAATCAAAATATGAGGAAGCCAGAAGACAGAGAAAGAAAGAAACAGGGCTTTTATGGAGGCAGGCTGACATCTCCCGTCAGGATGGGAAGTGCGCTCTGGGTTAAGAGACCCCTGGGGCCTTCCATCCTCCCTGTCTTCCTCCCTGGAGTTTATCCCTGGGACTTTCTTCCCCTACTGTTCCTTTCCCTGCTTACTCACATCTCCCACGTCCCCACCACATGCTCCAGGGTGTACTTGCCTTTTCCCAGGCTCCTCTCTTTCTCACCTGAGTATTTACAAATGTCCTTTAATGCCTCCAACTCTGCTCCACACCAGTTCACCTTGAAGGTCTTTTCTGTACCAAAGTCAAGAACCCACTTTACCTGAGTCAAAGTCCCTGAAAGGTCATGGGGGCTCCTTGTGCCTCTGTGGGTGACAGCACAGAGCTGTGCCTCTCTGAACTGCTGAAAGCAAGGACACAGGCAAAGAAAGACAGACAGGACATGGGCAAAGACAGAAAAACCTGGAAACATGGGTATCAAGACTTAAGGCTGAACCAGGTGTGGTGATGCACACCCTTAATCCTAGCAGAGATTAAGGCAGAGACAGGTGGATCTCTGTGTGTTCAAAGCCAGCCAGGGCTACGTCATAAGACCCTGTATAAAATAAAAATTAAAGCTGGAGTCAGGAAGGTGGCTCAATGGGTAAAGATGCCACCAGCAAGCATGATGACCTGAGTCTGAGTCCCAGAACCTATGAGTTAAAAGAAGAGAACCAAATCCCCACTTGTTCTCTCTCCTACACATGCACACACACACACACACACACACACACACAAGTACACACATGCGCACAAACACAAACATGCATGCACATGCACAGACAGACAGACAGACAGAATAAAGAAAAGAAAGAGGCTTAGGATGGTGAACTGAGTGGGAAGAGGTACCCACATGCAGAAGCTGATATGGACAGGATGCCACGATGGGCTAACTACTGTCTTCCACCCCATACTGGCACAATGTACAAGCTCTGCCCCTAGACACATATTCTTTGCAGTCAGAGACCAAAAGACTTTCGAGAAATAAAAAGGAACCTTGGGAGCCATTGCCAATAGAGCATGAGTTCAGACAGACTCTACAGAACTGACCCTGAGTGAGGAGGACCTCGTGTTCTGTGTCTGAGCTGTGGCGGAGTTCAGATTATGATCTAAGGTCAGTTCTGAGAACATGAAATTACATTTCTGAACACCCAAGGCTGTGACTATCTGAACCTCAAGCCTGATGTATTTCCAATGAGATCTCTGGACCTGGTGCTTGGAGACGCATTATTTCCACAGAACAGTTAGGACAATCCAGGCTGGAAACAAGACAAGACAGTGCGGTCAGGAGATGCTACTGCATCGAGACTCTGGTGGGCAAAGCGGCATGCATGAAACTGACAGCAGGAAAAGCCCAGCGTCTGGAGGGAGGATCTGAAGGCTCTGAGAAAGGAGTGTGCAGAGCAATGCCCGGTCCTGTAGGAGCCAGGGCATGTGGTGGAATGTGATGTCACACTGTGATGTCACATGGAGGCATCTCTCATGGTTGTGCTCACAGAAAGGAGGGTGGAATGGAAGGAAGAGATTCCCAAAAAGGTGTGTTTGATCAACGCTAGTATTTTACTTTCTGTCTCCTAGCACTTCCTGTCTTGGGACACAGCACCTGAGACTTGTGAAGGCTTGTCACCCTGTGGAAACTTTCAGGGTTCCTCCTATAAGCCTCACGCCTAGTACAGCCCATACTCCTCTTTATTTAAATCTCCCTGTTTGGAGGGTTCTGTGGTGACGGATTTTCCTCAGCCACCCTTGTCTTGTCCACAATTGATAAGGGGATAGAAATTCACTAGGCAGAAAGGGGGCAGGAACCCCAAAACAGAACTGTCACATTCTTGTCCTTGGTGAGAAGTGAGAAATGTCCTCAGTTCTGCCTTGGGCAGAGACCAGAGATGACAGAGGGGCAGAAGCTCTGATTGCTTGTCTAGCCTGTCCTAACTTCTACAGGAAGCTGCCCTGGGGGTGAGACGGATCCCTTCTGGTGACAGTTTGGAACTGAATCTCTAGGTTTTCATGGTTATGCTATTGTCCAGCTCCGGCCTATCTCTTAAATATATGTAGAGACTCTAGAGGGGGAGCGTTACAGAGTCTGGGAGGCAGTTAAGGGTGGATATTCCAGCTCTGTTCAGGCCCATTAAGGAAAAGCGGCCAGAAGAACAGAAGCTACCTCAGACCTGTTGCTATGATAACATTATCTGCCATTGTCTCCTCCCTTAAGATTTAATTAAGGGGCTGGAGAGCTGGCTCAGTGGTTAAGAGCACTAATTGATCTTTCAGAGGTCCTGAGTTCAATTCCCAGCAACCACATGGTGGTTCACAACCATCTGTAATGTGATCTGATGCCCTCTTCTGGTGTGTCTGAAGACAGCTACAGTGTATTCATATAAATAAATTAAATAAACCATATATATACATATATATATATATATATATAAACAAATAAATTCAGAGGTGGAGATGGCAGTCTGAGGGATTAGCCACTAGGCTTGACAACCTGAGTCTAACCCTCTGGACACTCGTAGTAGAAGGAAAGACCAGCTGTGCAAGCTGCCCTCTGACCTCCGCTTGCAGGCTGTGACACATGCACAGGTGCACACGCACACAAACACACACACACACACACACACACACACAAAGTAATTATATAAATATAAGTTTTTTTTTTAAAGAGTTTACTCAAGCAGGCCTGTCACCCACTTGGCCAAGAGACCACCTCTTAGGAAGGCTAATTCACTTAAAGGCATACTACTGAGATGGAAGGAGAAGTATCCTTCAATGAGATAATACACTTTTCCTTCCAAGATCCCCACTCTTGGTGCGGTCACTTGAAGAGCTTCTATGGAGCAGCACTGTGGCTTCTAACTCAGAAGCACAGCCTTGCCCCTCCTTGCTATCTCTTTTCATTTTGAGTACTAACCAGAGCCTAGCCTATGCTGTCCCTGATAGGCTGGGATTCCTCACTCTTCGAGGCTACTCTCCCTGCTTCCCTCATGCGGCTGGCTCTCTTCTCCATCTTCCTCCTCTGAGAAGCTGCCTGTCCTGTAGTTTTACTATCAGAATACTGGTAAAAAAAAAAAAAAAAAAAATTACCCTTAAGCTTCCAGCTAAATCCGTTTTTAAATTCTTTTATTAACAAGAATAAGAACCAGAAAGGGAATCCCAATTTCCACAGTCACACAATGGCATCAGTCACGTTTACAGTGGTATCAGCAGGTGTAAGGGTCCATCTAGAGGAGTCCCAGGTGCTTGGATCTTGGAACAGGGGGTTGGTGGGTAGAGCAGAAACAGGTGGGTAGGAATAGAAGCAGAGAGAATATTAGAAGATAGTTCGTTTCTAAGAACAGGGAACAGGATGAAACACAAAAACATTTTCGTAGCTCAGCTCCTGACTGCATGGGGTGTAGGTATTCCATCAGGACACACATAACCTGGGCTTTCACACCCATGCACTCTGATAATCGGAGCTCTATACACTTCTTTCTTGATGTCTCATTAGCATCGTAAGGCCACACCCAGGAGTAGGGAGTTTAGAAAGTGTGCTTAGCCCCACTTCAGATGCTATGGGGGCTCCTGTGAGTCTGTAGGGTGCCCGGTCCAAGCCACTGCAGCCAGTTCGACTCAGCCTCCTGGGAGCAGAGGAATAGGCTCAGTCTTGCTCTTTGCCAGTGGGTTTTTCTCGTGGAAATTTTACAGCCTTCCTGTGTGAGGAGCTGTGGATCTCACCTGCCGCCCCACTTTCCTGCCACCCCACTCTCCCGCCGCCCCACTTTCCTGCCACCCCACTCTCCCGCCGCCCCACTTTCCTGCCCCGCTAAAGCGTCTTTCTACACAGGGGCTTGGATACAGAGATCAGAACTGAGGCAAAGCATGTTTGATAAACAAATCTCGCAAATCCTGACGTTTCCTGGGAAACAAGGACTGCCCATCCTGGCACTCACTCCTGCCCGCACGCCCCACCTGGGGCAGCTCTGGAGAAGAAGCTGTGACATCACTTCCTTCCGGTGATTCTGGGTTGTCCAGCCTTACTTTGGGAAGCCTTTGGCAATGACTTCTATGAAGATCTCAGACTGAGCTGGCCACACCCTAAGCTCACCCTCACTTGCCCTGTCTTGAGGAAGTGGTGTGCTAGCCTTTAGCTCCAACAGCTCTTGGAAGCAGAAGGGCCTTTCCGAGACGAAGAGACACCACTAGGTGGCTACCCGAGACCTTGCTGAGCTGGTGGTTCTGATTAGGCTTTCTTAGGCAGGGTGTGTGTGTGTGTGTGTGTGTGTGTGTGTATGTGAATGAGAGTATATATATGTGTGTGTGAGTGTATGAGTGTGTGTGTGTGTGTGACTGTGTACGGGTCTGCGAGTGTATATGGGTGTGTGTATGTGTGTGTTTGCACGTGTGTAAGTGTGTGTGTATACATGTGCTTGGCAGGGAGCTGTCCCATAGGGAGGATGAGCATAGTGAAGTCAGAGGTCTGTATGATCAAAAATAGATTATATACAAAAATTAAAATGTCATAATTAAGCCTATTATTTTACACAATATACACTGAAAAGAAGGCAGGAAAGAAACGAAGCCAAAATGCCTGAATTCACCAAGAAGGTGACCCTTTAGCATCAGAGGGTCCTTCTAAGCCCTAGAGGGTGGAAGGAACACAGAGCACTGAGAAACAGGATCCCTTGGTGGTAGTCATTGTTTCAGCTCATTATATAGTTGTTAGCCAAGAAACTGAAGTGCTGGTCTGCTCTCCTCCGGGCTACAAGAGGTGAATCAGGAGCACGGATGCTGCTGGAAACCTGAACTCCGCTAAGAAGTTGACTCAACTTCATTTTCATTCATAATCAGAAACGTAATGAGTGCCTCATCGCGCCACACCTGAGGGGAGGGGCCAAGGACATGGCTATGAGCCACAGTGACAAGACCCCTACTGCTCTCACAGAACTGGTATTTTAGATAAATTGATATTCACAGAGAGAAAAAAAATGTGTACAACTTTTCCACTGGGAACCTGATCTGTGTTTCTATGGTAACGCTCTCCCTTTTGCCCAGCCTTCGAATGTAGAAGTGCAGGGTAATAAGACTGGCTTTATCCACCACAATTAGATGTCGCACAGGTTTCCTGGAGTGGAACTGTTGTGGTTTTCAAGACTTTCCATCTCCACCCGACTTTCCTCTTGGTCATGGGGAACCTGGGACATACCATCTGGGGTGTGGAGCTGCTTCTGAGGCAGAGAGCCCAGTAAACACACTGAAGGCTTAATATACCACTGGGAAATACGAAGGAAAAGTGTCCCAAACCAGAACACTAAGAAGACTGTGGAAACACTCAGAAATTAAAGGTGTGGCTTTCCTAAGCACTGCCAACTTTCTCTCCTTCTCCAGCCAAGTCAAACATGATACAATGTAGCTGACTTTCAGACTTCCCACAGGAGGAAGTATACATTCTAAACTCAAGTGTGGAAATCACACTTGGGTCTGGAAGATGTCTAGTTTGAGCTGTAGGAAGTTGGGTGCAGTTGGGCCCCTCGGGCCTACATTGGAGAAGCAGCTAGGAGACAGGCTGTGTGGAACTGCAGGACAAGGGCCTTGGGCTCGAGACATCTGCAAAAGAGCCTGCCCAATCCCCAAAGCTCAGACAGATACAACCCTGGACTATAATAGTGTCTGTTTCATCTGCTCCTGCGTTGTTAGAGAAGTGTTTCTTGCCTTCATTGTTTGGGTTTTCTAGATTTCTTCTGACCTGTGCTGAATTCATGGTGCTAAGTACCACCATAAAATGATGGAGCCTGTCTGGAAAAGGGGTCTCTGTAGGTGTGATTGTTAAGGATTTCAAGATTGAATCAGTCTTGATTGTGGTGGGGTCTGGACTCAATATGAAAAGAATAGAAGAAAGGTGGGGGGTGAAAAGGGAGGAGAGAGGAGACAGAGAAACACGTTCTCTGGAGACAGATGGCATGATTCACCCACCAGCCATGAGTGGAAGTGTGGGATGGACTTCCCCTCTGACTTTGTGCTTCTTGCCTCCAGAACTTTGAGAAAGTACATTTCTGTTAAGCTAACGGGGCGTGTAACACTGTGTTATGTTACTAGAAGAAACTCAGAGACATGCATTCCTCAGTTCTGCTTCTCTGGCTTTGGACCTGTGTGACAGGGTCGCATCAGGTATGGGAGAGCAGAGATATTGGAAAGCATTTTCTCAAGGATAGTCTTCTCAGAAGAAGACTCAGCCACTGACTGAAGCTACCTCTGAGGCATCCTCAGGAAGGGCCTCTCAGATGTCGTACAGCTGTCCTCAGGAAGACCCAAAAGGAGACTACGTGGGAACAGAACGCAGGGTTCCTCCATCCTTGGCCAGAGTGTGACGGTTTTTACTGGAGCCCTGTTCTTTCTGTAATAGGAGAGGCTGTATCTGTATGAGCGCCCTTTGTAAGTGACTTTACATGGTACTGAGTGTCAGCACCCTTTGTAAGTGACTTTACATAGTACTGAGTGTCAGCACCCTTTGTAAGTGACTTTACATAGTACTGAGTGTAAGCACCCTTTGTAAGTGACTTTACATAGTACTGAGTGTAAGCACCCTTTGTAAGTGACTTTACATGGTACTGGGTGTCAGCACCCTTTGTAAGTGACTTTACATAGTACTGGGTGTCAGTGCACTTTGTAAGTGGCTTTACATGGTACTGAGTGTCAGCACCCTTTATAAGTGGCTTTACATGGTACTGAGTGAATTTTAAAGAGAAATGGAATTTAAAGCAATAGTTTGAGCAAACCTTGCACACTGTAGCACTTTTCAGGACATTTTGCTTTCTGTGTGGTTGTTGGCAAGTGTCCACAACAGGAAACAGAGCCATACATTCAGGAGACTTTCTCTGTGTTTGTCAGTGTTGTAGAAATAAAGACACAACTTTAATTTGTTCCCCAAACGAAGGGATAATACATTTTTTAAAAACACTCAAGATGAGTCAGTGTCTGGGAGAGCCAAGAATCAAATTGAAAGAGAAAGAAAGAGAGAGAGAGAGAGAGAGAGAGAGAGAGAGAGAGAGAGAAAGAGAGAGCTTTCACAGTTTTCCAAAAATCCTAGACAAGACTGTAGATGGCCTTTGGGTAACACATTCATCGTATCAGTCAAAGAGAGGAACACATTTGCTGAAAGTGTTTCCTATCCTGAGGGCTTCTCTCCATCGAAGCTGATGGCACCCACAGGACTAGTCTCCAAGCTGTGGCTTAAAGACGCCGGGGGTGGGCTAGGGAGATGCTCAGTCGGTGACGTGCTTGCTGAACAAGCATGAGAACTGGAGTGTGGATCCCCAGCACACAGGTAAACAGCTGAGCCCAGCATGTGCCTGTAATCCAGAACTGAGAGGCAGAGACAGGAGGGTCCTGAGGGCTTGCTGCTCAGCTTTCTAGCTCAGCCTGAGACCCAGGTCAATGTGAGACCCAGCCTCAAAAAGTAAGGTGGAGAGTGGCTGAGGAAGACACTGCCCATTGGTGGCCCTGGAGCCACAGCAGGGACCTGGGAGGCAGTGTCCTAGGAAAATCACAACGGCTGGTATCAAGCTTAGATGAATCAATGCCACCTGATCCTTGCAATCCACATGGTAGACTCTCGAAAGTTGTCTTCTGGCCTCTACATGTGTGCATATGTACACACGCACACACATATACAATAAATGCAACTTTTAGTGAAAATAACTCCCTCTGAACCCAAGAGCATCTCCCAGTCCAGATCTGCACAGGTTGGGGGTCCCACACCATGGCTTAAAGAAAGTAGGTGTGTCCTCAGGGTTAGAATCCCACACCATCTACAACGCTGTCACTTTCAAGTTGTGCTGGGTTGTCTAGGGGTTCTTAGGACACCCCCAAGGTGGCTCAGCCATACAACCACTGCTTCATCTCTCTGAGATCTCAGCATTAAGGAAAAGGTTCTCGTAGCTTCAGAGAAAGGCCTCCAACACCTCCACTCTCAGGCTGCTTTGTCTAAGCCAAACACTTGTTCACAGATTTTCAGTGAATTACATATTTGTTTGTAATTTAATCAAACCAAAAGAGAATTTGAAGCCGTAACAACTTTTTATAAATGGTAATATCAAAATAAGTGACTTGTTTCTAAAAATCTCCTGAAACCAACAAAGCTATTGGAATATCAAAGCGTCCGTCGGGAGGGCTGTTTTATTTCTTTTGCGCATGCCAGACATGAGCAAACACAAATCTTGATGTGGGATGTTTATATTGATTCTATCTATGGGAAATAAAGTAGAGGAAGACAGTACATTTCAAAGTTATTGTCGACGGGGTGGATCTGCTGAACAGCTGCTAACTAATTTTCCATAGCAAGGAAACAATGGCCAGCTTATAAATTATGTTTCCGCAAGCATTTTGATGAGTAAAAATTATTAGTGATTCAAAGAAAAGGAGTTTTGAAAGATTAAATTTCATTTGTCAGTAACAAGCCATTGACAGTTGAACGTCACTGAGCAGACACTACAGAAGTGCACGGCTACAAGCATCTTCGCCCAGGCAGAACGACCTAATGAAAGAAGCAGATGCAGAACTGTGGGTTTTGTCGTCTCCATGGTGAGTGGGTGGACCATTTGTGTAACTGCATCTAACCAGAGCAGCCTGCTCTCGGGCAGAGCATTCTTTTGCAGGTCTCAAAGCTAGTCAGATCAACACCTTTGAAAAAGGCCTTGTTGTAAATCTCTCAAATCCTCTCTGACTTGAGCTAAGCTGCTGGAAGGCAGGGGGCAGGGGGAAGTGATCTTCTAGAACGTTCTTGGGAACTTTTTACTTTGAAGATTTTGAAGACAGATAAAGTTTTCTGAAAGCCTCCTCACTTGATGAGATTCCTTTGTTTTGTTCAGCACAGGTCAGAGCCATTAGGAATTATTCCAAAAGGGGGCTAGCATTACCAGGATTCCAGATGCGAGCCAGTTGCTCTAGAGGCTTGGGGGAAGGGCTACTATGAATCAGAGCATCTGGGCCAGACACAGCCCTTCCCCAAGCGACCACAGACAAGTCCAAGGGACACGCCGTCTGTTTCCAAGCCCGCCAAGCTATCCAGGAGGGTCTGAGCAGAAGAGGCCAAGAGGGAATTGGGTTTCATGAGCTCTTGGCAGCCGCGGTGCTGGCGGTTAGGGGTAGACTGAACCGCTAACAGGAACCAGCCAGCTCCTTGTGAGGCGTGAGACTGGGATTAGGCCCAAGTGCTGGGAATCTGAACTGTAGCAGCCAGCCTGGTGGCTGGAACTCAGGCGAGGCCTACCTCAGTGCCAAAGACAGGACAGAAGGGCCAGAGCAGACAGCGCGGCTACCCATGTGCCTGGCAACCAGCAGAGAGGCTGTGCTCACAGTAATTCTCAGACAAAGGGGCGCAGTAAGGGGCTCCGGACTTTTGCAGCCTGTCCTAGGCTAGAAAGGAAACAGGATGGAATGGGCCTTGCATGGTCACATATCCATGGGCAATGAGAGCTTTAGAAAATCCTGATTTTAAAGACGGGCATGGGGTTCGTAGCTGTAATTCCAGCACTCGGGGACACTTGTCAGAGGAGATTGTGAGTTTGAAGCTAGCCTGGGCTAAATAGTGAGACTCTATCTCAAAACAAAGGGGGAAAAATAACAGATTTTAGGATGGCCATCTGGGGTAGGTAGGGCCATTCACAGAAAAAGTGTGCTTGTAACTTCTTGGTGCACCACCATCAAAGCCCCTAATTCATGAATCTCTGAGGCCATGCAAGCAAGCTTAATCTTATATTATTAATTCAGCTCAGCTAAACAACTAATTCTCTGAAGAATCCTTGGATACTCTGGAAACGCGGGAGACAGCTGCAAATGCCCAAAATGACAACAATGGTGTCACCCTCAAGCTCCAACAGCCTAACAGTGGGTGTCCAGAAGTTGATTCATGTTCTGACAGAAAAGACCTCTGACATCTGGAACCAGTTTCTGCCACGTCACATAACCCACTGGAAGATTAGCCAAACCCGCTTTCTGCTTAGGGCTCGCAGCTGTTTGGAATCGCCGCTGCCGCTCCGCTGAGCGGCAACCTGGCTGGGCGCACTGTACAGTAAACAAGCGAGCCTCTGCCAGCACTGGCATCCGGCAGTGGTGAGATTTGCAACGTGGTGAATTGCTATTTTATTCAATAAAATGAACTTACAATAGAAAAGAGATTTGGAAGTTACTTCAAACTTGTTTATGCTGTTACAGTGGGCTGGAACAAGCTTTTGTGCTTCAGATTTTGAAGGAATCCCTGTCTGGAAGGAGCGGGTGGAATTTCTGATGGTAGCCTGTCTCAAAGTGCTCAGAGTATGTCCTGACACACACACAGAGACCTGGACACTCTCTAAGACTGCTTTACTCAGGCCTGGTGACAGATACCTGCCATTTGAGAAAGGATCGTGAGTTCAAGGCCAGCCTGACCTGTAAACTGAGGCCTTGTCTTAATTTTATAAAAGACCTCTTTGGGCAGGAGGGTTTAGTCAGTGGTTAAGATCACTGGCTGCTCTTGAAGAGGACCTGGGGTTCAGTTTCAAGATCCTACATGGCAGGTCACAACCAACTAACTCTAGTTCCAGGGGATCTGACGCCCTCTTTTGGCCTCTATGGGTGTTGCATGCACATGGTACACAGTATGCACGAAGGCAAAACACACATAAAATAGAATTAAATGAAATCTTGGAAAAACACAGCATTAGTGCCACAGTTTGAGTTAACAAATACTGTGTTTGTCCAGTCTCCTAATCTCACGTTGTACATCTAATGCCATGCTCCTGTTCTTAATGAATACACATGTGTACATGTTAATACATATCTGTTGACAATGTGTGACATGTATATATGCATGCATGACTATGTATATATGTTGTGTATTGCATATGTATATATGTGCAAATGCACGTGTATAGATGCATATATGAACATGTATGTGTGTGATATATATGCATACATCTATATATGCAGGCATGTGTGTACATATGCATACATGTGCACACACATGTGTATATGTATATATGTAACTGTGTATATAAACGCATGAGTATATATATACATATGTATGTGTATTACACATGTATATATGTGCATATGCATGTGTATAGATGCATATGATCATGCATGTGTGTGATATATATATGCATACATCTATGCACGCATGCGTGTAATATGCATATATGTGCATGTGTATATGCATGTGTATACATGTGCACATACATGTGTATATGTATAACTGTATGTGTGCATGCATATGTGCACATACACATATATGGACATGTGTATAGGCCTGTGTAAATTTCCTTGTTCTTTAGCTATGCCTTCCTCATCAGCCAGGAGCTCTCTGAGGGCAGCTGCCTGGGTCTTCTCCTTTGGATCAGAGGTTCTTGGGACAATAGTCTGTGGAGAGCACCCCACACTAAATGGGGTGATCCCGATCCCTGTGGAGGACTTCAGGGCAACAGTGAGCACAGGCAGAACACGGGAGGAAAGAAACTCAAAATCTGCCCATGCTAACAGAGGCTACACTTTGCCTTTCTCCTTCTGAGCAGATGGGTGTGGTCATTAGGAGCCTGCTACCCTCAGTAAATAAACTGTGCTATTCGGTGGAAAGGGAAATTTAAGAGAAAGTGTCTCATTTCTGCAGCTTGAAAGCAGGTAATCTCCGTAGTCCAGGCGTCTATTCACACTGCTTCTCAGCAATAAAGGGTAACATTACCTTAATAACCTGCTGTCTGAGGCGGGAGGACACTTAAAGCATCAGAGAAAAAGGCATTTATTTACTCTGATGAGCCATTTTCCCCAAGACCGACACCATTCACTCAAGAGCACAAGACCCATACCATTCACCCAAGAGAGGGTTTTCTTTCTTTTATTCCTTTTTCCTCGTTTCTAAAAATACTTCCTGGTTCTGACATGTGATCTGAGGCACAGACACCCCACCCCCACCCCCACACTGGGAGAGAGGGGAGATCAGCATAGCTCTAGACTTTGAAAGCAGCAGATTCTACAAGTTAAAAACCCAGCTGAGTACAAGGCAGAAAATGACTTAGTAATTTGATCTCTGTGGCTCCAGAAGCGCCTCTGGGAGCAGCTCTGCCTGGAGGATGAGGAGGTCTGGGGAAGCTGCTTCTTGCCTTCTTTTCAGAGACCTTTGGAAACTTCTTACGTATTCGCTCAACTCTTTGAGGCGACTGAAGCGTTTATTCTAAAATGGCCTCCTTTTGACACCTGTTCAGAAGCTGCTGGATGGCGAGCCACGCCCCCTCCCACACCCACAGCCGGGGGCGTTATTCCAGCCGGCTAGGAAGCCTCTAGTCTCAACTCGTATTTTAAAAAGATCTGAGGTTAAACTTGGAGAAGAATGTTTTCACAGATGTTGCCTGAGGCATACAACGGTTGTTGGGGTTTTGTTTGTTTGTTTGTTTGTTTGTTTTTTCATCAACAACTAGTACCCACAATGGCAGCAACTGTCTGTGAAAGCTGAGCCAGGCACTGAGGCAGGGACCAGGTCTGGGACCAGGTCAGCAAGAAGGCTATTGAGTCAGCAGCAGCGAGTACAAATCAAAATGTTTAGACCTTTGAAGTAAAGAGTCCTTTTAGTTTTTTGTGTGTTTTAAGCCTCCCTTTTTTTTTTTTTTTTGTCTTTCTTTGCTTTACTTTTTAACCTATTTTTAAAGGTGACCTAAAGGAGTAGCCAAGGACTGGGTATGTAGCTCTCCGCAGTTATTAGAGTGCGTACCTGACATGCACAAAGCTCTGCCTTCAGTCTTCAAGCATAATCCAGGTGTGGTGGTATATGCCTATAATCCCAGCACTCCGGGTGTGGAGGCAGGAGGATCAGGATTTCAAGGTTAACTTCAGCTACATAGTAAGTCTAAGGTTAGCCTGAACTATAAGAGAACTTGTGTGGGGCAAAAGGGGGTAGGCAAGGTCAGAGAGGGCTAAATCTAAACACCGTAACTTTGCCAGCATAGGAAGAGTCACAGCTTAGTCCAGAGCAGCCTTACTTGTTCATTGGCAGCCTCCACAGAACCACAGGCCGGCTCCAGAAGCCCCATGGCTAATACAAGTGGACGGTGGTGGAAGCATGGCTCAGGGGTATGGCACTCGCCCTGGTTATATTTTGCTAGCAAAGAAAAATATCATGAAACTAAAAATGCTTGAAATATATTTATGTTGTTGCTGGATTTCTATGTTTAGACATTTCAGCCTTCACTTGCTTGCCCTACTGCTGTGGGCTTAGGGTAAGGACGGCAACAACACAGGCAGAGACATGTCCATCTTCTGGTGGCTGGGAAGAACAAGAAAAATGGGCAAAAATGGACATGATCCTACAGTCTTAGACAGGAAGGGGCAGGACCCCACA
>JANHMN010000009.1:75681427-75701626 GCA_030674055.1 Rhabdomys pumilio
TAGACAGGAAGGGGCAGGACCCCACAGCCCTAGACAGGAAGGGGCAGCATCCAAAAAGCTCTTCAAAGGTCCAGTAGACTAAGTTTCCTTCCAATAGGTCTTGGACTAATGAGCAAGTCTTTAGCATGTGAGCCTGCAGAGGCCAGTTGTAAGAAATGCAGCATCCCCCCCCCTTCACTGTCCAAGACACATTAGCTAAGTTACCTCCCAGAACCTGAGCCCCCGTCCTCCGGACTGCCTGTTCATCTATGAGGCCTTTATTCTTGCAATTTGTAACTGTGCTTGGGAATGTTTTTAAATGCTATACATCCACTGGGGCCTTTGTTGTGGGGGAAGCACCCAGTCATTGGATGGCAAATGTGCTAGAAACACAAATCTTAGTCACACCTAACTCCAGAATCAAACATTAGGGTTGTAATGTCACAGTAGGATTTAAGGCCTATTAAAGGGAACCCTCCTACCAAAATAATGGACATGTGACTTAGTCTCTGTGAAGGCATTCTCTCTCTGGTGCTTAAAGTGCAGTCTATACAATAAGACAGTGGTCAGGTTACTACAATCTCCTGGGCAGCAGAGAAGCTGTGTGTCCCACCTTACTTGCAGACCGTTCTGTTTAAGGCCTGGATTCTCTAACAGTTAGACAGGGAATTCCCAACCACACGAGACTGAGGCCCGTGGCCTGGAGCTTTCTTTCCATCCTGTAGACATCACACCAATCCCCTGGAGGCCTTGGTAATGTGCTGGGAGCCAGCTACAGGAAAAGAGAAGGCACGGTGTCTACAATACTCCCAGGAGCACACCACATTTTCAGAAGGATGCCCACCCTTCGTGGCCAACATCGGATTGTAGACGCTGCTACATATACCCTTGTAGTATGGAGGCAAAGTAGTGCTCTCCTGAGTTTCCCAGAAGCCTCTGCCTGGTGGAGTATGGCTGGAGAGGGTAGTGCCATTCTGAAGCCCTGACTTCCCTTCTGTTTGACCAGGATAGTAGTGACAACAGCTTTCAAGCCCCGCCCATAAGCCCTCCCACAAGCTCTGCCTACAAGCCCCGCCCTCAGGCCCTGCCTGCTAGCCCTGTCCTTGCCCTCATTTCAGACTTGTTTTACTCCCTCCCCCTGGAAGCAACTGGCCAGTGTCTTCTAGAATCTTGTTCTGTTTTTTGTTTGTTTGTTTATTTTAAAGTAAAAAAAAAATATCTTTTTATGTGTACGGATGTTTTGCCTGCTGGGTGCCTGCAGAGGTCAGAAGAGGGCAACAGATCTTGAAGAACTGGCGGCACAGATGCTTGTGAGCTACCGTGTTGGTGCTGGGAATTGAACCTGGGTCCTCTAGAAGAGCAGCCAGTGTTTTTAACTGCTGGGCCATCTTTTCAGCCCTTCTGTTTTAGTGTTTTAGACAGAGTCTTCTCTGTAAGTCCAGACTGTCTTAGAACTCACTGATCACACCAGGCTGGCCTCACGGCAGTGACGCTGTCTTGTCCTCCCAAGTGCTGGGGTCAGAAGGCTATACCATCAGACTCTACTTCTGAAATCATTTAGGACAGGGTGCTGGAAACCAAACTTAAGGACTCAGCCTAGGCAAGCACTCAGTCACACAGACAGCAACCTTCAGAAAGCGTGTTTGATACGGCAGGTAGACAGAACACCCTCAAACAATTGTTTTAACCCACAAGCTCTCCTTCCCTCTCCATGACTATCTCTGTCTAAGCACCTGGCATCTGTAAGAATGTGCCCAGAGAAAACTTGGATTTCAGACACTGGGTATTTCCAGAGATGGGAAACACAGACCCCGTAGTCAAGGAAGACCAGGTGCTAGGCAAACGCTTTCTCTGCCCCAACAGCCTGGTTGCCAGGCCTCATGCCCGCCTTCCTGGCATGGCTGCTGCCCAGGAAGGGTGTTGAGAGGAGCTCTTCCTGAAGGGAGAAGCAGGTTTCTGGGCTTTAATGAGATCATTTATTGTCTCCTTGCTCTGACGAAGACAGTAAATGTGACGGGTGAAGTTTAAAGAATAATTAGTCCCAGAGGTGAGCCCATCCCAGCAGTCCGTGTTTCCCCCTCAGCCTGTGAGACGCTGACTGCTTCCAGATGCTCCTGATTTCAACAGTGAGCAAAGTTCTTTTGAGCTGCAAACCTGTCAGAGAAAGCTGGCTTCTGAGAAGAGGCTTAACAGGTTCCTAAAGGGCCAGCAGAGGAGGAGGCAGAGCTGAGGTGAAGCCCTGTGCCCCCCTCCCCCCCCCCCCCGCCCCCCCCCCACCCCATGGGGAGGCAGAGGAAGGCCAGGTCAGCCTTAATTAGCTGTTAAGGAATCTGGCTGTCTGGAAGGGGACTGTGAAGAATGCTCTCCATGACTCTGCCTGGTTTCCCACAGAGCCAGCCCCTGTTAGGGACTTCCTGCTTCCCCAGAGCTCCCACTACCACATCTGGAGCGGCTGATGGAAACTGCATATTAGTCTTTGATAAGCACCTGCCACTCCCACTTCAGAGACAAGCTCTTTTGTCCCTGTCAGTTGCCTGGTAGCTAGGAACGAATCCTAAGAGCCAGAGCCCCCGGGACTGCTCAACGCAGCCTGTGACCCAGAGGAAGAAAGCTGAGTGTGTACCAGGGCCCTCCTTTGTCTCTCATGCCCACTCTCTGGACCTGCTCTGAGGAGGAAACACATGGCCATTCTACAGGGGCCTAAGGAACGCAAGGATGCCCCTTGGCAGGGAGGGCAAATGTCTGTGAAATCAAACTGACTATAGGTGGAGGGAGGCCTCACCCTATGTGCCTGGGTAGAAGCAGAGGGGTGGACATGGAGGACTGCCGGGCACACCTAATGAACAGCACCGGTTGGCTCCACAGGAAGGAGGAGGGATGGGAGGAGGGAGCTTACATAGGCTGTTCCTCTGCTTCTTCACAACCTTGTACTTTGCCCTCTACAGTCTCCAGTTAGGGCCTGCGCCACCAAACAGGACTGACTAGGGCCGCAGTACTAAGGGCCCATAGCAGGTTGTTTGTTTGTTTGTTTTGTTTTAGGTTTGTTTATTTTATTTATATGAGTACACTGTAGCTGTCTTCAGACACACTGAAAGAGGGCATCTGATCCCATTACAGATGGTTGTGAGCCACCATGTGGTTACTGGGAATTGAACTCAAGACCTCTGGAAGAGCAGTCAGTGCTCTTAACCGTTGAGCCATCTCTCCAGCCCACCCATAGCAGTTTTGGAGGCCCATGAAGAGTTTTAATTCTCTTTTAGAAACAGATATAGGAGGAAATTTTGAATCCAAAATGCTTGAATAATAATGTCCATATAGTCATCCTTGTACACTTATAACATGTTTACAGTTTTGTTATATCTCTCGGGGAGAATGTTTCATTTCCAATGAGTGTGTGTATCTGTATGTGTGAACATGCTCATGCATGTTCTGAAACTCACTGTCAGCAATCCTCCTGTCTCAGCCTCCCAGGGGCTAGGACTGCAGGTGTAAACTGACCAGCCTTGCTATCGTCTTGTTGTTCATGAAGGGACTCACAGTCACAAAACTAAAAAACGCCTTGGGTCCACAGAAATCATTTCGGGGCTGGGTGAGGAAGCCATGCTTAGTATCTTATTCACACCATATGAATCTGGAACCTGCTTTTGGCTTTGTCATGTAACAGGTACAGAGACAGGCCCAGGCAGGCAAAGTCACTTACTGAAGGCCCAGCTACCTGGCTGTGGAATTTGCATCCTAGACAAGATGTCTGAATCCACTGCTCTCTGCAGATCCTTGAAGTACTCAGGCGTGGCAGGAATGGGGCCAGGAAGGCTCTGAAGCTCCACAGCCCAGCATCTGCAAGTGCTTCCTTGTGCAACTCTGTATTCTCAGAGCTGCGTCGTCTGCCTCCACCAGATGCGAGTTTGTGGCTTTCCTCCTTGGCTCTCTTTCCCAGGTTTTCATTCCTTGTATTCTGAAATGGAGCTGAACTTTTTCCAGCAGGACGCAGAGTGGACACCCTGAAGTCAGTAGGGAGTCCAGAAGGAAGTGAGGGCCGGGAAGGGAGCCAGGAGAGGGGGCCCAGCTGAAGCACACACCGCTCAATCCTTTATTACACGCATGTGGCCTGACCACAATGGACAGGCTCCAGGAAACTCTGAAGCCCTGACTGAGCCTCCCCAAGGCTATCCAGGCCAGGCCTGGATGCTTTCACCCTTGCCAGGTTTATTTTTCTCATCTTAGAGCTTCAGAAAGCCACAAACTGGGTCTTCTAGTTCCTTCATAAACCCTTCTAGTCCTAGCTACATAGCAGACTTGATCTTAACCACAATCCCAAACCTTTCTAGTTTGCAGTTCCCTGGTTTGGGGGGAGGGGAGTGCGGGTGGAATGGGAGTGAGAGACAGCTGTTGCAGCCTGGGAAAGATACAAACATAAACTTTGTGCTTCAGGTTATTGGTCGGAGCCATACAGCATTCTTGGGAGAGAAGTTGCCAATTTGCAAGCTGCTCAGGCCAACCTGGGAGCTGTCCCTTATGTACTAGGAACTATTGGCCTTTATGGGTTATGACTTTCCACTCGCTTCCTACAAGGATCTCTGGGAAAGAGCAAGCAGGACGTTTGAGGAGTCTTTTAGGACAGGCCAGCAGAGCTATACCGTTAGGTGGGGCACACACCCCCTCTTGAGACACAGGAGTCTGACCCAGCTCCGAAGCTCATTCTCAAGTAGACCCAGATGGAGGCTGAGCGTGCCAAGGTCCTGTCTATAAAGGGCCAGGCTGGCTGTCCCCAGAAGCCAGAGCTGAAATCTGATCATGGAATGTCTGAGGCAGGTCTCAGGCCCTGTGGCTGGGCCACCATTGTCAGAGATGGCAGCTGCAGGCCCCATGATGGGCTCCAAAGATGAGATAAATAACCAGTGAGCTAGGGTACGGGGTAGCTAACACTGGCAGAGGAACTGATTGCCGAATAGGTGAAGCAGAGACATAGTTACCAACACACTTGACAGCTCTCAGGGCCCCACCCCCAAACTGGGGGGGTAGCCATGCTAAGCTCTGCTCAAGAGGAAGCTAATTACTGCAGCTGAGAGAGGCAGGATAAAAGTGAGGACAGGGACCCACACACACCAGGCCTGGAGTCTTGCTATTTGCTGCTAATTTAATATAATTATATTACCTAATACAGAAACCACGTTCAGAGCTGAGGCTGGCTCTTTGCTCCATCTAGGGGCTTCTGATGGCTTAAAGGCAACATCTTGGTTTAATTCCCTTTTTTTTTTTTTTGCCATTCCCCCAACTCCAAATGTCAGAAATGAATTATCGAAACCAGATGTGAGGTTTTGGGTGCCCATTTTCAGGCTAACAGATGCCTTGTATTAATAATGTACAGTTGTGACAGGAAATACGGTTTAGAGTCCTGGAAAAACATGAAAGCTAATTCCATTACCCCCTTTCATGGTACCTACTTCTTCTCAAACGCTCGACTGGTTTGGATTATGGTGAAATTCTAGAGGAAAACCGATTTGCTCTGCAGTGGTGACTGGACTCTGTCTTCACCCGTCCCCTGGACTGGCACCCATCCTCCCAGGCACCTGCAGACCTATGGTCTCTGTCTCAACCATGCAAAGTAGAACACTGGACCCAGGGGAGCAGGTCAGTCCTCAGGGAAAGTGCCACCAAGACTCATGGACATGAAATTTCACACTCTTGCTGGAGTCAGGCCTCTTAACCCTGCTTACATTTCACTTGGAGCAAAAGTTAAAAAATAAAATAAAATAAAACATTTCTATGCTCAAGGAACCTGATAAACCCTAGAATTGTTCTCAAGAGAGGGAATATTTAGAGACTAAGTACAATGTCTTCCAGAACTATGGGTGTAATAAGCACAAAGTCAAATGAACGCACAGTTCTTTATCTGTATGCACTGAAGCAACTGGCTTGACAATGGTGTGTCTCCAGGAACAGGCAAGGCACAAAAATAGCTGTGACGCACCCATTGACAGCAAAGCTATGCGGCTGGAAACGTCTGCGCATGCTCACCTGTCTCGCACGGGAGGCTGGTGCTTCCAGCCATGCCACTCCGAGGAACGGAATCCCAGCACTTATATCCAGCTTGCCAATCCCAAACTGCACTTCTTCCCTGACCCCATGCTACACCTATGAAGGGGCCGTCAGGTACAGACAAGGACTTCTAACTACCCTGAGCCTGTGTGCAAAGACTTCTCCATGTCAAAGAAAGAAGAAGAGAGAGACAAAAGCGTAGGCACGTAAGACACAAACCAGGGTGCCTGAAAAGGGAGGCGGGTTGGAGAGGTCAGTGTGTGGTCTTCGCCTCCACTTCACCTGTTCTATAGTCAGTTTCTCAGTGGTAAAGAGCACTGGCTGCTCTCACAGAGGATCCACGCTTTGTTCTCAGCACTTAAACAGCAGCTCACAACTGCCTGTCACTCCCGACCCCGGAAATCTGATGCCCCCTTCTGGCCTCTACAGGCAACACACACACATTCAAACAGTACACAGTACACATACATACACACACATATCCATACGTGCAGGCAAAATATGCATAAAATAAAAAACAAATCTAAAATTTTTAAAATAAAATAATATAGGAGTGAATGTTTATTGAGACCTTGCTCCTTGCCGGATCTATCAGCTCTCCTGCCTGAGTCCTGACCACATCTGATGAGGTACAATAGTTGGACTCCCAGCTTTGGAGGGAAAGACTGACCCTCGGGGATGCTGGGTGATCTGCTGAGGGTCACAGTTAGTGGCAGACTCAACACTCAAATGTAAGTCTGATTTCAAAGACTGTTTTTGTCTTGTTTTTCTTGTTGACAACTGTACTGCGAATTACAGGCAAATCCAACCTGTGTCACTCTTTTGACAAACGTTTTGGTTTTGCTTGTCTGTGTTTGTTTTGGTTTGGTATTGTAGGCAAGGTATAAAGTTAACGGCTAAATATAGTAACAGTAAGTGCCTAGGTGCAGTTTCCTGTGGGTGCAGTTTCCTGTGGGTGCTGGCACTGAGCTCGAGTCCCGGAACCTGCTAGAAGAAGCTGGACCTGGCATGTACGATTGTAGTCCCAATACTAAACAACAGACAGGCCAATCCTGGGGCTTGCTGGCCAGCACCCCAGCTACCTCTACCTGGGGAGTTTCAGGCCAATAAGAGATTCTGTCTCAAAAAAAACATGGTAAGTGGTTCCAGAGGAAAGATATCCAGGTTGACCTCTGGGCCTCCATATAAACACACTTACACACACACACCTGTGAATCAAAGTCTTGCCTTTGTGCCCTAGCTCTAGCCCTCATCACCCGTGCAAGGAAGGCACTCGGTGTCTCTGGCTCATGTCTCTACCTTTAAGGCTGACACGGCAGTACTTACACTGCTTTTGAAAGGCATAGGCATGCCGACGGTCCGACTTGCCATGTTAGTCAGACAGCTGCGTGGTTGACTGCAAACTCCTTCCTCTTCCTTTCTGACTCTTCTCTGTCTGAACTGTGGAGCAGTAAGAGTAGATTAAAGATCATTTCAGTCTTCCTGCTCTGGACACTGCACTTCCTGAAAAGCCTACAGCACGGTTCACAGGAGCAAACGGTGGGAATGCCTTTCTGGAAGGACGGCTGACTGTGCGATCACAGGTGTGCAGGTGGAATAGCACAGCACCAATGAGCGTGAAAAACCAGAGCTACGCCACACGGCTCGGAGGATGTCTGTGAGGTGCTGAATGAGAAAAGCAAGATGGGAGCAAGGGGGCAGAGTGATCTCGTATTTGCAAAATAACAAGCTACAGCTCTGTCCCAGAAAGTGTACAGGTACATATTCCACAGAGAATTACAGGGCAAGGGAATAACACAGAAAACAGTCTGTACTCATAGATTAAGGTGGATAGGATAGGTATGGAACTAGTGTTGATTGTAATAAAAAAAAAAAAAAAAAGATCGGGAAAGACTGTCATGAAAAACAACATGATAGCACACATTTTCTCAACACACAGAATTGTGTAGAGATCCCCATAAGTGGATGTGACCACTCATCTTCATTGTCAACTTAACTGGATTAACAAACAACCCAGGCCACCAAGTGAGGCATACTCCAGGTGCATCTGTGAGGGCATTTCCAGGAAGAATGAGCCGAGCAGGGAAAAGACCCATCCCGAACGTGGTGGCACCAACCATAGACTGATGCCCCAGAATCAAAAAGGAAGAGCCAGAAGAGTAGAGAACTATCGCTCGCTCACCTCTTTCTTGCCAGCAGAGTACCATCACTTGCTCACCTCTTTCTGCTCCCTGAACCCCAAGGATGTGAGCGAGCTGTGAGCCACTCCTGCCGCCATGCCTTCCCCACCATGACAGACTGTACCAAACTCTAAGTGGAAATGACCTTTCTGCCCTTATTGGCTTCTTATCAAGTATTTGGTTATAGCAACAGTAAAGCCATTAATACAGACAATTATTACTGTGGCATGGGGCCACTGCAGTGACTACCTGGTCATGTGGTTCACAGACCTCTAGACCCAGTTTGCAGGAGAAATATGGGAGCATTTGGAGCGTTGGATTTGAGAAGACCCAGAGTGCTGTTAGCAGAGATTACTTGACTATTCTGCTGGGAGTTTGGAAGACCAGAATATTGAGAGAAATACAGACAGCAAAGACGGTGCTCATGGGGTTTCTAAAGGAATCGAGGACTCTAGAGAGAGCTGAGATAGCAGCTATTGAAATCCAGCAAAGTATCTGGCTGTGCTCTAGTTAGGGCTTCTATTGCTATAATGAAACATTATAACCAAAGGCAAGTTGGGGAGAAAAGGGTTTATTTCAGCTTGCACTTCCACATTATAATCTGTCATTGAAAGAACTCAGGACAGGAACTCAAGCAGGACAGGAACCTGGAGGCAGGAGCTGATGCAGAAACCATGGATGGGGGCTGCTTAATGGCTTGCTCCCCTTGGCTTGCTCAGCCTGCTTTCTTATAGAACCCAAGACCATAGTGAGTAACAGTACTCACAATGGGTTGGGCCCTCCCTCATCAATTAAGAAAATGCTCTACATGCTTGCCTACAGCTGGATCTTATGGAGGCATTTTCTCAGTTGCGGCTCCTTCCTCTCCAGACAATGCTAGATTGTGTCAAGTTGGCCAGCAGAGGCCTGTGATTTGTCCCCTTCCTGAAAACCTGGGTAAGACCAAGTTCAAAAGTAGTGGACTAAGTTCTTTAATGAAGGAAGTTTCAAGTGGGTGTGGCATCCAGGCTGTGGCATAGTTACCGCTCATTGAATTTACCCAGATTTATGGTATAACGTGGAAAGTGAAGCAGAAAAATATGAAAGAATATGTTCAGCTTGGTCAGGAAAGGAACTTGAATCGGTCACAACTGAGAACAATATGGGTTCCGACAAAGTGACTATAATTGGTAGAGAGTCATTAAGAGAAGCCTCTCTTTGCACTGGGATAAGCGGAAAGGTACTTTGATGGGAAAATTCCAATTTCACCCACTAAAAGCTCATTGTGTAGGAATGTGGAGCCACTTGAAAGCCTCTCGTGGGAAAAACTGGTGCTAAACAGGGAGAGCTCCAGGGCATTTCTGTTAAGCAGGGCCACCAAGGGAATAGCTTCCCAGGTTCAGCCAGCCAGGTGCTCAGAAACCATTGCATCTGTGCTTCAAGAGGGCCAGGCTACATTCTGAGCTGGCAGCAGAGCTGGCATTATCCACGTAGTGCTTGCTTTGAAGACACTCGATGGCAGGAGTGAGGGTATCCTGGAGGCTCACATCAAGGGGCCAGAAAACCTCAGAGGTCGAGTGGCAGGAGCTTCTCCATGGGCTGTGCACAGAGCTATGAGGACGACTCCTAAGTTGTAGTGGAAACTCCAGGATATTGAAGATGCTGATGCTTGGGGCACCCACTGCGGAAAGCCATAGGCACTGAGTACATGGGCCACGAGAGAGGCCATGTATGCTGTAAGCTATAGAACTGGAGGGCAGAGCTGCCAAGCCCACTGAAGCCCAGATGGTTTCAGGACAAGCCCCAGGGATGAGACAAGGAGCAGCTGGGCTGGTGTCTTTCCTGTTGACCTTTGGCCTTGCTTTAGTTTGATTTGTCCTTGCTATGACTCCCTCCCCCAACTTGATACAGGAATGTGTCCTGTGCATCGGACATCAGGCTTTGGTAACGTGTTTATCTTACAAGGGCTCTCCATCAAGAGACTGTCCTGAGTCGCAGAAAAGACTTTTGAAAGCTGCTGGCCCTGATGAGACAGACATTAAGTGCTCTTACAGGGAACTGAATTCATTTTTTAGTCATGCGATTGGGTGTCGCCTGACAAGGGGTGAACACGAGATAGTCTTCATTGACAACTGTATTGAATTAACGCATACCAAGGGTACCAGTGAGTCATGCTTCAGAATGTCTGTGAAAGCATCTTCAGATAGTGCTTATTGGGTGGGGAAGACTGTTCTCATACTGGTGGCATTATCCTTTGGGTTGGTGTCCTATACTGACTCTAAAAGTAGACAAACCTGAGTGGTAGCATTGTCTCTTTCTGCTCCCAGCCTATGAGGATGTGAGCAAGCAGCCGTGTGCTCCTGCTGCCGCAGCTGCGGGCAGCTCCCTCGTCTTGCCTTGCAAGAATGGACTATATTCTTAAACTGTGCATCCAGACAAACGTGCCCTCATCCAAGTTGCTTCCGGCTGGGGAATCTAGTCACAACAATAAGAACAGTAAATAATTCAGTGGGTTTTATTTGTTTATTCAGAGAACCATTCCTTAGTTATTTAAAGTGAGATGTGAGCACTCATACCTGTCATCTCAATACTTGAGAGGCTGAGACAGGAGAATAGCTTTGAGTGGGTCCCAAACACTGCAGACTGCATAGTTAGTTCCTGGTTAGCACGGTCTATACTGTGACCCAGGTCTGGATACAAGTGGTTGCTTTCATAGCATCATCCCACGGGGCGCCCATCCCTAGCAGGCAGGTGAGTTGCAGGCAGTTCTCAAGGTGGAAGGTTCTACGGTATCTTAGTTATGTGCCCTCCTTTGCCCATGTTTGTGCTATATATTGCATCTGTGGCTTTTTCTCATATCAAGGACACCCTCCCACCTACCCAACATTATTTGTATTCATTGCACTCAGACAGAAGAGCTGGGTACAGCTAGACCTGGAGTCTGTGAGCCAGACAAAGCTCAGAGAAATCTGAACCCTGATGAGGCTTATCCTCTTAGTGACAATGGCTTCAAAAATAATGAGTAAAATATAAGAACGATCAGCCATGCATAGAGAGACAGAGAGACAGAGAAAGGGACAGAGAGAGACAGGGAGACAGAGAGACAGAAAGAGAGAGAGAGAGACTCAGTACCATAGTCAAAGTGGGTGGAGGATGCTGTACGGAGGCACACATGCAGTACACAGTAAGCAAAGCTCACCTTCTTCAGGAGAGTGAGGATCTAGCACGCAAGAGAGGGACACAGCTTTTCTGCTTTATTTCTCCCTCAACCTCTCACCTGGCACAAACCACTGAGGCCTCAGGCCTCTGCTCCCTCACCATACAGCCCTAGCCCTTACCCAGGCTTGTTTCTTGCTTTCTGTGGTAGATTTTCCACACAGGCAGCACCAGTATCCTTCTCAAAAGCAAGCGAGATCTGAGATCTGTGGAACAAAGGTCTCCTGAGCTTGCATGTTCTTCACCTTGCCTGGCCGGTCCTGTGGTCAGTGGCCAGCCAGCTCTCCGACCCCAGCCCCTGCCTCTGGCCTCCTTCTTTATCCTGGCATAAACCAAGCTTGCACCCACGCAGCAGCTGCCTGGCTGACTCAAGGCCTGCAGCTCTCACAGTGACCAGGACTCTTCCCTCACATTCCACAGCTAATCCACTGGCAAGTCTCAGCATGTGTCCCCGCTGAGGAGTTAGTTCCTGAGCCTCTGGGCCACCACCCTGCCTTGTCTGAATGTCCACACCCTGCCTGACATTCTGCACCCATGACACCAGAAGAATATTCTTTTTGAAACGTATGCTGGCTGGGAGTGGAGGTGTATGCCTGTCGTTCCCACGTTCAGAGGTAAGAGGATCACTGCAAATTCAAGACCAGTTTGTACAACCTAGTGATAAGTCCCTGCCTCAAAATAAAAAGGACTGGTGAGATGGCCCAGCAGATAGAGGTGATTGCAGCTAAGCCTGACACCCTGAGTTCAATCCTTAGGCCCCACATGGTGGAAGAAAAGAACTGATTCCAACGAGCTGTCTGTCCTCTGACCTCTACACATGCAGTGGCATGCGTGTACCCACAAATATACATACACACAAATAAATAAAGGCAGTAGAATTTTAAAATAAATAGAGAGTAAAAAGAGAACTGGAGTTATGGCTCAGTTGTAGAACACATGCCTCACATGTATGAAGTCCTGGGTTCGATTCCTAATAACACATAAAAATGAAATCAACATATAAAATACGTACTGAGACTACTGTCTACATGCTAGGGCCTGTTTTCACAGCTGTTCCACAAATAATCCTGAGAGAAAGGAGACCCGTCCCCGACTCCTGGAAACCAAATAATGAAAAGATGAACGTTCTTTGAACTAAGACAAGCATGTGTTTAGTTTGTCAATACTGTAAAATGTATTTGAATATAAATTGACTCTGTGTTGTCATCTCTGAAAGTGTCATTCCAGCAGGACATGGTGGCATCTGCAGTTCCAGGGATTGAGAAGCTGGGACAGGAAGATCACAGTCTAACCTAGCCTGTGCAAACAGGAAGAGCTTCTCTTAAAACAAAAACTAAGGCAGGTGTACTGGTTTGTAACTATTATTTTCAGCGCCTTGGGAAATGGGAGCAGGAGGGTGAGGCGTTCAAGGCCAACATGGCCTACACGAGACGATGCTGTGGTTTGAATAAAAAACGTTCCTGTGAACTCATGTATTTGACACTTGGTCCCCAGCGCACGTGGCTGTTTGCAGAGCCTACGGAGCCTCTTGTATGGAGGTAGAGCCTTGTTAGAGGAGGTATGGCACTGACATTGGGTTTTGAGGGTTTGTAGCTTGGCCTCACTTCCAGTTTGATCTCTGCTGTCTGCATGACGCTGAAGCTGTGACCTCTCAGCTCCCTGCTCTAGCTGCGGCTCTTCCCCCTATGATTACGGACCATAGCCCTTCAGAACCGTAAACCAACATAAATGTTCTCCTGTATATTACTGCTAGTCCTCAAGTTTTATCACAGCAGCAAAAAGCAACAGATACAGACCCCAAAATGAGACAACCTCTGCGTGCCCACCCCCTCACCCCCCAAGAAAACAAAACACATGCACAAAGGCTCTCCTCAGCCCTCCGCACTCAGGACCGTCCTCCCAGAGCTGGAATGCACTTTGCCCAGCTGCTGGAACATGCCTTGACCTCACCTGGCAAACCAGCTTGGATGATATCATTTCTAGACATTTTAGAAGGAGGAAATAGCATTTTTTGATAATTTGTGTGAACCCAACTTCTGCACCTGGGAAGCATGTCCAGGAAGTTGGCTTTCTGGAGCAACAGGCAGGGATGCACCTTCTAAGTTCCTGTGGTTCCCCCAAAAGATTTGGGGGGAACAGGTACACACAACTGAGTGATTTAACTGTCACTAATCAGTCTAATCTCCCAAGCTCAGATTACAATGCCTCTCTGAGTTATCTTTAATTTTATACTGGCTGTTTGCCCCCCAACACCTGCATTGAGATTCTTCGTTTGCTCAGAGGACCTGGAATGTGCTCCCTGGAACAAAGCAAAGGTTTGGGAAGTGAGTGAGCACTGGGTATGGGGGATGGGTGGCAGTGGAGTGGGCAACCATTAAATATAAATATAAATCCTCTGACCAAACGAGACAAGTACTGCCATAAAAACAAAAACCTTTCCAGGGCTGGCTCAGCAGGGGCAGATGCTAGCTGCCAAGGTTGATAGCCTGAGTTCAGGCCCTAGAATGCATGTGGTGGAGTGTGAGAATTTGTTCTCTGACCTCCACAATGCAAATACACACACACACACACACACACACACACACACACACACACACACACACTAAATAAATGTAGAAAAGAAAACAAAAGAAAGAAAAAACTTGTTTAGCTTTTCATTGTTGCTTTGGCACGAGCAAACTGACTCTTCCTACAGCCAAAAGACCCATGGCTTTCAGAACTTTTTTTTTTATTTCCAGTGTTCCCTAATTAAAAATTAAGATCAGTTGCAGGATACAGCAACCATCATACTCATTTTAAACGGAGATGTTATTAAATACCAGGAGTAGGATGGCTAGAAACTGCCGGACGAGGGTTTGGAGGCTCAGGCTAAGCTAAGTTCACTTCAATGCCTCCCAGAACACAAGGTTTGAGAGGAGAGGGTAATGGCTGACACGAGCTGAGTTAAGACATCCATGAAGGGGCTGGGAATGTTGTTAGAGTGTTTTCTGTCATGCATGAACTTTAATCTCCAGTACCACACAAACCCTGTACTCCTGGTACTCAGGAGGTTGAGGCAGAATCAGCAGTTCAAAGTCATCCTCAGCCACAAGGCAAGTTACAGGCCAGTCTGGGCTAGAACCTTGTTTAAAAAAAACTACAAGGGCAGGGCTGGAGAGTGCTGACTGCTCTTCCAGAGGTCCTGAGTTCAATTCCCAGCCATGCCATGGTGGCTCACAGCCATCTGTAACGGGATCCGATGGTATATCTGAAGACAGCTACAGTGTACTCATATAGATAATAGATAAATAAATAGAAGAAGTCTTTATCTTGGTGGCATCTGTGGCTTCTTATTACTTATTACCTACTTGTGGTCACACTGGGTGTCCTCTGGCTAAGGTGAGACCCCAATCCTCCTTATAGGGATCTTGCAGCCTCTCCCTTTGGTAAGCCACTCTCTGCTATGGTGTGTTTTAATTAAACATAAAACTCGACAAAAGAAAAACAGGTAAAGATGGAGACGGCTCTAGGGTAAGAACTGAAGGACCATGAGGGAGCCTGACTTGGGGAGGACACTGTGACACTGGTTCATTTGGAGAGCTTGTGTTTGAGGACAGTGTGAATGACAAGAGACCTCACAGAAGCTGAGCAGACTTGGGAGACTCCCCTATCTTCTTAGCTTGGCCTCATCTCTCTTTTGGAGTCCCAGACAGATCCATGGCCGACAACCAACCAAGGTTGGCTCAGAATGTCCAGCCTGGATTAAGGCTATGAGCCAACAGGTAAAGGCCATTTGCTAAAACAAAAGTCAGTCAAGGACAGGGGTCAAAGGTTGAATAGAGCCTAGGGAGAAACTGTAGTTGGAACAAAGTGAGATTTAGCCTGGAGGTGTTACAGAGAAAGAAGGCAGAAATTCCAAGTGTGGGGAGTCCTCCAGACTATCCTAAGAAACTCAACAGCCCTAGACAGAAGCTTCCCATCCCTGTCAACCCCAGGGCTACAGTGACTCTGGCCAGGAGGGACTGCTTTCCTGGTCATATGTAGCCTTCAGTCTCTTCATAGCCTTCAGTCTCCTCAGTGACCCTGAAGGCTTTTCTGACCTCACTCACCTCAGGCAGGGTTTCCTCAGTTAGGGTCCTATCAGAACACATAGGCTGGACTTCCTCTCATGTCTCTGCACCCCAGATTCTTCATTCAAATACAGAGGGGATAAAACTACGCATTTCAAAGGCCATCGGAGGGTTAAAATGAGATGCATTAGATTACACACACATTAATATAAATTATCTCACAGCAGTGTTAGTGCTAAGTAAATATTGTCAACTTATGTTCTTCCGATGTGATGCATCCTTTTCGGAAGTCAGGCACTGCAGACTATCTAGAGTCAGGCTACGCTGGAGATATGACTGAGGGTGGGAAGTAGATCAGATGAAGAAATGACGGATAAGGAACTGGCAAATGCCAGAGGCACAGCAGAGCCTGGATGAGAGCAGAAGCCACCAGGCATATAGAGAAAATGCCCGAGACCAACATGAGTTAGAACAGCTCTAGCTGCCATACCAAAGGCCCAAATAATGCTGTCTCTGCTGCTGTTGGTCCAGGGTGTGTGGCGGATCTATGATGGAGATCTGGGTTTCTCCTTTCTTGTAACCATCTCATCTAAGAGGATCAATCCAACTTTAGCCAAAGCTCCGGCCTTCCAGCCTGTCAATAGCTGTCACATGCTTTTCCTAAAGACATGACTCAGGAGAAACGGATCCACTTCTGCTCATGTCTCGTGGGACACACTTAGATATTCGTTCACTGAGCTGCAGCAGAGAGAAGAACGTGGTTCTTAGCTGAACAATCAAAAGTCCAGGGTAGACACTGGGGCAACAGACTGTTAACTAACTGTTAACCCTGTTAACTAACAGGGTTAGTGTGTGTTTGGGGAGCCAAGAGAACTTTCATTTCTCATGACCTTCAAATAAACCTGACAATCCCATACTGTCTGTGATCGGTGTCCAAAAATGTGGGCTCCAGAACCTTCCTACAAAGACTTACCACTGCAGAAACAACACAGCTTTACCACCATTGGTGGGAAAGTGACTCCAGTTGTCCAATTCTGCTCCAGGAAAATATCTTGGAGTCTGATTAAGTCACACAGACATTAAACAAACTTCCTTCTCTTGATCAATTCTGTTACCGTTGAGGCTTGCTAAGCAGCTAACCTCTTCTGAGAACCAGATTTAAAAAGACCAAACATGCCAAGTTTTTTGAACTTTGACAAAAATACTCTGTAGAATTATTGCTGGATTCAGAGTTAGGTCCTGAGAGACACTGAGTTGATGAAGGGAAGGGAGCAGAGCCAGATGCTAATGCTGCTTTCCATAGCTGAGGGAGGCCCCTGTCACTCCAGGCTCCCTCCCACCCCCTTAGTCCTCCTGCCGCTTAATCAAGGCCTGAGCATGCATACAGGGAAACGGTGAAGCGTTCCTTTTCATGGCAAGTCCTTTCTAGAAGGATCTGGGATGCACATAAGCCATAGGCCAGAGTTCCACTCTGGAGAGCAAGGGTGCATTCACTCCTTCCCTCTCCTCTTAGGAATAAATGTCTAAACCAAAGGCAGCAAGTGTGACCTAAAGAGTCAAAGCGTCTGGTCTTGCAATTGCCTAGTCATGAAAACTGAGAAAGGAGACAGAAGGTAGCATTAAGGGTCTGCCCTGGCTCTCAGCCTGCATCTTTTTGCCTCAAGATGAGGTTGGTGACTAATTTTTACTTTTAATTTCCCAGTATTGTGTCATTTCCTATAACTGATGTGTTTGTAGACTTTGGGCTTTGATGTCACATTGTACTTTGTACCCTGGCTAGTAATTAACAGTTTACTCTATAAAACTATGCCTTTGAGCAGGAAGTTGGTTGATTTTGTAGTCATGTTGTTTTTCTAGTCTATCGTGGTAAAGCTTCCTACAGATTCTGCCCATGATTTGCCGGGGATTCCCGAATAATGGATGGACAACGACATTGAGGCAAAGTGGTCATTGCCCTATGATAGCGACATGAACTTAAACTAAATTGACTTACCTTATGTCGAAATTGTTGACCAGCTTTTGAATGAACTAAAAGCTAGAGTGGTCTTACTGTACGAGAAAGACAATGCTATACCTTTTTTTCAGCTGGAGAAAGAGTCGGAGCGCCACCTCACTCACATCCTATTGGCAGCAGTACCGGAAGCTCTTTTGTCCTGAGACGCTTCATTCCTTCGCTGAAAAAGCGCATAGTGGAAAAAGTGTGCATGGGAACTGAGCCTTTCGTGGAGTGGTTTCACGTCCGAAAGATGAAACCACAGGTAGGAGCGAACAAGACAGTCTAATGTAATGGATGTTGATTACCTGATTCCCAATAACCAATCAGAATTAGTGGGCGTGGTCTAATATCGAAGACTATAAGGAGGCGCTGCTGGCTCTGCAGAAGCACAGTGAGCTCTTTGAGCAACACCAGCAGGAGGCCCTCGCTGCCAAGAAAGAGAGAGTGGAAAGAAGAACTTCAAATTCATTTGTTCAACCCTTTTATAGTTATAAGGAGACCACACCCACACAAAAGAGTTGTTTTGCGGAAATGAACTCCAGAGTGTTAAGTGGTTGTCACAGTAATAACGCACTGGTGACTGTCATCATTATCATCATCAGTGTTGCATTGTCTTTGTCGTCATAATCATTGTCATTTTTGTAGTCGTTGTCGTCATCATCGTCATTGTCGTCTGAGATAATATAGCCTTGGCCTAGTCTTTGCTGGCCTGGGACTCACAACATAGTCCATAGCAATCCTCCTGCCTCAGCTTCCCAAATGTTGAGATTGCAGATGTGAACTTAGACTAAATTGCTATGTTTGCTATGCTGCTTAAGTTTCTCTTAAATTAGGTGTGATGGCATTGGATGTAACCCCAGTATTAGAGGGGTAGAGCCAGGAGGGTCAAAAGTTCAAAGCTTCTTTTCCCACATAGCAAGTGTGAGGCCAGCCTAAGGTAGATACACTTTACTCTCTCAAACAAACGAATCAAACCAGGTTGAGCCTCCCTAATCTGAAAATGTAAAACGTTCCAAAGGGCATGAGTTTTGATTTCTCCAACACTGTATGTACATCAAGCTGGTACTCTACCCTGAACCTTAAGTGACAGGTTTCAGTCAGAATGAAGAGTTAGAGGATGTAAGTAGACAGGAAATCCAAAGTAGGCTCCTTAAGATGGTGGCTTCTTGTTCCTGGAACACACTGCAAGGAGACAGGGCAGGAAGACTTGGAGCTGAGTGAACAGGTCCAAGAGAGGGAAGGGGAGAGGACCCAGGAACCCTACAAAATACCCAAGCCAACATCTGTTTAGCAGACTCCCAGCCTTAGGCCTCTCCCATCCTGAAGGAATAAAGCTCTTTACTTTCTCTTTTTGGGGTGCTTGGTCTTATTTTTTTTCTCAAACATTCAATTCTTTGTCCTTGCATAAAACGAACATAACAACCCCCTAGACAGTTCCCAGCACCCTTACAAGAATGCACTGCACCGGAAGCTCCATAAAATGACCTTTAGGCTATGTGCACGAGTGTGCCAAGAATTCCTTCCCTGGAAAGTCAGATGCAATGTCTGTCCTTGCTTATAACTAAGCAAAGTATGATTCTTCAAAGTTTATCTGGAGAACTGGTGGGCTTGGGGAAGTTTGCTTACAGAGCGCTCAGGAGGCGTTACTGACAGAAGTGACTCCAAGGCAGACACCCTGCATGGATGCTGGCTCCCCCAAATGTGCACAGACAGCTTCAATTAACCTTCCGGCCTGAATACCCCAGCATACCCCTGTGCAATTAGACCAGGATTGCATATGGCTGGGAGGAGCAGCTGTAAGGTCAGGTGAAAGTTCGTGACCCTCTCTCTCCCTCCTTCTCTGAGGGTATGTCAGTCATCAACAAGTCCAATCTTGATGGATGCCTGAAGGTAGGCATAGCTGATCTGATGCACACAGCAGCTGCTTTGCTCTTAGAACTGAGTTCTGCAGCAAAAAGGCCTGTGTGAAACAGAAATCCATTCTTTTAAACTTAGGTCCTATTCCCAAGATAATTTATTGTGCATTTGAAAATGTTTCCAGGTCTGAGAGCCTAAGCATGTCTGGTCCCGAACATTTATAGAAGGAATAACTGCTCTTTCCACTGTTACACGGTTACTCCTTATGCTTTCTCCCTAAAGATGGCTGCAAAATGCTGGGTCTTTAGTTTATATATCCACAGTCTATACCCTTCCCTGCAGAGAGTTTGAGAGAGGGGGTAGGAAGCCAAAGCTGGAAAGGCAGGAACAGGGTCCAAAGATACCTGCTGAGCACCAAGCTCTCTGCATGCCCCACCAGATACCCTCCCCCTTCCCACTACTAATAGAATCAGAAGGTAACACAATCCTTGGATTCTGAATTCCTGGAGGATTCTGGCTAGGGGCTCTGGAAGCTGGCAGGAGGCCTGAGGTGGAGAAAAGTCTGATAAAGATCAAGTGTGCAGGCTCTGTCTACCCCAGGCTGCCTCCTTAAACCCAGCCTCAGCTCTGGCCTGCAGAGGCTTCCTGTGGAGAGGAGGGGGGTTCAAGGCCAGAGAGCCTGAGGAATAGCAACTAATCAGAACCATGTGTAGAGAAAGCCTCTGCCCTTGCTTCCAGACTCCACCTGAAGGAAATGGGAAGAGCCCACTGGGAGGGCCTTTCCTACCTGCCACCAACCTAAGGGATTGGCTTAGGGACCCCACCATCTGTGACTTCAGGAGACCCTCAGATCAAAGCAGAATGGATACTGAAGGCCAAATCATCAGGACAGAGAGAAGAGAAG
>JANHMN010000009.1:75701636-75721176 GCA_030674055.1 Rhabdomys pumilio
GCTGCTGCTGCTGCTGCTGCTGCTGCTGCTGCTGCTGCTGCTGCTGCTGCATCTGAAGGGAGAGGGTGGTGGAGACGAGTGTGAGATGCCCTTCGACTTGCTTTGTGCGTGCTCCTGACTCACTTAGCACGAGGGCTTCGGCATCTAATTCATAGCCCTCTGTCTCTCACTCATACTGAACACACCTGTAAGGCTTGTCACTGCCTCCCCACACAAAGGAGCAGCAGGTGCTATTTCACTGTGCTACCTTGGGACCATTTTAAGCAGTGAGGTGGACCCGACTCTCAAAAATGTTAAAATATGGTACTAAGTGGACTGAAAAGAACATTCAAGGGCAGCATGAGACCTGAGAAGAACAGGCCTGCCTGAAGGACCTCAGTTAGGAGGGTGTGACCTGGATTTCTGCTGCATGAACCTACCAAGCACACACACACACACACACACACACACACACACACACACACACACACCCCAGTAGCACAAAGCTCAGCAAATATTAGCTTGAATTACAAACAAATATTAATTTGTAATCAATCTCACAGATACATCAAGTCCCAAATTACAAGGCTGACTACATGAGTAACCTATAGTGGCTGTGTGTGTGTGTGTGTGTGTGTGTGTGTGTGTGTGTGTGTGTGAATGGTTGCTATTACTCCCACTTTAAAAATTGAAAAACTGAGGCCCAGGGGGCTTTTGTGATTTGTACAAGATGACAGAGGTAACAAAAGGTGCTGTGTGCATGGGTACATGTGTATATTTGTGTCAGAGATTGATACCACATCTTCCTTCCATCCTCTCTCTTTTTCCTCTTTCTCTTAATTTTTTTTTTTAAATTTAAAGCAAACTCTAAACACTTGGCTTGGAGAAAACACCACCAAAGGAGACCACCTTGCATCACTCAGCCTTTATTCTGTCTGTTCCTGACCCTGGACCTGTCCAGCTGGCACCATACAGCAGTATGTTCTGCCTAACTACTTTGGGGATGTTTCTGGGGAAAGGACTTTTGTCTCTCTTTCTCCATCCCATAATAAATTCCAAACTTCCCTAGTACAGAACAGACATCTCCCTGTTGCTTATTTTGCAGATGCCCAGCAAGCAATTCTCAAAAAAAAAAAAATTCTTATTGTGCATCAGCTGCTACTACCATCAGCTCACAGGCCTGATGATCCAGGGCAGTCATGGAAGACCCGAGAGGCTCATGATCAATGCATTCAGCAGCAAGACATGTATTAGACCCCTGATGTTTATACTGTGGAGACAGGAGCCATTGCCTCTGCTCCTCTTTCAAGGGAACATCACCTTGTGGTGACAGACTGACCAGGACACATAGATTACAGGCCAGTCAGAGCCATGCACATCACGGAGCTAAGTTTGGGGTGGCCCTTGGCTGGTCGGGTGATCTGTGAGGGCTGAAGCAGGAGCTCCTTCATGGAGAGAGCCATAAGCTAGGATAGACAAAAGGCAAGAGGGGGGTCCAAGCAACTGGAAGGGAAGCACAGGAAACGCCTATGAGCACTGCAGTATGACTGAAGAAAGAACTGGAATCTTAAGAGGGAGCTCTGCAGCGTTTCAACCAAGTCTGAGGGTGAAGGAGGTGGCAGAATTATGGGCTATGATTTGGAAGCCAAAGATCAGGCAGAACATCGTTATACTAGGCTTTGTTTTTTCATCACTATGACAAAATGCTTGACAAAGACAACTTAAATAGTTTCCAGGCTGGGGAGATGGCTCAGTGGTTTAGAGCACTGACTGCTCTTCCAGAGGTTCTGTGTTCAATTCCCAGCAACCACACAGTGGCTCACAACCATTTGTAATAGGATCTGACGCCTTCTTCTTTTGTGTCTCATATACATACAGTGTGCTTAAATGCATAAATAAATAGTATAAAAAAAAAGAAAGAAAGAAAGAAAGAAAGAAAGAAAGAAAGAAAGAGTTTCTCTCCACCCGTTCTGGAGATACTGTCTATTAGGGCCAGGAGGTCATGATGGCAGGCACCCAAGGCAGATGACCACACTGGGTCCACAATCAGGAAGTAGAGAGAGAGGGATGCTAGTGCTAGGTTCACTTTCTCCTCTGTCCAAGATCCCAGCCATGGAATGGGCTCGCCCACATTTAGAGTGGGCTTTTCCATCTCAATGAACTCAGTCTAGGAAATCTCTTACAAGCGCCCAGGGCTTCCTTTCCTAGCTGATTATGGATGTCATGTCGACAGCAGAGGTTAACTGCCATAGCTATATTCCAGTTCTCTCCCAAACAACCAGGGAGCCCAGGAAAATACCATCTGGGCCTCTGCTGGCCACACAGGGCTTCTGTCTTTTCTGCCTATGAGTCCCAGGCCAGAGTAGACCCCTGGCCTGACAGCAGGACATGCCATAGAGAGGAGATGTCCTGATAGACAGAGGGTAGTCCCCTCTACCCTCAGCCCAGAGCCATCCTTACCCACAGCCCATGCATGGCTCCTGGCCAGTTCACTCCTCGCTCCACCCACTCCTAAACACAGCTTTCTCCGCTACACTAATATCACACTCTTTCAGGTGTGATAGCTGATTTCTTTTATATCAACCTGATTGGATCTGCTCGCTGTAGAGTTAAACAGGGCACACCTGTGAGGGATTGTCTTGGTCAGGTTATTTGAAATAGGAAGAGCCACCTGATATGTGGTTGGCACTTTCCAGTGGCAACCTAGCCCAGATAAAAGGAGGTTCGAGAGGGAAAAAGCTCTGCTTTTTTGCCTTATTGCCTTTGTGTCTTGTTGGTGAGTTCGTCTGCCCTGTTTATAAGTTCATTTAGTCTACTGATGCTGCCTCACTGCTGCTGGGTGTTACTTCATCGGTATCAGAATCCAGTGGGTTTAGGTGACTGATACTCAGGGTATATACAATACAATACAATACAATACAATACAATACAATACAATACAATACATTATAGCAAAGTTGGGAAATAAGGCATTCATGTGGTATTCCTAGAGTCCAGAGCTGTCTGGTACAGCAAGTACTAGATAAATGTATAGACTTCCAGTGGCTTCTGAGTCCCCACAGTCTCCAGTGTTCCTTTTGTTCCTCGACAGCTCCATTCTGCAATGCAGACTCTTCCTGACCTGAGATGGGGGATGCATCCTGCTCCTTTCATCCTAGGTTAGGAGTATTGTACGTGGGAAGGGTGTCTACCCCTTATCTACTCTCCTACTGAACGACATCTACCTTCAACATTTTCAGAAGCTTGGAACATTTTTACTAGTCCTCAGCTCGGTAGTCTGACACACAGTGGATTTGATAAGTATTGACTAAGTCATGTGATATTTGAATGTACTGAACGTGAAATAAGATTGTGTTATGTACTTTTACATTGTTATATAAGTCATTCTTTCCATTTGAAACATTCACTTAAGGCTCTGAAAGTAAACACAACTCACAATTCTCAAGAAGTTCCTGAAACAAAAATTTCAAGACCAGCTCCAAGATCACACAAGTAGAAGCAGAACAAGAAAGGAGACTTTCCTGCAGGCAGAGCTGCCTGCAAGTTGTGCAAATAGTTCCCAGGGGGAGCAGCTTTGGTGAATCATCACCCATACTGGGGTGGGCTTTGTGATAATGCAGTTTCTTTCAAATTATCCATGCTCATAAAAGTAACCCTGTAAGAACTCCATTCTTCTGTAAGAACCCCAATATACTCATTGGTTCACTGAACTAGACTAGGGTGGAATTGTTTATCTTATCTGTTACCAGTGCTTCCTGTGGGGTAAATAGACATTTGTTCCCATCTCCCCACAAAGTCATACAACACAGACTGTTGCAAAGCCAAAGATTCAGATGCCATCTTGAGGTGAGAACCATTAGAAGCCTCTCTAGCTTTCTTGGGAAAGCATATACTCTGCATTAGTAGCCAGTTGTACTGTTCAAGGATGGCCACAGTTAGCTGTGTGTCTTCTCCCATACACTGTTTTTATAGTGTTAGCGATATTTGTCCATCAAGAAGTGGAGTCTAACTTCCATAATCTAGGCTTCAGGTCATGGCTTCTTTGTTCAAGGAAGTATGGCAGAGTTGACAGTCCTTGACTTCCAAGGTTAGATCCTACACAGGACACAGTTTCTATGTGGCCTTCTCTTGGGACTCTCACTTTTAGAATCCATCAATCTTGTTGTGAGGAAACCTAAGCCACATGGAGAGACCACATGAAGATGATGCAGCCAGCAACTCCAGCCAAGCTCTCAGCCAACATCAACAGCAGAAAGCTCCAGTTCCCAGCGGCCAAGCCTTCCCACTGAGACCACAGGGACACCATAGGGCCATCCCTGTCTGAAGCCTGGTCAAAGTCCCAGCTTGTCCAAACCACATACAACAAAGAAAGGCTGTGCTCAGTCACCAAGCCTTGAGGTGACTTATCACTCAGCAAGAGACAGCTGCTACGATGTCCTAACTGGATGCTGACACTACCCCCATTACATTCCCAGCCCAGCCTTCTGCTTTGATCTCTGGATCTGTCTATCTGGATGCCTACTTGTCATTTCCACTTGGTTTCAGAGAAGCCGCCCTCACCAGCGCCAAGTCTAAGCTGATTTCTCCACACCTCTGACCCCTTTCCAGTGTTTCCTTTCTCTGTGAGTGGTACCATTTCCAAAGCCTTTACTCAATCCAGAAATTAAGGGACCATCCTTCCTTCTGTCTTCCCTCCAACAGCAAATTCATTCTCCTCTGTCCAGTGTCTCTTCAGTCTTTCCACGACACCCAGTCGCAGCCACCTCTTTGCTTGTCTTCTTCCCTATTCTTCTAGGAGGGCTTGATTCACTCTTCTTTGCTCTTCACCTCAAAGTGGGCCTTCTTTATGGCACTTCAATGACTTTTCCTTGCTTTTAAAATCAGGACCAAAAATCTTTAACACGTATAACATGTTAAAGGCTAACACGTTGGCCAAGCTCCCAAATTCCACCATGCTCCTCCCCGGGTTGTTAATCTCATCTATGAAAATGTTCTCTGTTCCCTGCCTTTTATCTGATTAAATTTTGTCTGTTTTCCAGATCCTAGGTCAACCAAGGAGTCCCCTTCTGTCTCACCCACCCTTGCGGAAGGCCTGCTGTCATAACCCCTATGGAAAACCAATCTTTCTATAATTATGAGGTGGTTTGGTCAATTTCTCTTTTACAAGACCCAAATCTCTAGGTTGGCAGGAACCGTGTGGGGGGAGGGGTGACTCTGGCACATGAAGAAGTGCTTTGTAACTGGCTATGCTAACTGAGGGGCTGGCTTCCACATGAGCAACCAAAGATCAAGGCCCAGTCTGGAGGGCTGGGTTACAAGAGCCTTTCCAAGTCCAGCAAGCAGGGATCATTCTGACAGGAACAGCATCTTTTCCTTCTGCAGAAGTAGAACATTTTCTAACCAATTATAAAATCCTTCACGTTTCAGCTTCTCTACCCAGTGGTTGGTCTGGATGTGAGCATGAGAGATCCTGATTAAACCAGCAGCCATTCCCTTGCTCAGGGTGGATCTAGGAGTAGGCATGGGCTGTATGGATTGAAGAAGTAATCCTTAGCGACATGAGGCATAGTAGTATCTTATGGCCCTGGGGGAATAAGGGCTCCATAAACATCAAACATAAAGCCCAGGAGAGCACGTAACCCCTCCGAGCCCCTGTAAACTAGTTGGTAAACCTACAAGCAGCTTCCTGGCTTCTCAGCAGAAGTCCTATCAACATCTGGATCCACACTGTGGGCAGCTCTGCTGTGCACCGGAGATTCTTGGTAGCATCCCTGGCTTCTGTTATACATGTCAGCTTCCATCATAATTTTGACGACCAAAGCAATGGCTCTACCAAAGAGTCCACCATCTACCAGGCTGCCCTGAGTTGACAAGTACACTATAGTATAAGGCAACTCATCGAAATTTTCTATTAGTTGCACACACACACACACAAAAATCACATTTTCTCCCTGACCCTGACCCTTGATTGTTTTTGCCCCCACAAAACATTTTTTTTTTATCTGAAGCAAAGAGAAGTCTGACCAAAAGTCCAAGCACCCAACTCTGCTTTCAGTGGTACCACGTTGACTACAGATCTTTGATCAGAAAAGGGTACTCAGGTTAAACGTTTCCTAGGTTCCTGGGTTGGTGGGAAGAACAGAAAGAAAGACCGAGAGAGACAAAATCTACAGACACTGCCCTTTACAGACTGCATCAAGTTAGCAGCTCCTCAGTGTCTGGCCTTTCAGATGCTGACCAGCATGGTGAGTGGTACAAGCCGTACAATACCTATAAGGACATATGGGACAGGAAGTACAGGCTTGAGTTGTCCATGGAAGAGCAGGCAATTGCAACTTCAAACTTCTAGGTGAAAGGGTGATTCTTGCATTTGTCACAGTTGTAATAGTGTGACCCCTTAGCTCATGCTGTAGCTGAGTGAGGTGGCCATGTCTTCACTACTCAGCTTAACGTAAAACCCGTCAAGTTCTCAGCAATGCATACTGCTATCACAGACTTGGGCATCACCAACAAATACCTTTATGGGCACAAGATCAGCACTTGGCTGTGGTTTCATACTTGACTGAATCGGCCTTGATCCTGGCGTTCTCTGGGGAAGAAGAGTTCTCAGGCTTGGCCCAGATGCCTTTAAAATGTCAATTCTACATCAGGTTAGGTGTGTGAGGCATCCGATCTGGTCAACTGAGAGCTGATATTCTAAGCTGGGTTGCTTAAAGATCCTCTCATGGAGAGCACTGAAGTTAGAGACACTAGTTCATTTCACCAAACCTTCATCCACCAGTCATCCCATGGCTGTCGAGTGTCCACAAAATCACAGTGTCACTGGGAATCACATTATCTGATGTGTCCAATGGGAAGTAAGTGAGTACAGGCTCCTGGCTGTTCTCTCTCTCCTCCTTAAACATCTCCTGCAAGATCACATGTCCCTCCTTCCCATGTTGGTACCTGGCAGTCAATGTACAGTACATAATGTCATGATCTTGGTCACCTGGCCAAGAGGGGACTTCTAGGTCCCAGGAGACTCAGTGTGGGTATCTAGGTGGCTGGCCATGGCCTCCGGGTGTTACAGAGCCAAGCCAACAACCTTTCTGTTTTGTGTTTTGTTTGAGATAAGGTCTCCCAGTGTAGCTGGCTTCACATTTAGGATTTGCCTGCTCTCTTCCTCCCCAGCCATGTTGGTGTTACACCACTCATAAGTATCTGATACAGCACCATTACTACCCACAGACGAGCCTCTTTTAAGCCTTGCTTGACCGTGCCTGCCTCCAGCTCCAGCACGACAAACGAATGATCCTTATTTCCTAACATCCATTTGAATCTGGTCCTGCTGTCTCCTGTCAGTGCCACAGCCCTTTGCCTCCTGTTTCTCATTTCAAGTGTGGTAGGAACTGGTGGGATCATTCTCAGTGTGCCCCTGTAGTGTATCACCAGCTTCCTGTTACCATTACAAAACAGTCTAGGCAATCACCTTACAAAGAGGAACTCTTCCTTCTGAATGCGAGCGTGGTAAGCAAATCTACTCAACTCACAGCTGCGTCCAAGAGTGAGAAAGAAGGCGGGAGCAGGGGCCTCAGTCTATAAGGTGTTGGCTGTACGCACACAAGGACTTGGGGTGGGGTCTCCAGCACCTGCATAAAAAGCTGGGTGTAGTGCACTTACAGTCCCAGTGCTTGGGAGGTTGGGGACAGAGGGATCCTGGAGGCTCCGTGGTCAGCTGTTTAGTTATATCAGCAAGTTCCAGACTCAGTGAGAGTCTTAGCCCAAACAATAAAACAGCAATGAGGGAGACACCTGACGTCAACCTTTGACCTTCACAGGCATGCACACGTGAATGCATACCTTCACATATACCACACACCACACACACACAGATGCACCCTCCAGATAGAGCCCAGATCCATCCCCCACAGATAGAAAGATAGATAGATAGATAGATAGATAGATAGATAGATAGGGTAAAACAGAAGAGGAAAGTGCAGAGAGCCCTCTGTTCCCAGCCCGAATCCTCTTCAAAGCATGCTAGTCATTGTCTGAAAGTCCCACTTTCAGAGCTTCATTGTCTCCTAGCAGTGCAGAGATGGGGATCAAGACTTTATCCCAAAGACCTTAAGGTATATTCCATCTCCAAGCTGTAGCATGACATAGGTATGTGCTTGCCACACTTAGCAGGTCCATAAAGGTTTCTTTCAAACTTTCATAACCAAGGCTCTTTTCCAATTCTTCTCTTCCAGCATCACCAGTTTCATTCATCCATCTAATCAGTCCTCCATCCACTCATCCATCTATCCACCATCCATCCAACCATCCATCCACTCATTTATCCATCTACCATCCATCCATCTACTCATCCATATATGCATCCATTCAGTCATCCACCATCCATCCATCTATCCACCATCTATCATTCATCTACAATTCATCCAACCATCTATCCACTCATCCATCTATTCACTCATCCATCCATCCATCCACTCATCCACCCACCCATCCATCCATCCACTCATGCATCTGTTCATCCATCTATCCACTCATCCATCCATCCATCCACTCATCCACTCATGCATCCATTCATCCATCTATTCACTCATCCATCTATCCACCATCTATCCACTCATCCATCCATCCATCCATCCATCCATCCACTCATCCACCCATCCATCCATCCATCTACCCACCCAACCATCCATCATCTATCCAGTCATCTACCAGCTTACCCAACCATCTATCCAGTTTTCAACACATTCTTTCACGATTACTATGAGACAGAGGATATATTTAACACCAAAAGGCAAGAACTTGTCTTTACCACAATCCAGGTAAGATAATTTAATGAGCTAAATAAGAAATACTGTAGGTGTTGAAATCTAGTCTCTCTAGGAAAGTCTGACTTTAGAGCCGGACACAGTGTCATACACTTGCAATCTCAGCACTAGCTGAGCTAGCTACATGAGACCCTGTCTCAAAAAAATAAAATAAAATAAAATAAAATAAAATAGAGAAAAGAAATAAAAATATAGCATGTTTTCAGACCCAGAGAAACCCTTTTGTTAGCTAGCTATTCAAACTTACTTTCATGAACAATCGCTATCTACTTGGACTGAGTTCTGCAGGATCATATCTGTTCATGTGATTAGGGCCAGTTCCAACCACGGGACACACTGGGAGAAGTAAAAGGTCTCAGGGTAACTATGCTGTCAGACTTTTCTTCCGCTCTGAACTTTCCTCCAACTGGTCTGAATTAGCGAGGTCTAACTGCTTCTATTTAAAGAAAAAAAAGCAACAGAATCTCTAGGGTGTGCCTTCAAGGACCTTGCCAACAGACACACACACACAACCAACTCCATCAACCACAGAGTCTGCCCTCGGGACACAGACACACAGTGACACATACTGTCAGGCAGCGAAGGAAGGGACAGAAATTGGGCATCCATTCAAATGTCGTCGTGATTCTCAGAGATGGAAGGGCTCAGGGGGAGGGGTGGGGCCAGGGCTTTGGGTAAGAAAGTACTCCAAGTGCAACAGCAAAGATCTCCCCAGAAGAGTCTGGATTTCCTCTGGTTCTATTTGGCTGTGGGACTGTACTCACGGGGTGTGGCGTCGAGCTCCTCTTCCCCTGCACAGTAACCCCATTGTTAAGAGACTGCGGACAATTTATGGAAAGAGGTGGAATGCTTATGTAACTGACTCCACTTTAGACAAGACGTTTGAAAGGAGGGAAAAATGACGAGTGGAAGGAAGCCAGTCCAAACAGGGTTTTTCTTCCTTTCTGGACACAGATGTTGGAAAAATCAGGGGAGAGGAGGAGGGAGGAAGAGAAAAAAAAGACAGGAGTGAGACAGTGCCAGAGTCCAAACTGGCCAAAGACAGCCTAGATCCCGTCTGCGGCCGGGGGCAGAGACTCCATATTTGGAAGCTGCTGTTTTAATTAAATAGGTCAGCACCATCGGAGCAGCTCCAGTGTGGGGTCTGGAACTCATTAGTTTAACATGGGTAGGGTGCGGCGGCTGGCCGTGGGGGAGTGGACCCCCTGGTGAGTGGAGGACTGGGGGGCCTGGGAGGAGGAACTGTCTTGACTGCTTTCCCCAAAGCCAGGCCTCAGGCAGCTGGAGCTGCCAGAGAGGGCAGGCCACAGATGGAGAGCTTTGCTTCATTAAGCAAGAGTCTCACTCTGCAGCCTGGAGGCCTGGAAACATCAGGACTGCTTGCTTTGAGGTGGGGGGAGGAGCAGGGACGAATTTCACCGCTGCCCGCAGCCCATCTTGGGGCTAATTAGAACAAGCCTCAAACCTCTGCTTTCCCTTGAAGCTCTGGAGCCATGGCTAGTTACAAGGCCACAAAGAGCAAAAGAAATCTGGGTCCTTCAGATCACAGAAGGACCTGTCCCTGTGAGTCTCACACGATGGGGGGTGGGGGTGGGGGTCGGGAATCGTTCTGCCCTTGGGAACTCTTGCTTGATGGGGTGATCCAACCGTGCCCTTAGAGACCTCTAGTATATAGCTCATGGCTCTTCAGGGAGAGGTAGGGCTGGCAAAACAGTCATCAAATTCATATAAAGCTAGCCTGAAAACCCGGCACTGTTGAGTTTCCTGCCGAGACAACAGAGGAAGCAGCCTGGGACAAACAAGATGGCTCTGTGGCTTGGCTGGGCATCACCCTACCTCTGATTCTGTGCCTTATATACTCTTAGCTCAGGAGCTCATGTTCCCGTGGCCTCCATTCTACCATTTTCGGGTAATGAAGCAGGGCCTAGGTACCCCCACACACACCCACACACATAACAACAATCCACCTGACAGGGTCTGAGCCTAGCTGCTGGGACTACAGGGTCAACCTGCACTGACATCGCTCTCAGCATATCCTAGAGGCCAGAGAGAGTCTGCTATCCCACGAGAATAAGATGACCATATAATTTATCATCTAAACAGTGCCACAGGTCAGGAAAGGGGTTATGCTAACATGTTAAAGACAGGCGTAAATGGGGCCTGTTTTAGATAAACCAGGACATTTAGCTACTCTCCTCCCAAAGGTCTTGAGGAGACTGGATCAACAAGAGTCCTGGGAGAAGACTAAGAACCGTCAAGTATTCTCCTAGCACCTGGAAACTCCATGAAGAGTTTCACCTTGGCTGGGCTGGGCCTGGTCTATGCCTGTGGTGATTTTCAATAAGAACAGTCCCCACAGACTCATGTTTGAATGCTCAGGGAGTAGCATTAGGAGGTGTGGCCTTGTTGGAGGAAGTGTGTCACTGGGGGTGGGGTTTGGAGTTTTAGAAGCTCAAGCCAGGCCCAGTGTCTCTCCCTCTTCCTGCTGCCTGCCAATCTGAAGGTAGAACTCTCAGCTACCTCTCCAGCACCATGTCTGCCTGCGTGCTGCCATGTTTTCCACCATGACAGTAATGAACTAAACCTCTGAACTATAAGTCAACCCCAATTAAACGTGTTCCTTTGTAAGAGTTACCATGGTGATGGTGTCTCTTCACAGCAATGAAACCCTAAGACAATGCCTATGGGGAAGATTTCAGTATGTTAAATAAAACATGTACATATGTAATATATATGTTATCCTTTAGACATGTGTATATGTGTGAACATTTGTAGCGCCCCCCCCCACACACACATGCTTTGTAACACAGAGTTCACGATGAATGCTTTAAAAATGTATTTAGGGAGCTGAAGAGGTGGTTCAGCAGTTAGGAGCACTCGTTCTTGCAGAGGACCCAGGTCAATTCCTAGTGTTCACACGATGGCTCATAGCCATGCATGACTGAAGTTTCAGGGGATCTTTTTTTTTTTTTTTTTTTGCTGATACTGTGCACAGACATACCAGCAGGCAAAACATCCATACACATCAAAAACATATATCTTCAGGGCTGGTGAAATGACTCAGTTGGTAAAGGCACATGTGATTAAGCCTAAAGACCTGAGTTTGAGCCCCAGGATTAACTGACTCCAACAAGTGTTCTTGTACATCTACAGGTGAGCCATAAATGAGTGTGTGTGTGTGTGTGTGTGTGTGTGTGTGTTTAATTTTAAAAGGTTTAAAATGCAATTTAAAAGGTTGAAAAATATATTCAACTGAAAACCAAATCCTTAGGATTGTGTGTCCCCAGCACCTGAAGAGGTACTGTCATAGACAAATAACCTGTGGTGGCCCAAATCTTTTCAACACACCCTATGTATGGTCACAGTTCACAGTGAAGCCATCTCTGCTCCCAGTTGCTAGGGCCTGTTAAGTAGTGCAAGTCTCAGACAGTGACCTGGGAACGGAGTGTGGCAGGAAGAGGCAGTATGGACGGGGCTGGAGGAGCAACGTGGGCGGGGCCAGCAGAGGCTGACATCAGAAGTGCTCTCTGCAGCTTAGTCTGAAGTAGTTTCCACTCCTCCCAAGTCCTAAAGCATCACTTTATGCCTAAACGCGATGGGGGCTGGTTTTGTGGAGCGGATCCCAGGCTAATTCAAATGAAGAGGTGCAGAGTTTGAAGAGACTCAGTATGAACATATCTGGGGCAACATGAGAAAGGAAACAGATCACCAGGCTCCCCAGGGTGCTGCCCAGGGTCCTGGCCTCTAACCCTGAGCGTTTACTTACTTGTCCCCTCTGACTTCCCCATTGTTACCCTCTGTGCTGGACTCTGCAGCTCCCATCCCTGTCTCTCCACTATCCCCAGAAGCAGAGAAGTCAGAAGTCGGGGCAAGGAGTGTTAGGTGTATATATGCTTTAGTGAGCAGATGCCCAGAGGGCAGCATCCTGGCCATGGTTATTCAGAGGACTAAAGCTGGAGCTAGAAGACTGTGTCCATTCAGTCCTTCCTTTCTCTCTCTCTACCTCCCACCATGAACAGCTCTGAGCTTCCTAAGATTCCTGGAGCTGTAAGCTATTCTAAGGATGCAGACAGGATTGAAAGGCAGCCCTCCTCAGGTGTCATCTCTGCTCTGAAGCAACTGCACCCGGGGGCTTCAGTGTCCTCATGTGTCAAATGAGAGACTTGAGCCAAACTTGTCAGGTTTGTTTGTTTGTTTGTTTGTTTCGAGACAGGGTTTCTCTGTGTAGCCCTGGCTGTCCTGGAACTCACTTGGTAGACCAGGCTGGCCTCAAACTCAGAAATCCACCTGCCTCTGCCTCCCAAGTGCTGGGATTAAAGGCGTGTGCCACCACCGCCCGGCCAACTTGTCAGTTTTTTAATGATCCTTTGTGCAACATCTTTTTGTTGTTGTCATTTTTGTTTTGTTTTGTTTTTTAGAGACAGGGTTTCTCTATGTAACTCTGACTGTCCTGGAACTCACTCCTTAGACCAGGCTATCCTTGTATTCAGAGAGCCCCCTGCCTCTGGCTCCTGAGTGCTGGGATTAAAGCAAACTATAATTTTTATTAGTATTTATTTACTTATTTTTGGTGCTGTGGGTTGAACCCAGGGCCCTGTACCTGTGAGACAATCTACTGAGCTACAGACACCAAAGCAGATCAGCGATTCTTTTCTCTTAAATGTGTGAGAGTGTGAGTCTGTTATTTGTGTGTGTGTGCGTGTATGTGTGCACACACACATACACACATACATGAACACATGCACATACACACAGTGCACACATGCACATACATGCACATACATATGCACACATGCACACATACACACACACACACACACACACACACACACACACACACACACGCAAACAAGTTTGTGCCTTTACATGTGTAGAGGCCAGAGGAAGATGTCAGGCATCCTGTTCTATTACTCTTGGCTTAGTTTGAGACAGGATCTCTCACTGAACTTGGAGCTAAGCTGGCAACTAGCAACCTCCAGGGATTTCCCAAGCACAAAGGTTCTTGTTAACAACACAGTAACCCTTTCTGATCTGTAAAGGCAGATCTCAGCCACCTCATGCTATGGAGACAGACCTCACCCACTTTTTTACTGTCTGTAGGGGCAGACCACACCCAAATCCCCCAGAATGTCTATCCCAGGCCCTCCCTCCTTAGACCCTTATCTTTAGCTCCCAGTCAATAGATCCCATCCGTAGAGGAGATGTCACGTGGTTTATGGTCTGCTGACTCTATTCTGTCTCAGTCAGAAACCACACTAGATTCTAGGCCTTTTAGTGGAGAACCCACCACCCTCATGGTCACGTGTATGTTGTAAAGGAGTTTTCCTGTAGTCACACCTTGAGCTTTATTGTGCACCTGGAATGGGGACTGTTGTTGCCAGGAAACCTTTATCCAAGTTACATTGTGTTTAAATGTGCCCACAATGCACTGCCTGGCATCAGACACTTTAGATGTATGATCCAGGCTGAGGAAGTCAACTTGAACCAAGTGTTCACTCTTAACTCTTTGAGGATGCCCTAGCTGACGGCCTTGATACCTTCAGAAACCCACCCGCTTACCCCTGGCTCTGTGCCTCCCTCAGTCCTGGGGTCATAGACATGACTGGCTTTTTATGTGGGACCTGGGATTCAAACTCAGGTCCACATGCTGATGCAATCGACCTCTTGTCCACTGAGTATCCTTCAGTGTGTCAGCAGCCACAGTCGCACCGGGTTCACCTGTAAGAGAGGCTGGGAATGGGAGAAGGGTAGGAGGACGGGAAGAGATGAAGCGAGGACAAAGTTCTCTGAGCGAGGCTCAAGGTTTATTGTCTGACCATCAGATAAAAAGGGGAAAACCCCATCCCCACAAGAAGAGATTCTGGCACTTCAGCCCAGTAGAATGGGTGAGGGGTGTGTATCCTTAATCGCAGGCCGGAGGTGTTTCAAGTAAACTCAGTAGGCAATCTATTTAACTTAATTCCTGTGGCAGACTATAGGTCTCCAAGGCGGCAACTTCCCAGGTTCTAGTGTTATTTGGTCTCTAGTGGTAAACAGCATGTTCCGGCCTGCTCAGCCTGACAGGTTGGCAGGCTGGGAGAAGGGTACACCTCAGGTGATTCTGAACACTTGGCGGGCACATGCTTGCTCCCAGCCCCATCAGAAAGGCAGTCATTTCTCTAAAATGTCAAAATTGAAAGTATTGTTTTGGGCTGGAGAGATGACTCAGCGGTTAAGAACACCATGTGCTCTTCCAGAGGTCCTGAGTTCAATTCCCAGCAACCACATGGTGGCTCACAACCATCTATAACGGGGTCTGGTGCCCTCTTCTGGTGTGTCTGAAGACAGCAATGGTGGTGTACTCACATGCATAAAATAAAAAAAATTAAAATTAAAAAAAGAAAGAAAGTTTTGTTTTAAACTCAGCTCCCTGTGACTTTCAAATGATTACAGCCTGTGTTGGGTCCTCTCCTCCTGTGATGACCTAGGAATCTCTGCTGGAAGTCTGTATTTGCTCTTTCTAAGAGTTTCCCCTTTGATGGTAGGCTTCTGTTTTTCTAACCTGTGAAATAAGGACACTAGTCCCTTTCCTTCCAGCCCCAAGGGGCTGTCAGGACACTTGCAGCCTAATGCAGAGGAGAGGGTTGTGTAAGCCTTAAAGAGCTTCCTGTGGGTGCAGGGGTCCCTAGCCAGCCCCTTCTCTTGCATCCTTTGCTTTACTTTATTGTTTATTGATACAGGTCTCACTACGGAGACCTCAAACTCACAGAGCTCTGCCTATCTCTGCCTCCCAAGTGTTGACATTAAAGACACACACCACCAGTAGCACCACTGCCAATGCCAGTGTATTTTATTTTTAATTATTTCTTTCTTTCTTTCTTTCTTTCTTTCTTTCTTTCTTTCTTTCTTTCTGTCTGTGGATGTGTACACACATGTGTGTGGGTACTTGTGGGAACCAGAGGCCCTGGAGTCCCTAGAGCTGGGGTAGAAGTGGTCGTGGGTTCTGAGGAGGAAATGTGGGTGTTCTGCAAGAGCAGCCACACTTTCTCTTTTCCCAAGCCTAGGACAATGGTGATAACAGTGTCCCAACTGCAAACCTAGGGCCAGAGGATGGGACCCTGGTAGTGCTGTACCTTACCAATGGGTAGTCTTCTATCCTTCCCGGAGAGCCAAGGCTCTGCTCAACTGCTGATGGTGACAGCCTGGGACACGCCTCAGACCCTGCCCATAGCTGGGCAGTTCCACCTCATACGTCTGCTCTGTTCCACAGGTAGGAGAGAACATCAGGGAGGAAGGACGTTTGTTAGCAGTGTCCTTCCTGCTGATATCTCAGACCTTGTGTCTAACGGTGACTGTGGTGACTGTGTGAATCAGGAGTCCTCCGTCACAGAACGCTCTCCATGTGGAGTGTGTAGAGACAGCACATCTACTTGGAGACAGAGACAGACTGTTGTGGAGTAAAGGAGCAGGGTCGGTGGTGGTTGGGATCTGTGCCACCCAGATCCATGGCACCCAGGCCTAGTGTCTGAAGGAAGACTTAGATGCCTTGGTGGCAAGGCATGCCAGGCGGCTCCCCTTCCTGCCTGACAAGACTAGACTTGCTGCCCACATTCTCCTGCTCTGCTAAAGAGGATTAAAAGCTCCTGTCTGCTCCTAACAATAGCTTTCACTACCTAGGGCACACCATTGTGTGAAGCCAGACACCCCTGCCTTTGGTAGTCACAAGCCCGGCTCTGCTCAGTGTAGCATAGCCTATCACGTGGGGATGGTGCGAGTGGGCCTGGGCTAGAGCTAGCCCGGTTAGACATGTTGAACCCCCCAGGCGACACAGGGAAGTCACTGGGAATAACAGCAATTTCCAGGGCCTTGAACTAGGGGGCTTAGCTGAGGGGCTCTGAGAAGTGAATTCATGAGGGTTCCCAGAGGTCAGATAGGAAGACTGCAGCTGGAGCTTCTGAGTCCCTGACTCAGGGGTCACATTGCTACACAGTGACCTTGTCCAGTGTTGGACTCACAGCTTCTATGCCATTCTCTGACTTATATGTGTTGTAGATCCCACAGCACACTGGCTGGAAAGATGGCTCAGCGGTTACGCGCACTTGATGCTCTTCCAAAGGACCTGGGTTCATATCCTAGCACCCTCATGGCAGCTCACAACCATCTGTACTCCTGTTCCAGGGCGTCTGGTATTCTCTTCAGGCCTCTGAAGGCACTGCATGTATATGGTGCACAGACACACATGCAAACAAAACATCTAAAAATATTTTTTAAATGTTTGAAAAGAATTTTTTAAAAGTATACAGCAGATTTCCAGTTCTGGGAACAAAAAACAAACAAACAAACAAACAAACAAAAAAAAAAAACCAGCATGAGCCAGGTGTTATGGTGCACACCTTTAATCCCAGCACTCTGGAATCAGAGGCAGGCAGATCTCTGAGTTCAAGGCCAGTCTGGTCTACAGAGTGAATTCCAGAACAGCCAGGGCTACACAGAGAAACCCTGTCTTAAAAAAAAAAAAAACAAAACCAAGACAAAACAAAAGAATGCAACACAACCTTCTTCATAGCTTTTGTATAGATTTGTCAAAGTGAAGCCATCTGGTGTAGGTTTGGGTGAGATAAAGCATTTAATTAAAATTAACATCATTTGCTTCTTTGAACTTCTTTTAAAACGGGATTATTAGAAAATTTAAAACCATGTCTGTGGTTCAAATTATCTTTCCCCTGAATGGTGCTGGCTGACCTCCTCAGGGCTCTGCCACCGAGTAAACTGCTTCTCTCTGTGAAAAGAGTAAAGGCAGGGATCTCTGACCAGCTCGTGGGAAGATGAATCACACCTAGTGCTCATCCAAGGCTCATAGTAAGGCTGTTTCCTATGCATGGCTGCAACTCTCAGAGCCAGGGCTCATGGAGGAGGCTCCTGGAGGTGGGAGGTAGGTGCCTCTTGGGGACCTTCACTGCTGGACTCACAGGAGCAGAGGTGCCCATGTCTTCCTGCTGGGAGAGCTTGTCTTGGCCCCCAAGCTTGCTGAAAGAGAGGCCCTTTCAGATAAGGGCATGTTCTATTATTTATTAACCCTGAGGAGGCCTGCCCGTGCTAGCCTTCCAGCTGGTTAATTGGATTTCATGACAACTTTGTTAAAAGGAGCATTCTGAGGAGCGCCTGTGCTGCCCCAGGGGTCCTGTGTGTTTCTGCAGCTCCTTGAAAATGAAGCCACTGTCCTGTAACTCGGGCTTTAATCATACAAGCTGGAGTAGCTCTGAGCCCCAGCGGACGCTACAGTGGGGTAGAAACTGCAGAGAATACTCAGGGACGGAAACGTGGCTCTTTTTGTGCCCGTGATGGAGACAATGACCACTGTGCTTGGTCTGTGTGGTATGCACATGCTGGCTTACTTTTGTGGCACTTCTGTTCCTGGTACAGCTCTGGAAAGGTCAAAGTGTACACAACTCAGTAGCTGAGTTCGACTGACTGACCTTTTCCTCAGTGAGCATCCCTTCCTCCTACATCCTCTGGTGACAACAGCTACCATCAGGGCCATGACCTCTACTCTAATGATTGCTTCAAGAATCGGCAGCTAAACACTCAGCCGGCACAGTTTTGCCACCACCAGGGTTTCCGTCAGAGAATTCTGGAGCATGAGGAAAGATGGAAGGAAAGAACCTCTCTGACACAGGTCCATCCATCCTCTGTCTTGGGCCTAAGGAACATGAAAGAGAAACAGGAGTTTGCCTTGCAGAGTCCACCAAGCTGGGTTTCCAAGGACAGGCAGGATTTCCTGGGGGCGAATTGGATTTTCTAGGGGGCACTTAGAAGCTGGGGGTTTCCTACTAGAATGGGTTCTTTACAAAGAGGTCCCCAATAGAAGGAGTTGGAAGACTCAAAACAAGGAGGTCGAGGGGAGGGGGCTGGAGAGAAAGCAGCAATTAAGAGCGTGTGCTGTTTTTTTCTGGAGATCCTGAGATTGGCTCCCAGCACCCATATTAGGTAATTCCCAGCAGCCTGTAACTCCAGCTCCAAGGGATCGACTCTTCTGGCCTCTGTCTGCACTCACAAACACACCACAGACACATACAAAGTTTTTAAAAGCTTAAGAAAGAGAGCAAGGAACCAATCCCCTGTCCTGTGGCTTCTTTGCACAGTTCTGACAGGAAGACAAGGACCATAAGCTTGTGCCTATAAACAAATAAGCTGGGACTCCAGAAGAGTCTGTCCCAGGAATTTGGAAAGGACCCTGGAGAGAAGGGAGGGAAGGCAGGCTTTGAGAATCTCTGGAGATGAAGCTCGGGCCAGTTTAGATGCTCAGTACTCTTTCAGGTAGATTCACACCTCCTGAAGTGTCCCCAAACCACCCAGGACAAGGAGTGCCTGCACTGTGGAGATGTGTCCATGCATGGTCTAGCCCCACCTTCCAGGAACTGTTGTGACGATTATCCTCATGAGACAAGCCTCCTCTGCTGATGAAGACCAGAGCTCAGAGAAGATGAGGCCTGCTTCAGGCCATAAAGCCATGTGAAGCCAGGGCTGGAGCCAAGGTCTGTGGATCCCCAAAGCTATAGTTAGATATGATGCCTTTCTAAAATGACAGACTCTTCAAGAAAAAACAGACAAACAGGACTCTGGCATTAGATCATCGGACACAACTATAGAGACGGTGGAAAGCTCTGTAGAACATATAGACTGTGAGAGGGAATAGTGTGTGTGAGTGTGTGTGTGTGTGTGTGACAGAGAGAGAGAGAGAGAGAGAGAGAGAGAGAGAG
>JANHMN010000009.1:75721276-75765361 GCA_030674055.1 Rhabdomys pumilio
GGGGGGGGGACGTATCCCAGGCTACATAAAGAGCAAGGGTGAGGAGGCCAGGGCTGAGGTCAGTGGGGAGGGACATGGAGGTTGCCACAGTAAGCAGAAGGTTTGGCTGGGCATGAAACCTAGGCCAAAGTTTGGAGGACACAAAGCCAAGTTCAAGAGGTTCCATGCATCTGAGAAGCTTATGACACAGGGCGGCCACCCCATAGTGGTGGAAAGGAAGGAAGGATGGAGAATGTGCCTCAGGGCAAGAGTGAGGCAATCTGTAGCAGCTGGTACCCTGGTCCAGGGAGGAAGAGAGTGTCTTCTTCCTCAATGTAAAGATAACCGTCCTCTCCAGACAGTGCAGGGAGGGAATGGGGAAGGGAGGAAGGGTGGGGTGGGAGGAGGATAGTGAGGAGAGGGTGGGGAGATTGGACGACCTGAGATGTCACTTGGAAGATCTGGACAAGAGGATCCCTCCTGTAGCTGGTCTCCCATACTCTCCAAACCTACACCTAAAGTTTGGACTCGGGTTATAGGCTGGGCACCCCTGCCCTCAGGCCTGCCTTGGGATTAGAGACAACGGCCAGCTTCTGCATGCACCCTCAGCACGGAAACAGGAGACGTTCCCCATCTCTCTAGCCTCTTGTTGCTCTAATTTTATGATTGTATGAAAATAAGGTTCCCAAATTGCCTTTAATTAGCTTTAATAAGACAGCCTTTTTGCTAATTAAAACGATTATTAAGAAACCATTTATTGAGAATAAACACAGTGGTTTGGACCTGTGAGATTTCTGAACTCAACAACAGCAGCCAACACCACGTCCCTGCAAAGCGGCCAGGTCACCTGACTACTGACCTCGGACAGGGTGCTTCTCAGCCGGTTCCACCTTCTCTCCTTTACCGGACTATCGGACACCTTTGACTGGGGGTTTACGAGGTAAAACTGGTCCGGGAAAATTAACACCCAGCTTTCTCTGGGCTCTGCTCGATCTGGTAGCTACTTGAACTGTAGTGAACTCTGCTGAGTCACTAACCACCCCGAGCTTATGTCCCTGCAGTGAAGGGGGAACGTGGTCCTGAGTGGTGGCCTCAGGGGCCCAGGCCCCCCTGGAAGCGTTCGAAGGCGTCTGGAACACATTCTGAGAAACCGGCCCTGTGGATGACACGGAGCTTCGAGACGACCGAGAAGGACAGCTGATCTCAGTCACTTCCCCTCCCACAGCCTGCAGCAGTGGGGTTCATCGACGCCCGGCCCCCGCCAGGAGCAAGCTTGCAGCCGAGTGACCGCGGAGGCGCCGAGGTGCACATCGGTTCGGGGAGCCTAGGTTCCTGCCACTGCGCTTCCTCTGCCTGCTCCCCACCCTCCTGGGGCCACCCAGTTGCCAAAGCTGCGGGAGGCCTATGGAGGGCTCGCCCTTTTGGTCCAAACTCCATGGGAAGATGGGGTTTGGAGGGGACCCGGTCTCGCGGGGAAGGGGTCACCAAGGTCGAGCGAAAGTGGCCGATCGTATCTGGGCCCTATCTACTTTTCAAGTTGCCCATCCTGCTGAGCCTGGCTCCCTCTTACAGTCCCTACGGGAGACCTCCAAGAGCCTCGGAGGCCTGGCAGTAGTTTAAACACAGCGATTTGGTTTTTGTCCAAACTTACTCTGTTTCTGTCCTGGAACTCAGGAACTCTGTAGACCAGGCTGGCCTCGAACTCAGAAATTCACCTGCCTCTGCCTCCCAAGTGCTGGCACCACCATCGGCCAGCGATTTTTTTTTTTTTTTTTTTTTTGGCCTATAGTTGAGTTGAGCTTCCCCATCTCGATAGCTTTCTTCCCATGGGCTTTTAGAATAAAGGAGGTGAAGCTGTCCAGTCGGAAGCTTGCAACAGAAGCATTAAGCAGGAATGTGTCCTTGACCCCCCAGCCAGGGGAGACAAAGGCCAAGCTCTAAGGTCTCAAACTCCCGGCTGGGCCCTGGCCTCTTGCTCTGGTCCATGGTCAGGGTCAGGGCTCGCTCTGGGGTGTCCAGCAGGAGAAAGATAGAACCACTGCTGACGCTTCTGTTAACAACGTTGGGGGCCTCGGCCAAGCAAAAAAAGGTCTGGAGTCTAGAGTGAGGCCGGGCCTGGGGAAAGCTCCCCTGGTGGTTCCGAGGTGTGAGCCCCGCTGGGGACAGGCGATGGGAGTTAAAAGGACCGCGCTTGGAAAGAAGGCCAACCTGGACGCTATGATGCTGAGCAGGTGAGTGTCCAACCTCTGCAGGAGAGGTGAGGCAGGGCATCAGCATCCCAGGCCTGGAGACGCAGTCCCAGGAAGGCGCGCAACCGTATGCACCCTCGTGCACACGCGTCAGGGACGTACGCCTGCACGCACTGTCTGCGCACCCCGAGGCCTGCTGCCCGGGTGCCCGACAGCCGGCGACCAGCGCTCCTCCAGCCCGGGGCGCTCCGCAGAGCCCCCGCCCGGCCGCGAGGCGCACGCTCCGGCTCTTTGTTATGATAATTCCCTTCCCAGCTGGTGCCAGCTGCCTGCACAATGGGCGCCCGGAGCCCCGCCAGCCCTCGCCAGCCCGCGAGTGGGGGCGGGGCGGACCCTGCGCCCTATGGGGATGAGGCGGGCTAGTCCCGCTAAGTGAACGCTGCGGGGTGAGCAGCACCTCCCCCCATGCCGGCGAGACCGCGCCTCGGAGGCCTGCGGGGCGAGCTCTGATGCTTTCCAGTCGCCTGGACTGCCTGCCCTCTAGGTGCCAGGGCTGGATGGAAAGTAAAAGGTTTCTGGGCGGCTCCGGAGCCGTAAGGATGAAAGAGGACAGCCGCTTCCAGACCACACAGCTAATCCCGCCATAAACCTCGAGTAAATACCGGGAGAGATGGAGCAGGCCCGCTACAGATGTGGAGTGCAGCCTCCGGGGATCCCCAAATTAAAACCCGGGCAGGAGAGGCACTTGGACCACCACCAAATGACACTAATTGGGTTATGGGAGCATAATCTTAGCTGGTAAGAAAAAAAATCCAGTTACAGTCACAGCTGCAACGACTGTCTTCATAAAGCTGCAGAGGGAACATGGGCTATTTTATTACGCATAAACATGAGGAAGAGGCTCTGGGTCCCCCGCCTGCATGGTGCAGAGACGAAGGAACTCTTGTGCCAGGAGCAGCAGTGCTACATGCCTGGCTGGCTCCGGGTGTTCGGGGCTGATGGGCACACGGAGGATGGGGTAACATATTGAGCTGGGGAGCAAATCTGCCTGCAGGAATGTAGTTCCAGGATAGAACAGTCATGAGCAGTACAAGCGCGTGCAGGGGCACGTGCACACGCACCCCCCCCCACACACACACAAGGGGGCAGGTTAGAAGATACTAGAATGATTGAATTAAGCTTAGATATATAATAACTCGAGTTGTGAATGAATTCTTACAAGTTACATGTCAAGGGTCATCCTAGGGTATATCTACTTATTCCGTCACTAAACACTCAGACGGACAACTGACCAGGGGTTGCTTTAGGATTCTTTCTTCAGTGACAACTTCCAAACAGCGACCCATGCCACCCCCATTGTGTGTAGCCATCTTGACTAGAGCCAATGAAGACCAAGATGGCAGCAGGCTCTTACTGGTTTGAGTTATAGCCATGGAAGAATAGATTGTTTTCTTCAGCTGTTGGTTTTCCAAACTGTGAGTAGCAAGAGCTGGGAGATGGCCAGCCTGGTGTCCCTGGGCAAGCTAAGAGTTTTCATTACCTGGCATCCTCAATCACTGGCTTCAGCCACCCTCAGGAAGCACAAAAAGTTCAGCCTATGACATTCCCTTGTAGAAGGAAGAGTCAGCAGACCCTCATCTGAGACTCCAGCCATCCTTGGACCGCAGCTACACATAGCCTTCAGGTGTGACAAAGTGACCAAGAGATAGAAGGTTGACAGGGTGAAACATTTAGTCAGAGGTCTGCCTGGACCACTTATGTGCCTGTAAATGAACTCCAACAAATCCACTGGTTCAACAAGCTGGACCACTCCTAGGAGGAATTGCTTCCTTGGCTTGTTGATGGACAGGCATATCGGGGAAAACCTGCCACTGACTGTCTGGTGTTCTGGCTCCTCAATGACGCTCAGTGGACACAAATCACAGGTATTCCTCATGTCAATCCTGGGGCTGGTGGTGCAGGGGGGAGATCTCCCCTGATGCTAAGAAGTCCCAGGGTTACCATGATGTGGCACTGGAGACTCTGGTATTAAACTCAGTGGCTGCTTCTCACCCTCTAGTTATAGGGCCTCTGTTTTTGCTCTCAAGCCCAACCAATCATGAAGCACCCAGAGAGGTGCCTCACCTTGAGAAAACTATACAGCTGAGAAACAGAGGTGAAATGTGATTTTATGAATAGCATACCATCCTGAAGGCATCAGCTGGGCTGAGTTTAAAGATGACACACAAAAAGGGATGAGACTCTGAATAGGGAACGTCAACCACTTGATCTGCTATTGAAACCTCTCTCTTAGAAGTGGAAAAATTGTTGGTAGCCGATCCTAAGATGGCGCTGGCTTCCTGCTTGCCTCGTCAGACTTTTCTGATAAACAAGTACTCTGTGCATGCGCCAGCCTGATTTTTGGTGCGAACCCCTCCCGAGTGGGTATATGCTAATGAGGTATTGATGCCTTAACCAATCCTTGCACGGCAACCCCTCCTGGGTGGGTCTATGCAAATTGGTCTATGCAAATTAGGTCTGGGCAGGCCGACCAATCAGAGAATATGCAAATCAGGTCCAGGCAGGGCAACCAATCAGAGAAAGCCACGCACCCTCTCCCCTCTATATAAGCAGCACTCTCTGGCTGCTCCAGGTCCCCGTAGGATGCATCAAGAGTTCCTGCAATAAAGGCTGTTGAGAAGAATCCAACCGTGTTGCCTCTGCTTGCTGGTCGGGTGGTTGCGACAGAAAACACAGTGTTGGGGTGTAGCTTAGTGGGCAGAGTGCTTGCCTGGCATGCATAAAGCCCTGGGTTTGGTTCTCAGCATGGCATAAACCATAACCAGGTGTGGTGGTACATGCCTGTAATCCCAGGAGAGGTAGAGATGAGAGGATCAGAAGTTCTATCCTCAGATACATACTGAGTTCCAGTCTGGGCCATAGAGACTGCCTCAAAAAGGAAAACAAAAACAAACAACAACAATAAAAACCATGCAGAAAATATCCTAGTTCCTTTGTAATAGGGCAGGGCCTCAGGGTTCTGACTGCTCCAAATGCTTTTATCTGTTCTGTGAGGTACAGGCACACAGGAGGACTAGGCTTAAATTATCTAAAGATTTTAACATAGCACCATGTTTTGGTGGGAGTTTTCTTCCCCTGAATAAAGTCTATGTCTAAAGGAACTAACCGTTCACTGTGGTTAATACAACCAACCTGAACTTTGGAAATTATATGACAACTGATGAGTTAGGAGATTGTATCTTTTCCCCTGTAAGGGACACGTCTTATCCTCTGCACACAGCCAGTGTTCTAAATGGTTCTGCCTTCAAAACAAACTGCATTTATTAAGGATAATGCATTCACCCTCATAGCCAGTTTCTTCTCGTTTTGTGATAACTGTGTTAACCCAGAGATGATTTAATTCCAGCCCAAGGAAAAGAACCCTGACACAGCTTTGCCCATGCATCTGTTTTTAGGAACTTCAGGATTCATAAGCTTCTGAAACATTAGATGTCACATCTCAGGAATAACAACGACTTCCGCAGCTATCTAAAAGTCCTGGGATCACAGCTAACCCAGACCTCAGAACACAAGAGAGTCCTCTGGCCTTTTCAGAGCCTGTCTGCAGGGAATTTGGGGACAACGAAGTCTTAGAAGACTCATTCATCACACACATCCCTAATGCACACACCTGAGAGACCCAATATTGACATCAGTCCTGCCTCTGCTATAAGGTTTACCTAGTTAATTTAACAGTGTCACCAACTGTGTATGTAACAACACACCGTGCACTGTAACAGCCTGAACAACACTATGAGGGGCATGCCACCATTGGAACATGAGGCTGGCTTGTTGGCAGTAGTAGCAGGGCTTGGTCCTGCATCTAGGCTGTCAGGCCCTTTCCTACTTCAGAGTTTCATTGCTGTGAAGAGACACCATGACTATGGCAACTGTTATAAACAAAAGCGTTTAATTGGGGCTGGCTTACAGTTCAAGTTTAGTTCATTATCATCAAGGCTGGAAGCGTGGTAGCCTGCAGGCAGACATGGTGCTGGAGGAGCTGAGAGTTCTACATCTTGATCTGCAGGCAGCAGGAGTGAACTGTGAGTCACTGACCCTGTGCTTAAGTAGTATCTAATTGTAGAAAAAAATATGGCTGGGGAACCACAGGGTCTCTCACATCACGCTATGTATAGTTGGCTGAGAATGCCCTGGGTTCCTCCAGCTGGAAGTTAGGCCTGGCTGTTCACTAAAGGCTTCTCCATGATTCCTCACGGTGTGGCCCCAACACAGGAGGAAGTCCTTGGGTTTCCAAAACCGGTTTATTGGCATGGCGGATGGTGGATGGATCTGGATGTGCACCCCCCCCCCCAAAACCCAGGGCGGACCTGAGTTAAATAGGGAGGGGAAGAGGGGGGAGGGGCTGGGGAGAAATGCTTAATTGGCTCCACCCTCTGGCCTTCAGGTACCTTATTAGTATGTAAATCTCTCTAGGGCCTGGGGCCAGTTTTTCACACCCACCTGTGTATGTGACTGAAGGGTGAAGGTGGAATGGAGATTAGACCTCATGTCAGGCCCAACATCTAATACCTCAAAACTCACCCCTGCAGTGATATACTTCCTCTAACAAGACCACACCTCATAACAGTGCCACTCCCTATGGCCAAGCATTCAAATACATGAGTCTAAATGGGCCATTCCCATTCAAACCACCATTTTCCACTCCCTGGCCCCTTAGGCTTGTAGCCATAACATAAAGCAAAAAATGCATTCAGTCTAACTTCAAAATTCCCCATAGTCTATGACAGTCACGACTCTGTTTAAAAGTCAAAAGTCTCTTCTGAGATGCATCAAATCTCCTAACTGCAATCCCCTGTAAAATCAAAATAGAAAAGCAGATCACATACTTCCAACATACAATGACACTGAATATACATTATTACTCCCAAAGGGAGGAAAGAGAGCACAGTGAGAAAACACTGGGCCAAAGAAACACCGAAAACCATCTGGGCAAACCCCAAACTCTGCATCTCCATGTCTGATGTCAAAGTGCTCTTCAGACCACCAATTCCTTTCAGCTTTGTTGACTGCAACACACTTCTTTCTCTTGAGCCGGTTCCACCCCGTTAGCAGCTGTCCTCGGCAGGTATCCCATGGCTCTAGCATTTCCAACATCTTGGGCTCCTCGGTACAATACAGGCTTCACATTTAGAGCGTCACCTGATGGTCTCTCTAGGCCTTCATGTAGGGACACCTCTGACACACACCTGGCCACGATCCGTAGTTTTCCTTAGTCATAGAGGGAGATTCTACAACCCCTTTCTTCCATCCTTGTCTCTAAAGCCAGAACCATGTGGAGCGATGCTGCCAAACTCTGCTGCTCACTGGGGTCTGGAACGTGGCCCCTTGCTCAATCACATCTTCACCAGCTTTCTGTTTTTGATGGTTCCCTCACTGCCTAAGCTTGGCTATCTTGGAAACTCACTTTGCAGACCAAGATGGCCTTGGACTTAGAGATCTGCCAGCCTCTGCCTTCTGAGTGCTGCGATTAAAGGCGTGTACCATCACGCCGGTACCTAAACTTGTCTTTAATTCTTTTTCACAACTTAGAAGCTTAGCTGGGTCTTGCCATGAGGTCACCAGTCTGTTTATTTCATTTAATATTAGGCTTTTATTTAATGTGTTTATCTCCTGAACACAGAAACACCATTCCACTTCCCAGCACCCTCCTTTTCTCCTCAAATTGTACATTTTCTATTTTTCCTTGCTCAGTTTATTCCTATTCATTATAGATCTTGCATAAGAGTGACCACGGGGGCTGGAGAGAGAGCTCCAGTAATTAAGAGCACTGAGTATTCTTCCAGAAGATCCAAGTTCAATTCCCAGTACCCACATGACCACTCACAACTGTCTGTAACTTCAGTATCTGACACCTTCACACAGAAATACATACAGGCAAAACACCAATGCACATAAAGTAAAAATAAATTATTAAAAAGGAAAAAGAGTAGTCACTAGTAATCCCATGGCAGTCACTGCTAGGCTGTTTTGAGATTGCCTTTGCCAATGCAATTAATCCAAAACTCTTCACTGTAGCCTCAGGCAGACTTTCGGACACACGGCAAAACCCAGCACATTCTTTGACAAAGTATCAAAAGAATGATCTCTAGGCCACATGTTAATATTCTTCTCCTCTGAAACCTCTTGAGCTGGACTTCCACAGTTCAAATCACCCTCAGCACCACTGTCTTTCACGTTCCTACTAGGATGGCCTATTAAGCCCCACGTAAAGCATTCCACTGCTTTTCAGATCCAAAGACTCAATGTCTACATTCCTCTAAACAAAAGCATGCTCAGGCCTGTCACAGCAACACCACAGTCCCTGGTACCAACTTCTGTCATAATTAGGGTTCTATTGTGTGAAGAGACACCACAACTACGGTAATTCTTATAAAGGACAACATTTAATTGGGGCTGGTTAATAGTTCAGAGGTTTAGTTCATTATCATCCTGTCAGGAAGCATGGCAGCCTGCAGGCAGACATGGTGCTGGAGAAGGAGCTGAGAGTTCTACATCTTGATATGCAGGCAGCAGGAGCAAACTGTGAGCCACTGAGCCTGGGCTTAAGCATCTGATACCTCAAAACCCACCCCTGCAGTGACACACTTCCTCCAACAAGACCACACCTCAGAATAGTGCCACTCCCTATGAGCCAAGCATTCAAACACATAAGTCTATGGAAGCCTTCACTTCAAAACTCTGCTATATTCCAAGCCTACAAGCCAGTTCCTGCCTGAACAGAGTGGAACAGTGTCTTAGGGCAATACTCCATCTCAGTCAGCACTGAGAGGTTTGTGGGATCTGTAGACTTGGAGAACAGCATAAGACACACTTCCAGCTCTGGAAAAGAAAGGCAAGCAAAGAAAACTCAGTCTTCTGATGTTTTTCCTGTCTTCTGAGATTTGACAAAGGGAAAAAGTATCTTCTGTCTTCACCTTTCCTTCTGGGCACACAGGGAGCCTGTTTCTCAACTTCTTGCAGAGATGTCTGAATGTTGTCTCTGAATGATGTCAGAATAATCCACTCACCCCCGCTACCTCATGGCAAGAAAAACAGTCACACAGTTGCTTCAGAGGGCACCTGCAAAAGTGTCCAGAAGCATCAGCACTGGCTTCAAGTGACAGCCATCACATATCTGAGGCTAAGACCCAGCTGTTCTCTTGGAATGGCCTGGATAGAGCCCAGTCTAGCCTGGGCAGCACAAGCCAAATGGTGCTCCTTTGGTCCTGCCCTACAAAGCTGACACCTGCTCCTGCTCTTCACAGCCGTCAACTGTAACAGTTCTAGACCACATGAGATCTTCTTGCCAAGGTAAAAGCATCCAGTCAGATTTCTATTGCTTTAAATCATGCAAATAGTTAAAAGATAAGGCTGAGAAATGGAAAATTACAGAAGAATAGGTTCATTCATCTTCATGTGTCTTCATCCCTTCCATTGTGGTCAAAAGCAGGTGTTTCAAGCTATGAATGAGTGGTTTGCATTTTTAAAAATTAACAAATTGGATCAACACGAAGAGAAACAAACAACAAGCATAGTCAGCCCAGAAGAGTGCTGTTTATAAAAGCTGCAGCCGTTCCCAGAGAGGTTTGCGACCAGCAGCAGACTAGGCTGTGTGAGTTCCCTGTTTAGTCATCGTTCTTCAGCCCGTCACGGATACTAAAGGGAAACGCATAGACAGGAAATTACAGGCTATTTTAAACAGCATATTTTATTAAACTCACTTGCTGATGCACTTCATGGCAGGATGCGAGACTCAAGTGCTCAGAACTTAATCTTTGCAAGTACTTTTCCTAAGTGAGTTCTCCCACTAATACACAACACCCAAGGTCACGGAGCATCACTTCAAACAGAGATTTTTTTTTTTTTTTTTTTTTTTTTTTTTTTTTTTTTTTTTTTTTTTTGTAATGTGAAGAAAATACACCTTGCTCACAGGATGCAACTGTAACTCCCAGAAAGCAACAGCTGGCTTTGTAAGATTGTGAGATCACGAATGCATTTGTTGGAAACCACAGAATCAGATCGCAGCAATGGGGCTGGGACAGGGGGAAAGGTTCACCACACAGGCATGAGGGCCTACCCAGCTCCCATGTCAAGAACCAGGTACGGCGGTGTGTACCTGCAACGCCAGTGCTGGAAGGCTGGGACACAGTGTAGATGGGAGGATCCTAGAGCTTGCTGGTCAGCCCGTCTAGCTGAATGGAAAGCTCCAGGTTCAGAGAGATGCCATTCAAACCTCAGAGGGTCTGTGGTGACTGTTCGTCAGCAATGTGCTTGCTATGCAAGCATTAAGGCCTGAGCTCTGTCGTTAGTGCCTATGTATCAGCCAGGCAAGGAAATACATGCCTGTAACCCCACCACTGGGGAGGCAGAGACGGGGAGCTCACTGGCCAGTCAGGCCAATCAGTGAGCTCACTGGCCAGTCAGGCCAATCAGTGAGCTTCGAATTCAGTGAAGCCCCTGCCTCAAAAAATAAAATGGAGAGTGATTGGGGAAAGATGATCTTAGGTGGGTCTGTAGATTGCCTGTGTATCTGAGCAGCTGCGCGCGCATACACACACACACACACACACACACACACACACACACACACACAGAGAGAGAGAGAGAGAGAGAGACAGACAGAGAGAGAGAGACAGAGAGAGAGAGAGAACACGAACAGCAATTACTGAAAGTCATACATCATAGCTTTTTTTTTTTTAATCTAATACTAATTTCATTGTTCTCTTTACTGGATTGTTCCATTATGCCATCCCGATGCCCTCCCTTGGCTTTGTAGACCTAGCAAGATAAGCAGAGATATGGTAACCTTAACTGTAAGTTCATTCAAGGGTCTGTCTTAAACATGGGCTTCAACAACTCATTTCCTTGTCTGCTTTCAGTTGCAGGAAGGATATAGAGACATAACTTCAGTGGAAGAAACCTGCCACCTTGTTTACTGTTTAGCCCTGATGTTGGCATCTCCTGGTGCCGAGGTCTCCTTCAAGATTTCTGCTCAGATTGTCAGGATGGGAGCAACTGGTGCCGTTGTATATCCCACAATTTTCTGACTGGCCATGCTTCACTGGAGTGTCTCCTGCACGACTTCTGATACCCAAGTCCTTGTGTGACGACAAACTTGCATGTTAGACCTTCTACGTCTCTATTGCTTTGGAAGAATTTATCAAAAAGGCTTTACTGATTACTGATGGTTACTGAATGGAGATTTCTGGTTTTAGCTTCTCTGCTATCCTCCCACGTTCCTAGTCCCTGTATCCTATTCCTAGGACAATTTCAAGGTATAGTGCGAGTAACAGGGTTTCAAGAGTGGGGACAGATGCTTAAAACATAGCACTTGGGAAGCAGAGGCAGGTGGGTCTCTGAATTCAAGCCAGGGCCACATAGGGAGACTCTGTAGATAGATAGATAGATAGATAGATAGATAGATAGATAGATAGATAGATAGATGGATGGATGGATGGATGGATGGATGGATGGATGGATGGATGGATGGATGGATAGATAGATGGATAGATGGATAAATAGATAGATAGTTGGGCAGACAGTGTCTTTATCACATCACCTTCTACAACTACCCACGGTTGGAATTGAAGGAACAGAAATGACTGGATTACAAACACGCAGCAGAAGCTGCAGGGGGCTGATGTTGGGAAGCAAGATATTTTTAGACCCAGTCTCAGGTATCCCAGGCTGGCTTCACACTGCCATGCTTGCTATGCAGTTGGACTTCTGTTCCTCTCTCTCCACCTCCCCATCTGGGATTACAGTTGTGTGAACGGGGCTATCTATGAAGTCATGGGAGCTGAACCCAGAACCCTGTACATAATAGGCAAGTAAGTACTCTTTCCATAGAACAGCCCAGGAACCCTTGGGTTGTTTGGTTGTTATTGTTTTTCAATGAATTTCTTTGTGCTCTCATGCTTGTGTTCAAGTGTGTGCAGGTGCACACATGGGTGGACGGGTGGGTGTGTGCACACACTCATGCCTGTGTATGTGGAGGTCAGAGGTCAGCCTCAAGCACTGTGCTTCAGAAACTGTCCTTTTTGGTTTTTGAGACAGGGTCTTTCTGTGGACTGATTAAGCTAGGGAGACTGCTGGAAAAACTCCAGGGACCCTCCTGTCATCACATTCTGCTTCTTTCTGTAGGAGAGTGGCTAAGCCTCACCAAGAACCCAGTGGAGGGGTCCACTATGGGAGTGCCTTGGCCACTGGAGAGATCTAGCTAGTGCTGCCTGGGTAGATGCCTCAGCCTGTGTATCCAGAGCCACACAGGAGCACTCACACTGATACAGGTGACAGAACATTTCTGTAATCTGGATGCCTGTATAAGGCTTCTTCTTGTGTGTTTGTTTGAGAGAAAAGTTTCTTTCAGTATTCTGGAAATGTCCTAGAAGTACCCCCCACACACACACACACACAGACAAGCAGGAACTGATTCTCATGCTGCAAAGGAATGATTCTACCAGCTTCTGCTGAGCAGATGCACGAGCCTGTGCATTCCAACTCATGGGGCTGTGTTGGGAGGCAGAGGCAGGAGGCTGAGGAACTTGGGTTAGCCTAGGCTACGTGGTAAGACCTTGTCTTAAAGCCCTCCAAATAACACAGGATGAACACACCAAGAAGCACAAGAGAAAAGCATCTCTTCACATGTAAACGCTTATACAGTACTGCACTGAGGATACAGCTGGTATGTTTGACAACTTCATGTCTCTTCGGCTAGACCTCTCTCTTTATCAAATACAACAGTAGCTTCTAAGAAACATGGACGCAAGACGGAAGGGGACACTACTATCAATCCCCTGGGTGTTAAAACCGTCTAAAGGTGGGTCATCTTTATACTCTGACATCCGACAAAGTAATCGCCTACGGCTGAGGACCGGGCTCACTCCTGACTTAAACACCTGTGTGGTTGCCATCTATTGTTTCTAGACGTTTTGAAGGGGTTTTGTTTGTTTGTTTTTGTTTTGTTTTGTTTTAATATAGAAAAACATGAAAAAGAGAAATAGCCACTAAAAATAAAATTTGTAAGAACGTAATGAATTTTGATCGTTTTAATAAATATATATCAAGAAAACCTCACTATATTACAACACAGTCATATACAAGCATCTATCAGCTAAATTTTCAACACCAAAATGTTCATCAAATATTGAAAATAAAGGACGAGACATTACTAGACTATTCAGCCATATCACAAGAACATCTTTTAAAAATTGGTCCTTGCGGACAATTGCCCAAATGATCTACTCATACACTGTATGAATGAGACCTATTTAATATTAATAGCAATAATTAAAAAGCTTCATCTCGGAGAAAGTGGGAGAACTTACCTATTTCTTCCTTTTGGCATTTGGTTCCTGTAAATAATTGTTTTAAGGGACCCAAGTCACCCAGACCAAACCTTGACCTTGGAGATGGGAGTGGTTCATGAGGAACTGGTGGGACTGTTCCAGGGTACCACCGAGGACACCGGCCAATGTGCAAATTCAAGGTATTATTGTGTAGTGTGTTGGCCAAATACATAGTATCAGTGATAAGTGAGCCCCATTTCTCCAAAATTACGTTCCGCAACCTACAAACCTTTACATTCTTTAAGATAAAACGTATTGATCACCACGTAATCTATTAACATTGTGCTTCTCAATCAACAGCGAAAGTCATATATAGAAACCACATGCTCTTAAGAGTCTATAAACGCATGAAATGATGCAAAAACAGGTCAAAATATAACGCATGCCACGGGCTGTGAATGTCACTGGACAAGGAAACAAAGCAGCCCAAAGCTGGGAGAGCCCAGACCCAGCAACTGCTCGCTGCCATGGAGAACCCAGGCAGCCTTCTCTGTTCCCGATGGCCTTCCCCGTTATCTTCTCCATCTCTACCCAAAAGTATCAGACCCACAGCCACTGGGCGTCATAAACAAAGGAAAAAGGGGGAGGGTAACTAGAAAGTTGAATGCGATAGTTCAAAGTTAAGTTTCCAAACTGCATGGATCCACCCTGTGTTTTGTCAAATCCCTGCTGTAACTCTGATTCATCCTTAATTTTCACACTGGCAAAAATTAAGATAAAGTAAGGCACCCAAGATGGCCCTGTACGCCACCTATCACCCCACCACCAAGATGGCCCTGTACGCCACCTATCACCCCACCACCAAGATGGCCCTGTATGCCACCTCTCTATCATCCCATCAGAGATGGTCCTGTATGCCACCTCTCTAGCCACCCCATCAGAGATGGCCCTGCATGCCACCTATCACCCCATCACCAAGATGGCCCTGTATGCCACCTCTCTATCACCCCACCAGAGATGGCTCTGCATGCCACCTATCACCCATCAGAGATGGCCCTGTATGCCACCTATCACCCATCAGAGATGGCCCTGTACACCACCTATCACCCCACCAGAGATGGCTCTGCATGCCACCTATCACCCATCAGAGATGGCCCTGCATGCCACCTATCACCCATCAGAGATGGCCCTGTACACCACCTATCACCCCACCAGAGATGGCCCTGAATGCCACCTATCACCCATCAGAGATGGCCCTGCATGCCACCTATCACCCATCAGAGATGGCCCTGTATGCCACCTATCACCCCATCAGAGATGGCCCTGCATGCCACCTATCACCCCATCAGAGATGGTCCTGCATGCCACCTATCACCCCACCAGAGATGGCCCTGCATGCCACCTATCACCCCATCAGAGATGGCCCTGTACGCCACCTCTCCAGCCACCCACTACCTATCACAGGCAAGCCAGGAGCTTGTAGGAAACTGTCTCCACAGATCCTAGATTGCTGTCCCGCCAGGTGCACTTCATTTAGCCCCAACCTGTCCAGTATAAACATGTCACAGCTCACAAAACCACTTCATCTCGCTTCCTGCCTTGAGTCTTTTACTCAGGAAAGAAAAAATACTGTATCACATGGAAGCAGGCACCTCTGCTGGATATATTGATTTGTTTACCAAGTAACTACCTAATTAACTGGCAAACATGTTGAACTTGGCTAGCGGTGGGCTCCTTGGAGGGGCAGTGGGAATGTAACAAGGGCATGTTGTCTTCTATCTACTCTACTGATTTAAAAAGAAAAAAAAAAAAAAAACTAAGATATTCTTTGAAACACGAAGTTGGCTTTCCTTGGCAAAAAATCACATTAATAAGTGGCTTGTGGGTGCCTACTGTACAGATGTTCTGTGCAATCTGCTTTCTAGGCAGTGAAACAGCCCAGCGTGGTGTTCACTGCATGATTTTATCGGTTGTACAAAACTACAAAATCCAAAGTAAAAACTGGTCATGCTGTGTGTGCTTCTGTGCCCGTGAGGGACAGTCACATTTTGCCCCCTCTGCTGCAGCACAGTTTGTTGCTCGGGGAAAGCTCCTTTTTCCTCAAAGACTTTTTCCAAGACTCACTCACGCGGTTTCTCTCATTATATCCAGTCTCAAAATAATCGTAAAATTGGCCTTTGCACTCAAAATCAAGGTCGCTTCCCACAGGTTCTTGGCCGAGGGCATCACCATCTCTGCTGGCTTCGTGACTTACTTTCCCATCGTTGTTGAATCTGACCTTTTCCTGGACACCAAGCGACCTAATGTTAGTGACAAAGATTTCGTTGGCGGGTATTTGGCTCTTGTAAATAGGGGCACTGCCTATGTCAAAGTCCACATGGTGGGAGCAACTAGGCAACGGCAGAGGGGAAGAGGAGGAGGAAGAGGAGGAAGAGGAAGATGAGGAGGATGGAGAAGTGGATGGGGAGGAGGAAGCAGATGAAGCTACGGCAGCAGCCGAAGCGTTTCCAACACCAGTATTGACAGAGAGGGGTAGGTTCAGGCAGTGACCACCACACTCCTGGTAAAAACAGCAAGTGTGGATCTTTTCCCACTCTTCTTTGGCCACCCGGGGCCGTTTCCGGTAAGGACAGTCTTGAGCCAGGAACCACTCTTGGGCAGAGGTGCCGCTGAGGGAGCAGGCAGGGAGGCACCAGCTGTTCTGCATGACAATCTCCCCGTGGATCCTTTTCATCAAGTTGTTGATGAGAACAGACCTTCGCAGGTACACTTCTGGGTCATCGATGAACCTGAGCTTCTCCAAGGACATGTAAAGGATGTGTGCTCGCTCCTCAAAAATGGAGATGGTCTGAAAACCAGAGGCAGGAGAACCCTTAGGAAATGAAGTCTGTGGAAACAGTTATCACCCGTTTAGAGGCTGGCCCCATTGCTGTGGACACCCCCAAACCCTCCTGTTTCCTAACTTACTGGGGTGGACCTGAGGAGGGCCCAGCCAGAAGGCTCAGTCCTTTAAGTCACAGTGTAGGTGAAGTGGAGACACAGCCAACTAGAGGTGTCAGAGTCAGACCAGCAATTGTTGTGGGGGTCAGAGGTCAGGCCAGCAATTGTTGTGTGGGAGGGTCAGAGGTCAGGTCAGCAATTTTTGTGGGGGTAATGGCTAGATAATCTGAAGCAGCCCTGGGAGGAGTCAGCTTGACTTGGCTGTCGGTGACAAGGAATGCTCTGGGTGAAATGTATTAAGCTGTATTTTACATGTCTTTGTGCAGCGGCACACTCATGCATTTCACAGCAGTATGTTTTTAAATTCATCTATTTTTCAAAGAGTCTTATCACTATTAATTTATTTTTTGAGACAGGGTCTCTCCATTATATATCCTTGGCTGTCCTGGAACTCATTACGTAGACCAAGCTAGCCTTAAACTCACAGAGATCGGCCTGCTTCTGTCACCTGTGGCCTGTGTCATCCTTAATGGCTGAAAATCATTTTTATGTGTATGTTTGCCAGCATGTCTGTCTGGGCGCTACGTGAGTGCTTGGTCCCCACCCGAGAGGCCAGAAGAGCACACTGGACTCCCTGGAATTGGAATTATATTCAGTTGTGAGCTGCCAAATGGGTGCTAGCAACAGAACTCAGGTCTTCTTCAAGAGCCGCTGGTGCTCTGAACTGCTGAACTCTCTCTCCAGCCCTAGTACATGTATTTTAAAGATTTGAGATACAAGTTCTAATGGGCACGTGTCAGAGTGTGGACAGGACCACCAAGGAACACTGCTGGCATCACACAACTGTCATCTGCCTTATTTAGTAAGAGGGAAACCGTAGTCAATGAAGTGCAGACTAAGCACCTGAAAACTGAGGGCTTGTGGGCTAGCAGAAGAAAGAGATGCAGAGAAACTAGAGGTGGGGTGGGGTGTGCAGTCCTGGGCTGTGTGAGGCTGTCACTGGGTGAACGATGCTGCAAGCTATTAGCAACTGTTATTATTGATAACTTGGTTTTGTAAAAAATAAAATAAAAACGGAATGTGGCCTTGCTATGTGCTCTATGCAGCTCCAGAACTCACAACGCAGCCCAGACGGAACCTGCAGAAATCCACCTGCCCTGCTGGGATTGCAGGATGTGTTGCTGCACCTGGCAGATCCCAGTAGCAACTGGAAAGCTCACAGAGCCACAACACAGAAACCAAAGAAACAAACATAGGTGCCTTTGGCAAAAGCAACATCTGACGGATGGGGAGGGGTGGGAGAGGGGGGACAGAACCTACGGGTTGGGTGGGGTCACAGGGGCAGAGGAAGCTGGCCTCAGCACCTGGGCCACCGGGCTCTGGCTGCTCCTCTTTGGTAAGGTCAGCGGAGGTCTGAAGGGAAGGTCTGGAGGGAAGAACTAATGCTGAGATATTCAGCTTTTCACCTCGTGCACTCTCCCCTCCCCCACTGTGTTATTTCTTTACATTTGTGAAAAGAAAAAATAGCTATCTTTGTTTCCTTCCTTGGGAATGAATTCTGAATATTAACAAACTTGACATGTGTTGGGATGGATCAGGAACAGCATGGCTGCTTTCTATGCTCGCAGTCGAGGGATGACACATTGACCTCAGGAGGTCAGGAAAACCCTAATTAGCACAAGCAGTGGCCTTGAAGTCAAGTACATCTCCACCACATGACACCACAAAGCGTCCCTACCCTTCAACCTGGGAATATTAAATCACAGGCAAAAAGATGTGTGTTTCCTTACATAATTTTATTATTTCTGGGGAGAGATTCTCTTTCTGGTTCTTCAAGACATGTGAAAAGTAACACAGTCTCTGTCCTAGTTAGGGCTTCTACTGCTGTGACCAAGCACCACAACCAAAAGGCAGCTTGGGAAGGAAAGGGTTTATTCGGCTTACACTTCCACAGCACTGTTTATCACTGAAGGAAGTCAGGACAGGAACTCAAACAGAGCAGGAACCTGGAGGCAGGAGCTGATGCAGAGGCCATGGAGGGATGCTGCTTACTGGCTTGCTCATCCTGGCTTGCTCAGTCTGCTTTCTTATAGAATCCAGGATCACCTGACCATGGGATGGCCCCGCCTACAGTGGGCTGGGCCCTCCCCCATCAATCACTAATTAAGAAAATGCCTTAGAGGCTAGCTTACAGCCTGATCTTACGGAGGCATCATCTCACTTGAAGTTCCCTCCTTTCAGATGACTTTAGCTTGTGACAAATTGACATAAAACTACCCAGTGCAGCCACCCCGCCAAAGTGACATCGATTCACGTGACCCCACAAAGAAATGGCTCTCTTCTTGCTTGGGTGGAACAATTTAATGTCTGGAAATGGTTCAAGTATGTGCTATGACGTGTCGTAACTGTTAATAAAATAACTACTATTTAAAACATACTTTATGGCTGCAGCTGCTGAGTGGTGGGTGAGGCTCTTCTTCTTCTGTATACTTCCTCTTGAAGTATGTGACCTTGGGTGTGCTTATAGGATTTGGAATTCCCCTGTAATGTGATCCTGCGGTAATAAATCAGACAGACAAATGACACAAGGCCTGCCAGAGATTCTCAAAGCAAAATACTTTCATTTCCTTTCCCTCTCGTGGATAACTTGGCTACATCCCCGTCTGTACACACAGTGATGAAAAACAAACCTGTCTTCATAGTTGCTATTGGATGGAGTCCTGTGAGCCCGGGAAGATAAAGATTTCTAGGCAGGGCTAGAGGAAAATGTCACCCACCTTTCTTCATTACTAAGTGCTTGGAAACTCAACTCTGTGCACAGGCCAACAGCAGAATCCACGGGTGGGAGGAGAGTGACCTATCTGAAGTAACGCCAGCACTTACTCAGACTCCTCCCACAGGCGGCAGAACCACGGATACGAATCACTTAACAGTTACTAAACAAGTGCACACCTATACATGGGAATTATAACATTTTTTTCCCTCTTAAAATACAAAGTTAAATATTAAGGTTTAGAATTTGGAGTGATTACATTTCACTCTGGAAATGTTAACACGTCAACCATGAATAAAAAAGCAAGAGCCCCCCCCTTTGAGGATTTTTAAACCTTTTCAGGAACCAGATTTTCATGAAGCTTATATTTCAGCTTCTTTGAAATAAATAAATAAATAAATAAGACCCACAGATCTATCCCTGAATAAGAAGTGATAAGCCTGAAGAAGAACTTATTTGAGACTATCAGAATTAATGTCTAGAAGAACACATCCTGTTTTCTCATCAGTCAGGTGGTCCATGAAGAGAAAGAGCTTGAGGCTGTGGCAGATTCCTTTATGAACTATGGAATAGAGGAATGGCTGTGAAGCCTGTGACCGATTGTATTTCCCTGAGACCATTCACTTCAATGGGTCAGAAAGCCGGAATCCAAACTTTTGGTCCCTTTCAAGATGCTGTTCCAGGACATCCACAGCAGGTGGACTGAAGACTTTCCCAAGGAGCCTAGCCCCAGGGTCTGACTAGATACCGCCTCCTAAGGAGAAGGCCAAAGGCCGTACCTGCCAGTTGTGAGCTGGCTCCCCGGTCTCCCTGAGAAGGAACCTGTGCTGGCCCTGGGGGGCTCGCACCTCCATAGCTGGCAGCCTCCCATAGTGTTTGGTACCCAGCAATTTCAGCAGCTCCTTCTGAGACAATGGGCTCGCAGAATCTATTCATGGACAGAACCAGCGTCATCTCTAACAGCCTTAGATCTGGGGAAAAAAGGGGGTGGGGGAGGGGATAGATAAAGAGCTCTGATTAGGAGCCTGCCTGAGGATGGTCTCAGCATCTTCCTGTGCTTGAAGAAACCTTTACTTCCCGCCCCACCCCAGCCCGCTAACCAACCATCTGATTATTTTTCCAAGGAAACCTTAGTAAGCTCTTGATGCTGTTAGCTTAGCCACTGAGATCAGCAGCCCAGCATTTCAGGGCGGATCTTTAGAGCCCACTCTCCTTATTGTTTTCAGATGCCCTCAGCCTCTCTCAGACAGCTGCTCTGCCTCCCAAATACAGTTTCCTCCAGATCTTTAAAATGTACCCCTAGGAGGAAGGGCCAGAGCCCTCAGACTCCCTTCTATTAATAAGGTGAAATCAATTTTCTATTCAAGCCCCTAGGAGACCCCTTTGATGAGATCTGCTAATCAATTGGGGAAGGGGGGCAGAAGTCCCTAGGGTCCTCCCAACACTTGGTGAGTATAAGTCTCTTTTCCAGCTTTCTCCTCTCTTCCCAGGTCCTCTTCTACACTCAGAATCTTCCCCTACTCTCTCCTCCCCAGGGTGAAGCTGACAGACACTTGGTAGTTATTTCCACAGCCCTGATCGGCCTGAACTGGATCTGCCTCCAGTCAAAACACTGCGAGATGAAGACAGAAAATTGGCTCCAGTTTCCAGCCGTGAGTTGCAGTCCCACAGGAGCCAAGCACAACATCAACCAAGCAGCAGAATATTAAACAGGAGCCAGGGCTCCGGGCAGACACAGCCAGCAACTCTTTAAACTGCAAAGCCAGATGCATGGCAGGAACTTTCCAAGAGTCAACACAATCCTCTCTGGTTCCCCACCCTGACCTCAGGACTGCAGGGAGCAGCCTAGCCTTGGGTACTCTGTGATGCTCCCAGACTCTGGCCCCATGGAATCCAGGCTATGGGGCCACTTCCATTGCTGCTGGGTTGACCCTCAAGATAATGTTAAGAGTATGTTTCAGGGAGAAAAGAGCTGGGCACAACAGCAGGAAGATCCTGGGGCCACAGGCTGGAGGGAAGACCTGGCAGCTCTGGTTCCAGGTTTCTTTAGGACATCTAGACCTGCATGGCTCATTTGTGTTCTAAGGACCTGTCAATGAAATGTTATCCAGCTTGCTTGCTCAAGATGGATTTTCCTTGTGGCATAGCAACGGCCCAGTTCATTCTTTTGCCTCCTGGTTAGGGCAAGGATGAGCTTGTCACTTTCTCATGGAGAATACTGTTCTCTACATGTCAGTGTACTTCCAGGGGAAAGGGAGAATGCAGCTTCAATAAAGTGCCAAGGTCCTCTGGCTACCAGAGCAGCTACTGATAGCTGATTATTTTTCACCAGGTGTCTATGTTCTGGCATTGAAGGCCCCCCTTCCCCAGAAGACAGGGCAGGGTCTCCAGCGAATGGGTAGGTAGAATGAGGATATGGCTGACTTGGTCCTCAGAGTCTGCACTTCCATTTTTCTTTCCAAAGAGATGTCAGAAATGGATTAGGGGAAGAGAATGTGCGTTTGTGCATGTGTGAGTGTGTGCATGTGTGTGTGAGTGTGTGTGCATGCTGTGAGTGTATACAGTAATTCTCTATCCAGAAATGCTGGAAGATGCCACTTACTTCACTCTTTCCGTCATCCACAAAGAAATTTTGTCTCCACCAGTTTCACAAACTCAGTCTTTGGTCTCTTTCTGTCAAACTCCGCAACCAAGCAAAGAGTCTGATTTCTTAACCTAGTCTAAAAGACACCTGTATCCAGAATCTGCCACAACTGGAGACAGACCACAGCCCTTTCTGACCTCTGCAGTGGATTCTGGGAAGAGGATCCAAGCCTTTGCCTGGTGGAACTCTTATTACATATAAACAAAAGAGGGTTTATTAACACACACACACACACACACACACACACACACACACACACCTAAAAAGAGAGAAGCACCTCCAGGCTCCTGGTAGCAATTACCTTTGCTTAATAGGACATTAATGGGCCCTGGGTTGCTCTGCCATACTCAGTCTGTTTATGTTCTAATGACTTGGGGAGCAGCCTTTCTGTTGTTAAGACTCTCAGAGCTTCTATTTGTTAGCATTGTTTACAACACATGAAATTCTATCACTATGCATTTGAACTTGAAACGTAGCGGGATAGCTAAACCCACTAAAGTGTGGTTTGTTTCTTTTGTTTATAACATCTAATTTCTTCAAGTTTTTCTTTTTCAGATTGAAAACTGTTACACAGGAGATTTTAAATGGGAGAGGCAGCATTCTGCAAGTGATTTATTTAAGCTGGAATAAGACATGAATGAGCTGGAACTATTTGGGAGGGGGAGGGGAACCTGCAATTGAGCCTTCCTGGTTGATTTGGAACTCACACTGATGCTAGCCAATTAGGGAGGCAAGCATGGTGCTCTTGAGACACTTGGGCTGCACAGCACTGGACCCTCATGTTTAGCATGGATTCACTGTTATGGAATCCAGGAATCCAAAGTTCACAATTCATGCTGTTAATATAAAAAAACAGCCACAGTGATGTATACTACAGAGATTTTGTCTTGTTTTAAGATGAGTGGATTAAAACAGAGGGTGTTACTGCAATAACTTGTGGCCCTCAGGCTCCTGTGCAAGTTTTTGGTCACTGAAGTGATGCTGTGGAATGGCCCCTCCAGCACCCTCTCAAGGCGGAAGGCTAAGTGTGAGCCTTTTCACCGAGGGCTCTTCAGGAGGGCATTTCTATACAATTTGGTTTTCCCGAATGAAGCCATCACGGTGCTAAAGGGCAGTGTCTGCTCTGGTTCAGGGCGCCAGGAACCTAACAGGGGCTACTGGACATAAAGCAGTACGACAGAAGGATCATCCTTCGTCCTCCTGACACTGGGAATTACAGAGCATTTTATATAAGGCGCCTCTAGGCTGCTGGAAGACAGAGTTCACCCTGGACAGCATGGGGTGACCACTGCAATCCAGAGAACTGCAGTGCTCTGTCCTAGGGAGCCAAGTGACTTCCCCACCCACGGACTCCATGCGGTCCCAGACAGAATCTCAACAGTTTGGCTGGTTCAGCCAATGGTGGAAGGAGGGGCTGGGTGGGTAGAACAAAAACCTTCAAAGCTCCAAACCTGACAGGTGTTGCTTTTTTGCAGGCCCCGGGGTGCCCTGGGAAGTGTAATGGCCAGCTGCGGTCCCAGGAGGCTGAGTTCTCTGTTGGGGCTGGGGGTTGGGAATGCAGGTGTGTGGGGACTAAGTTGGTCAGCGGTTCCTCACTGGGAGCGTTGGGGTCAGTTTTCTCAGCCCAGGCCCAAGGCTGGGTGCAGAGGTGTGATGGGTCCTTTATCCAGGGTCTTACACAGACGCACCCTGGAGACTGGTGTCACTGCCCTTAAGCCCTTTTCCTGGACCAAGGGCACCGTCCGGCCAGCGGCCAGCTGCTGGCCGCAGGGAAAAGTAAACAGCCCAAGTGTCTGGGAACAAAGGCAAGTTGTCTTCCAAGGTGCTGGAGCCCAGTGCCTCTACTGAAGAATAAGGGCTATCATTATTCGCTCTCTTTCTAAAAACCAAGTTTCCTTCTATGGGAAATACACGCCAAGGTGGGATTCCAAGGCTATGACTCACAGCGGCTGGCGGGGCCACACTCCAGCCCGCAGCTGCCCTGGTCCTTCGCCGAGCTGCTGCCGCCCGCGCCGTGCGCGCCGCTGGAGCTAGTGTGGACCTTGGTGCCCCGCTCCTGCGGTCGGGCACTCGGCAAAGTTGCGGGGCCGAGGAGGCTGGTAGAGGCGGGGGCGTGGGCCTGGCAGCCCGCGGGGAGGTGAGTCGAGGACAGCGCCGCCCGCAGCCCGGAGCAGGGGCGGGCGCGGAGGTGGCGGGGGACACAAGGTGTCAGCTCCGGCAGCGGCGCCTTGTTCCGCGGAACGCGCATCCCTGCGCCTCGCAGGCCCTCCTTTCTACCCTCTTAGCCCTAGGCCGACCCTCCTGCTACCCGGGGACACCGGACTCGCCGCCACCGGGTCTTCGCCGACCGCCCGGGTCGCCTCGTGCGCGCCGCGGCTCCCGGGAAGGGAGCGCGGCCCCGGAGAGCGCGCGCCGCCCCCGCGCCCCGCTGTGTCCAGCTGCGCTCCGGGCCCCCGCGCGACCCTCCCCGCCCCCGCGCGCCCTGGGGTCGCGGATCTTACCGCGCGCCCCGCGCTCCAGCCGCCGCCGTCCTCTGCGCGGCCGCCGCTGCCCACGCGCCTCCCGGGCCCTGTCGGCGTGGCCCGGTGCGCGGCGGCCGAGGTCCCCGCAGGTCCCACCGCCGCCGCCGCCGCAGACGGTTATGGAAATGAGCCGCTGTGTCTGGCGAGGAGCGCGAGAAACCCGTCAATCCTGTTTGCCATTTCCCCGCGGATTTCCGAGCCCGGCTCTGCTGGATGCCCCCGGGGCGAGAGGGAACCTGACAAGCGCGCTCCCCGCCTCCCTCTGCTCTGCCAGATCGCGGGGCGCCGCGCCCCCGCCCGCCCTGCCTCCGCCCCCGCTCCGCCTCCGCCCTCGGGGCCGCGCGGGCCGCTCCCGCCCGCAGCCCGGACCCCACGCGCGCAGCCTGCCCGAGGCAGGGGCTGCAACACAGGAAGCGTTCACTGCAACCTGCCCAGACGTCTTGTCTATTTTTTAAAATTTGCTTTAGTTTTCTTATTGTGTGTGCGTGTGATTTAAAAAAAAAAAAAACTGTGCCTTTCCCACCCCTTGCTAAAGACTTTCTTCCCCTCTGTACAGCACACGGAGATGAGAAACAGATGTCGGAGCTGGACTGAGCTTTGCGCTCCCCCGCCCGCCCGGTCCCTTCCCCAGCAGCCAGGGTGTAACAAGGCAGCACTCATCCAGTGGCCACAGGAACTGGCAGCTACTGGATGCGGATTCCCGTGGGGAAAACCTACAAGAAAAACAAACAAACAAACAAACACTAATAAAGAAGCTTGGCCTTGGTGGAAAGGCTATGACAGGAGCTCAAGTCACTTTACTTTGCAAATAGCGATTTCCCCTCCTCTTGTAGTGGATTCAGTTGGAGTTAGTTTTTATGTGGATTTTTGTTGTTTTGTTTTTGAGACTGGGTTTCACTTGGTAGACCAGGCTGGCCTTGAACTTACAGAGATTCACTTGCGTCTGTCTGCCAAGTGCTACCATTAAAGGCAAGTGACACCAAGCATAGGTGGGTTTGTCTTTAAAAACAAAACAAACAAACCCAAAACACATTGATTCATAACTGCTGTCTGGGTCTCTCTGTCATGGAGAGGTCACTTACGGTGCGAGGAAGGCAGAGGTTTAGAGAGGTAGACCTAACAAAGCACGGGTGGGGGAAGGGAGGCACCTGCGCAAAGTGTTAAGAACCGCTACTATGCCAGATGCGCTGAATGTGATGCTGTTCTTTATAACGGTGATCCTCCCGCCTGCAAGAGCCAGGCCTCTGACTGCCTGGTCGCTGCGAATCCAGGAGGCGCACAGACTGCAAACCAGGGGGAGAGGATCAGCGCCTGCAGATTGAGCTCCATCTGATTTGCATGTTTATTTCCTAGAATTGTAATTAAATTTGTGTAATAAATGTTTTCCATTTCATTTGTACACTGGAAATTTGGGTGACTGACATGCAGCTAAGTGAATTTCCTTTTTTTTTTATTTTATGAAGCAAATGTGACTTATTCAATAAAGTAGCAAATATTAACCATCATCAGGACTAATCTATTTAGAAGGTGTTTCTATTGAACTTTGTGCATCAAAGACACAAAAATTCTTAGGGACACCAAAAGAACAATTCTGACAACAGGCGGCCATGGCCAGCACATTACAGTTTTTCCAAAAGACAGTCCAGGGTTGCATGCCTGAGATTGGGCTTTCTGGGTTTCACTCCAGACCGTGTTAAATTGCCCTGACTCATGCCAAGATGGGTCTTTCAGAATTTTAAAGATGACTTTTTCTTCAGTCGGTGAGAGTCCCCCGTCCAGGTTGAGGGCGGAGTCTACTTTTCATCCGAGGGAGGAGGCGCGGCTGCTTTAAAGCAGTGCAGTTTGGGGAATCTAAATTCGAACCTAAGACTGTTTATCCTGTAGCTCAAATAAAGAACTAAGTGTGGGGCTTGGAGGCATGGCTTATTATTGTTTTTATCTCCCCATATTAAAGTTTCATAGCATTTAAAGGACTATGGGGAATCCACATACACACTTAGCTGTGTCAAAATACATAAAACCAAAAGGAGCAAATTAAGCATAAAATTGAGAAATAACAGGAGACTAGGAACCAACACAAGCTGCCTTTGCTTCTTTAGAGCTTTATCTCTAAAACCCAAGCCTTCGGGGGAAACTCTATAGCATCCTAGGGTGTACTCCATAGCACCCTGGGGTGTAAAGACTCTTAGCTTTACTGGTCTACAAATCAAACGTCTGCATTTAAACCCTGTACCCTTGTAGCTATGCATATGAACCTGACCCTGTCCTGTCCAGATACTTTAGGTTAGCGTGTTTCACTGGCAGCTTTCCTGACTCACTTTTAATGCCAGGGATATTATTGTCCCTCAGTGCCCACCTGCTGACAGCTGAACAAGCATACTACTACAAAAGGCGGTCACATGTCTACGGGAGGCGAAACGTTATTTAAAAATGTAAGTTGTGGCTATTTCATAAGGACCACAAATCAATAGTGAAGTGTTTGGAATGGGTGATCGCGATTTATAAACAACAGCCATGAGCACTACAATGTCATCATTTTGGGATATGTGTGAACTTGCAAGAAAAAAATGCTTGGTTATAAAACTTAAAATACGTTGAGCTGCAATTGAAAGCCGCAATTGTTCTTCAGTGTTTACACTGAAGTGCCAGTTTGAGAGTGTCCTGTCTGATACAATATCCAACAGATGCTAGCTCTGAGGCCACACTCTTCTCTCCAGCATGAATTCCCACTGCTCAGAGACAAGTCCCAAGTTTCCACCTCGGAAGTATGTGAAGTGGCTCCACTGAACTCTGTCAATTCCAGGCAAAGCTGCCCTGGAAGCAGCCTCCCTACTTTCTCATTCACATGTAAGAACTGAACTAGATACTAGATACATGAGGTGTGCAAGAAATGAACAGGACACCAGCCCAGACTTATGGATTTGCCAAGTACGGTGAGCAGTAAAAGAGCAGAGGATGCTGGGACGAGTTAGTCATCTGGGCACAGTAGGTGTGTGAGAGTTCAACTAATGGACTAGTAAGAGCTCAGGTTTTACCCGTGGGTATGTGAAAGTGGACAGCAGATGGAACCAGATTGCAGTGTGTACTGGAAGATGGAGTAGGTGCTATTTCAACAAGCAACCGGCGTCTTCAAGGGTCTGTGCTGGGGAACCACACGAAAAAGCTAAACTTTAGGACAAGCCATGTCCAGGGGATAGTGGATTTGGAACATTCAGCTGCTCTCTTAGCAGTACAGAAAGAAAGACTATGGGTATGCACTAGAGTTTCGGCCTCAGAAGGGGAAGGAGATGGGTGTGAGATGTCCCAGAGTGGGAATACTTGGGTTGTCACCAGTGACTTCGAGGACAAGAAGTATGAAAGGAAACTAAGATTACTGGTCAAGTCACCCCATGGCTAAAAGCAAAACCACGCAAGGAATGAAAAGACAGGATGAAAAGGAATGTGGTGTGCTGGCTCTGGGTCTGCTCGGGGAGCAGACAGATGGAGATAGAGGGACAGCCGATATCCTGTCTAGCTGAGATGAAGAAAAGGGTAAGAATGATGAACACTTTCCTGTCTGCTGAGGTTGAAGGCTGAGAATGTAATGAATCAACTAAAGATATTTTCAGAGAATTAGAGAAAGACGTAGGTTGGCTCTTTAAAGAATCGGGTAAATGTGTTTATTCAGAGTTGAAAATAACATTTTGGGTTTAATGTGTAAACTTTCTTAGGGGATTTGTATCTCAAAGAATGCAAAGAGCCCTTTGGTTGAGAGGAACTTGCAGTTGGGTGGTAGAGTTTGGCAGAGGTAGCCTGTCCTCGATGTCCTGTTAGCACAGCACAGGAGTTATTGTGTGCTTCCTCAGAAGCTATCTTTGTTCTCGCACCTTCACAAGTAGAAAGTGATTCATGTCATCAGATAATCCTAAAGTAATCCCCCAAAAGATGTAAGCAATTGATAATGAGCTTTGCATGCTATCTCCCTCAGGGATATTTTTATTTTAATGGGAGTGTCATAACATTACAAAAACTTTAATCAAAGCAACCGATAATTAATGGCAGGATTTCAGATGTAAGCTGTTGGGGTTTTATTTCTGGATGCTAATCCTGTAACATATATGGCCCCTTGCTCGGGGTACTGCTTTTGGAGACCTACATTAGCGACTACTCGGGGGTGGTTTACAATAAATATCCTGAGAGCTGTTCTTCTAACATACTCAGTAACTTTTTCAGTGAAAAATATTCTGTGGCACTGCTTTTTTTGGATGCTATCAACATTTTATATCGGTTAAGGTGTGGTACATGGAGGTCTGGAAACACCAACACTTACTCCAAGACTTCAGGGGAAAGATGAGTGATCAGCCACACAAGTCATCTGGATGTGAGCTGGACAGCCAAGAGGGGAGAGGAGGAAATCTTCAGTGGGAGATCCACAGTGAGATTAGATCCGTAACAAGAACGGTACTGTGCAGGGCTCAGGCCACTGGATGGGTCAAAGTCAACTCGAAGCCTTCAAAGCCTTTGCATCTAGGAAGATGGTGGTGGTGGGTGCTGGGAGCAGAAGGGAACAATTGTCTGAACTCAAGGTGGAGTCTGGGTGCTCACTAGAGATAGGGATTGACATTTTACGTAATGAGCTGAGATAATAAGCAAATAAGAAAAAGAAGAGGTACCAGGAGTGCTTTCTGAAACCATTGTTTTGTTTGCTTGCTTGGTAAGAAAGGCTTGTATAGCTCAAATGTGCTATGCAGCCGAGGCTAGCCTGGAACTTCTAATCTCCCACTTCCCTCCCAAGTACTTGGATTACAGGCATGCACACCATGCCAAGATTTTTGTTAACCCAAAATCAAAACACACAGGTGAGTCTACATGATCCAAAGCACAAACTCTGCAGCATGAACTACTGAATAAAGAGGTGCCATCCCATCTAAAACCAGAGCCAGATTTTGGTAAAGCCAAGCAGGCATATGAAGGTATAAAGCTATTGGCACTGGAGCCCAAGTCTAACTAGAACCCATGTTGTTATGAAATAAATTAAGGTTTACAAAACCTTATATTTGTCATCCTGACACACACACACACACACACACACACACACACACACACACACACCAGGAGGAATGAGATCTGAAAAAGCAGGAAAACTGATAAAAACAGTCACTCATTGCTTATCTAGAACTCCCTGTCTTCTGCATGTTCTTCACTTGTGTGTTGTTAACAGGTAGACTAAATGCTTCACAAGACTTCAGATTAGCTCAGTGAGCCATACCCAATGGTGCATGCCTTTAATCCCAGCACTCCTGAAGCAGAAGCCAGCCTGGTCTACACAGCAAGTTCCCTGCCAGCCAGATTCACAGTGAGACTGTTTGAAAACAAACAAGATTAGCTCAGTGGAGACCTAGGAAGGCAGTAGTATAGAGGACCTCTGCAGGAGGGGTGAGGCCCTGACTCAACCCTTAGTTTTATCAAAAATGGCAGAGACAAGTGTGTGTGTGTGTGTGTGTGTGTGTGTGTACTGTACGTTCTTGTGTACATGTGTGCACCTGTGTACTTCAGAGCTCATGTGTTTATGTATGCTTATATAATGCACCAACAATTTTTTCAGGAGCCGGAGGACATGCACATACCAACAGCATTCTCTCAAAGCTCATAACCTTATGTATAGGTGATTGCTGAAGTCTTTATGTTTGTTTTTAGCTTTTTCTCTTTATGTGATCAGACCCTAGAGAAGAGTTTTGGTAGCTTACAGGAATATATGTTCCAATGTAGTAATAATTTCAGCTATGTGAAAATGTGTAGAAAACAAAGTGTGGGCCTAATTATATTTATTAAATATTAAATGTTACTGAATTCAAGTAGTGTGTTCTTTATTTACTGAAATAATTACTACCAGGTTTATTGAAGTGCATCTACTTTTCACAAGCATTTACAAGGAAATTATTTTAATAAAAACATATGGGAATTGGCACATTCACTTTCCTTCCCCTTCATTGAAGACATTACATTAGCCTGGACTAAGAGCTCTTGACACAATATGCATGCATATAACACACATGTGCTGAACTGTGCCAATAAGCAGCACTGGAAAGAAGGGGGGGGTGGGGGTGTACCTGGAGACAGCTTCATCTCGGAGTTTCTTTGTACTCCTAGCTTGTGAGTAGTAGAAAATGTGCAGGCAAAGTTCAAAACAAAACCTGCTTATGCCACTGGGAAGGTATATTTATTTTCCGCCATGTAAAAGAAAAAGGCATAAAATCAGGGTGGAAAGATAGGGAGGGAGGAAGGCGGGGGTGGGGAGGGAGAACTTGGTGCAGACATCACCTGAGTGGGAGATCACACATCCCGCACACACAGGAGCTCTGCACACACATGCACAGATTCATCTCTGACAATTTAATTGTTTAATGGTAGGACTAACAAGGAATCCTTTCTGAAGTAATGGCATCTAAAGGCTTCCCAGCCAAGTTAATATCCTGCTGCATTTGATGGGTGTTTCCCATTTGTGCCTTTCTGCCTTAACAGACTCCCTGAGCTTGCGGAGGGGGTGGGCAGGAGGGGCAGTGGTGTCTGCATTCAGCAGCAGAATCTGGAGACTGACTTAGCTTGTCAGCTCAGCCATTAAGGCCATAAATCCGAGGCCCTAGCTAGCCACAGACCATTGCTCACATGTGTTGTAAGGTCCTGGCTTGCAGGCCTGGGATCTGACTCTAGGACTGCAGCTGGGCACTTGTCTGCTGGCAGAGTTGTCTTTTGGGTTCTTGGTTCCTAGACTCAGGGTTCTGGAGCTATCTGTACTGAGGTGGCAGGGCTTCCTTGTGGTGAGTCTTCTGCACAAGGACAGGCAGGCTGCCTCCGATGCTGCGGCTTGTATTATGTCTATTTATGTCCTGATGGGTAGGTTCCTCACACTTCCTCAGGTTCAGCCTTGCACAGTGAGTGTCTGGGGACAACATGCACCGGCTGGAGGAGTATGAACCTGGGGGAAGGGAGAGGGTCTCTCTACAGACCCTGCAGTGTTCACGCTGCAGTCTCCATGCTTAGAAATACTCTTTACCAATTACATTTTGGTTCTGATTACTGGGTGTGGGGTTGGCTTGTTCTCCATCAGAGAACACCAGCGGAGGTGGTTTAAGTACAGTGACTTTCTGCCTGCCCTGCCCTTCCAGCCCTCAGTGCTGACTCCTCTCACCGAAGCCCTGTCTGTGTCTCTCAGTCAAGGAACAGGCTTAATAGGCAGAGTTGGAAACGACAGACTATTTATAACATGAGCTTTCTATCCCACAGCTCCGGCTCTCTCTTCTATTATCATTACTTATTCATAGACTTTTATTCCCAAATATCATTACCCTTTACAGTAATAGGCTCAGGAAAGCCACCACTTAAAACAAAACAAACAAATGTGGGCATCTATCTGCACGTACAGGGACACGTTTTCTCTGCTCCCTCAGCTCCGGCTCTCCCCATCACCTGGGGAGAAGTAGTTCTTACCAGTCACCAGCAGCTCCCTCACTGAATGACAAGGGGGCTGGTGTGGGGAAGGCATGGCAACAGTGACAGTCTGAGAGAGCGGAGGGAGCAATGAAATCTAAGAAAAACTGGGGGAGGGGGTGGAGGAAGGCGAGGAAGATATGAAATGCACAGTCTCTGAAACTGTTGAAGGTAGCTATCCCTATCTGTTAATGGCAGCTAAAGACCTACTATGTACCCAAGACCTCCTGCATATCACCAATAGCTACCATGTACTAAAGGCCCACTATGTGCTATCAGTATCTGCAATATGCTGAAGACTCTGTATGCAATCGATAGCTACCATGTACCAAAGACCTACTTCATGCCATGGATAGCTATCATAGAAGGCCAAGAAGCTACCATGCACCAAAGACCTACCGTATAGCATCAACAGTTACCAGGTACCAAAGACCTACTGTGTACTATTAGCAGTTATCATGTATTGAAGACCTACTGTGTACCACTGATTTTGTTTTTTGACACAGGGCTCATGTAGCTCAGGCTGGCTTCATATTTGTTATGAAACTCAAGATGACCTTAAACTTCTCATCTTCTTGTTTCTACTTTCTGAGTGCTAAGCTTATAGGCACGTGCCACCATACCTACTTTATGCAGCACTGGGGATCAAATACAGGGCCGTGTGCATACTCAGTAATTGAGGTAAATCTCAAGTCTTCTATAGGTTATTTGATTTTCATAACTTTTATCACTAGGTGTAACTGTTTCTACTTTACAGGTTCAGGAAACTGAGGCTTAGGAAGACCAAGTGACTTGACCTTAGCTGAGCTGTATGTTTTAATTCAGAGGATCTGGAATGTAGACGTAGATCTTACTCTGACCTGCATTTCATTCCACCCTCGTCTCACTTGTGTATTATGTATGTGTGTGCCATCAGAAATGATTAAAATGTAAAAGCCCCATGAAGCTGTACATCCAAGTCCGTGGTTAGTGCACGTTCTGCTTTGCTTTGCTTAGCTGACTGAGCACGGAGCCTTGGTTGTCAAGCATTCAGAATGTTTTTAAAGTGGAAACCCCTTGCTTTTTGCATTTTTTTTCCCTTTAAAAGGACAGCCAGAAACTTATCTGCAGCTTGGCTACAGGGACGAGAGACTAGAGTAAACATTCTCCCCAAATCTTTGGTAGACATGTAAAGAGCAGGTTTTCATGTATAATGGGAAGATATGCAAGAAGTGAACTATCAGGAGAAAGTATGACTTCACCAAAGAGAAGCCTGACTATTGCAGCCAGATGGCCAAGATTAAAGTCGGCAGTGGTAACTCCAGTTGGCAGCGTGTACCCTTCATGCCTTTACCCTGGTAGTATGCTCCCCAAAACTCACAACTTCATTCTAATCCTGAGAAGAACATCAGATAACCCAGCTGAGGACTTTCTACATAGTACCTGGGCAGTCCTCCTTAAAACAGGAGAGTTGGAGGAATGTCAGTCAAGATCAGTCAAGGAGAAAGGATAGTCAAATGCCAGCCAGGAACCCTGGAACAGAGAACACATATCATGCTAATGTAATATGGGGATAACCATAGGAACTCCACGGACTCTCTTCTTGATAGTTCTGTGAATCTCAAACTGTTGAAGCTAAGACTATGAAAATATGCCACAAATGTGCGCGCGCGCGCGCGCACACACACACACACACACACACACATACACACATAAACTAGACACAGAACACACCAAAGCCAATCCAATCAAAATAAGTAGCTTTTTCTTTAATCAACATTATTTTGTTTCTGTTGATCAATGGGATTTTATGACTGTTTTTGAAATCCGGAGTCAGGACCAAGGGTAATTCCCAATAGACAATTCTTGTTGAACATGGGTGTCGTGGCATGGTCAATACTTCGCTGGCCCTCGATACACAGAAGGGAGCTTGGGATTTGGTTTCATCTTTCAATGATGGCCCGTCATCCTTACTCCAGTCAAACTCAAGCCACTCCAAGGTCTGAGTCATATTCTCAAAACCCAACAAGAGATGCTAAACTTCTCCAGAAACCAATCAGATATTTAGCTCATGGCAACATCCTAACTAGACTAGGACCTGTGGGGAACTTCTAACATTTTATATGCAGCAAATGGCTTTGTCTCTAGCAGAAATCACACGTAGATGTACATCACAGTTCTCATATATAGTGTGGTTTAAATATAAAAGGTCTCCCACAGGCTCATGTGCTTGAATACCTGGTCCCCAGTTAGTGGCAGATTTGGAAGGTAAAGCCTCGCTGGAGGAAGCAGAGCATTTGGGACAGGTGTTGAAATTGAAGTTTACAGCAGGGCTTCAGTACCTTGGGCTGCCTGAATACAGACACAATGTGAGCAGGCCTTCCTCACCTTCCCTGTCATGATGGACTATACCCACAGACGCTAAACCAAAATCAACTCTAAGTTGTTCTTTCAGGTGTTTTGTCACAGTAATAAGAAAAGTAATGCCATTATCTTGAGATTTTGTTTATACTACTGTGAGATTATGGTAGTGTGCTGAGACAAAAGACTCAACAACAGCAATTATAGTAAGAGTTTGGTTGGATCAAAGTTAAGTGAACAACCCGTGAAGGTGGGGAAGTCACTGTCGTAGCAGTTTGAGATAGCTGTTTACACTGCATCCACAGTCGGGAAGCAGAGAGCAAGGACACCTCACCTCATTCTCTTCATACAGCCTATTTCTCTAATGCAGCTCAGGGCCTCAACCCATTGGACACTGCTGCCAACATGGAAACACTCCAGGCAGACAGGGACACCTCAATTAACCCAATCTAGAAAACCCCTCGCAAACATGCCCAGAGGCTGGTTTCCATGGTGAATCTAATCCTGCCAAGTTGACAGATAAAACATTACAGCGGTTAAAGTATTTGCCATTGCATTTTGATATTTAGGATGTCAATAGTGACATGCATGTGCCACGAGAATCGCAATTTAAAGATATTTTGGTAATTGCATTTTAATATAATTGGCTTCTTTCAGTATCCTGCAAGTTTTGTTTTAAGAGCTTTGGAACCTTTCAGATAAGAATTTCATAACTTCTCTGGACTCCCGAGGAAGTTCATGACATAAAAGAGCCTGAGAGGTCGAGGAAAGAACATTGAGTCTACTCCTAAGCTGTGTGCTTTTTCTCACAGTGCCAATCCCATACACAGTCATTGTTGCTATACTATGTTTCACCATTAGATAAAAATAAACTCTTTACGAAGGTTTTAAATGCAGTTTATTTCAAGGAGTCTATTTCATCTGATGGTTTAGACCATGGTTTTATAAGCAATGTAGAATGGAAAACTAAGCCAACTTTATGGGTAATAATTTATGTTAATAGACTCTTGTATTTACCTCTGTCACCAAGACAAAGAAAAAGGTGTCTTTCATCTGTAGCTGCACCACAATCCTCAACTTTGTTTTGAACTTATACATTCTAAGTCTAGATGAAGCTCTCAACGTTGTGAAAAAGAGGAGGACTCTTTAAGGTCTTTATGCTAGTCACTACAAATGTGCAGAGATGGTCCTTAGATCTAGAGACATCTGTGCTTACTGTGAGGCACACTGACACCTGTAGTTTAGTGTGAGACATAGCCAACATTGATTGACGTTTGTGGTTTAATGTGCACAACACACACACACACACACACACACACACACACACACACACACACATCAACCAGCATCTGCAGTTTACTGTGCATGAGACACACTTACTGTTGATTGACATGTGATTTATGGTGCATGAGACACACCATTGATTGACGTGTGTGGTTTGCTGTGCATGAGACACAATCATCATGGATTGACATCTAGTTTACTGTGCATGATACACAAACTAATTAAAATTTCTTCTGTGTTACATAAACATTCTCAATTCTTTTTGTATCCACTGATTTCTAAACCAATTGGATTTTTACATAATCCACAGGTCTTAGGATAGTGTTTCCTAGCTTAGACCCCTGGCACTTTAACAGCAGGGAATATTTATATGACTCAAAGGCAGGCTTACTCTTGTCTGGAAGGAAGTATAGAATCTAGGGAATCTATACAAAGCTCTATGGATTATGCACAATAAACCACAACTGGGAAAGAAAAGGCTTATTTCCTCTTACAGCTTGCAGTCCACCATCTAGGAAAGTCAAGGCAAGAACTCAAAGCAGAAAGAGGCAGAAACTGAAGTAGGGAAAAAAGAGTGTTGTTTCCTGGCTTTCTTATCGCACACAGGACTACCAGCCCAGGGATGGCACTGCCCAGAGTGATCTGGGCTCTCCCAAATCAATCACCGCCCCCCCAAATGTATCATAGGCATGCCCAAGGCCAATTTAGTGGAAGCATTTTCCCAATTGTGGGTCCCTCTTCCTAAATGACTCCAAAGCATGTCACATTGACACGGAAGTAGCCACCACACATTCCTTCTGTCTTTTCTTTCATTTTCAACAGTCTCGTGTAACCTAAGCTGGTCTCTCAAACCTGCTAAGTAGCACAGGATGATTTTGATCTTTGGTTCCCCATACTTCTACCCATTGAGTACTGGGATTATCTGAGTTTATCATGACATCCATCTGATGTATTACTGGATATGTAAGTCAGGGCCATGCCAGGTGAGCACACTATGGATTGAGCTGTATCTCAATCCTATCTCTTGAATTTTGTTTGTTCTTTCCTAATTTACTTCCTTTTAGTGGATCTCCGTTTCCAGTAACTTCCTAAGAACAGGTCTATACACTGGAACCGGATCCTGTGAACTTTTCGCCTTTGCCAGCTGGTTTAGTGTTAGGCTTGTCAGGGAAGGGCTCTGAAAGGACACTGCGAGACATAACAGGGGAAAGGGCTTCTCTTCACAGTGCCCAGGTGACCCTCTCCCTAACAGTTCCTCCACTCGATTCAGAAGGGGCTCCACATCACCACATTCCAGTGGGTGGTCTCCTGTGGGCCAAGGTACCCAACTATCTGTTTCTTTTCCTGTTGCTGTGATAAACACCCAAGTAACACAAGGAAGTAACAAGAGTTAATATTGTCAGTTATAATTTGAGTAAGAGAACCTGTACTTACCTTGGTCCAGTTCATTACCAAATTCAATAAATGTGGAGACTGTAGAAAGACACGAACACATGTGTCTAGATCTCAAGCATAACATATTTATGGCAATAAGGGATACTACAGGCAGGACCTTGAAGGTTATACCCAGTCACTGATTATTGGTACTCTCAGCTCTTTGGTCTGTGGTAAGTCTCTTCCCCGTGTTCCTACTGCTATGATCTGAGCTGCTCTGCCCTGCCTTCCTGACTATGCCAGACTGAAGTCCCCTGCAACCATGATCCAAATAATTTCTCTGCTCCCTTCAGGTATTCTATGCCAATGACATGAAAAGGAAGGAACAAATCTTTCACACCCAGACTTTCATTTTCATCATGGCATCTCCATCCTTGGAGATGTTGACCTCAGTTACCAAACATATTAAGAGACTAATTGTAGGAAGGTTGTCTCTATTGGTGGAGGAGTAGGGGGTCTGAGGTTCTAATTGCTCCTATAGATTTACCCCATCCTTCCATCTGGACCTGTTCTGACAAGATGTCGGTGATCTGAGCTCCAGATAGGTCTTGCCCTCCAGTTCCTTTGCCTCACTGTTGGCTCGTCTCAATTATTTATTAGCATTTCTCCACTTGTGTGTGTCTCTCCTAAATTCTATTGCACTGCTCCCTCTTTCTCATTGCTCTTACAGGTTTACGTGTTTTAAACAATCACCACTTGTACATGAGCAAAAAAGTAAACACAAACATATTAGTTCAGTCTTGCATGTTGATCAGAAGTGTTTTGTTTCTTAAGGTTTCATTCTATAAAACACGTAATTTGAAAAAAAAAATCTCCCACTTGGCATGTGGGGTAGACCAAGATGGAAATGATACATTTCTTCATGCAAAATGTATTCCTAGGAGAACAGAAAAGTTAATCAAGATATCCTTTCAAGATGTTAGACTTTGCCGGCGGTGGTGGCGCACGCCTTTAATCCCAGCACTTGGGAGGCAGAGGCAGGCGGATTTCTGAGTTCGAGACCAGCCTGGTCTACAGAGTGAGTTCCAGGACAGCCAAGGCTACACAGAGAAACCCTGTCTCAAAAACAAAAAACAACAACAAAAAAGATGTTGGATTTTAACAGTAGGAAGCTAGGAAGCTACTAAATTAAGATAAAAATAAACAGACACACACAAACAAACCAGACAAACTACCAAATTTTCCAAAGGTAGAAGGGGTGTACACATTTCATAACATCTTCCTGGGGGCTTGAGAGATGGCTCAGGGATTATGAGAACACTAAGATGAAATATTTTTATCTTGACAGTTGGAAAGGAAAGCTATGCCGTTGATGACTTTCAGGGTATCAGCTTTACTCCAGTTTGCACTGTGCTATTTATGGAGGAGAAAGTCACTTTCCTCCTCAATGTTTTCCACATTTGGGGAATCCCCACCAATTGTCATTTCTCTAGTGTTTAAAGAGAAGAAAGGTTGGAAAGAGGTGTATAGAGAGGACAGGCTAGTCAGAAGACATCCACTTGGACTGTTAGGTTTGACTATTCCTTAAGCTTCTCAGCCATCTGTAGTATGTGAATTTCTCTTACTATAGTCTAAAATAATCTTAAATCTCTCAATTGTTTTAATTTACAATGGCCTTTTTTCTTTGTATACATTCCCATCTTCAAGTGCACATGTACGGATATACACGTTTATGCATTGGGAAGGGGGTTGATGTTAGCAATTACCCTTGATCACTCTTCCACTTGATTCACAGAGGCAGGGTCTCCCAACCAAACCCAGTTGATTTGCCCTAGGGATATCGCCTCCATCTTCTAAGGCTGGAATTACAGTAAGATTGCTCAGCCTACCCAGTATTTACATGGATTCTGAAGATCTTAAGTCCAGTCTTCCTGCTTGTGGGTATGAACCACTGAGCCATTTTCTAGCCCTTTGTTTACTTACAACAAATATAATAATCTTGAAAAATTAAGCCAACATAGTTTAAAATTTCTCCTAAAATGTGCTTCTCTGTCACCTGAATCGAATCAGTATTTTATTTCCTTGAAGAAATGCAGGCATCAGTTGATAGGATACTTACTGCTCAGTTCTGCCAAATGGCTTTTCTGCTTTTCATACTGAATAAAAGTACTCTTGAAAGTCCAAAGACAGCATGTCACCCTTCTACGACCCACTTCCCTCCCTAATACGCAAGTGTGGTGATGTGAATGAGAACAGTCTGCCAGAGGCTCCAATATTTGTACACTTGATCTCCAGTTGATGGCACTGTTTGGGAATCTTTTGGAGGTGCATCCATGTTGGAGGAAGTATGTCACTAAGGACAGAATTTGAGTGATTCCTGTTTGCTTTTTGTTTTGTGCTTGCGGTTGAGGTGTGAGCTCTCAGCTCCCTGTTCCTGCCACCAAGGCTGTCACTTGCTGCCATGCCTTCCTGCCATGACGGACTCTTGTCCTTTCCAGAACCCAGAGCCAAAAAATAGATAATTTCTTCCATTAGTTGCTTTGGTCGTGTTGTTTATCACAGTAATAGATACCAACATTGAAGACCTTAACACAGACAGAGCTCTGGACAGGAGGCCATTCCAGTGATGTGCAAAGCTTGAGCCATAAAGGGCCCTAGCTGACAGTCCAGGAACTGAAGAAGATTGCTATCATCCAGGCTTGCATGGTGGTTATGAAGGATAGAGATGAACCCTTCCCAGCTGACAGTAAATCAGAAGTCCCATTTGCAAATTTTGCAAATTAGCAGCACCTTGCAGTTTTGTCTTCTATGTAAAAACTGCTGTTTTAAATAATAATAGGTTATTTAAAAACTCTTTATGGTCTGGCAGTATGCTAAGTACTTGCCTAGATTATCTTTTTGTTCTGTTTCCACATTAGTGTTATGCAAAGACGGTATTTCAGAGGTAATGGAGATTTGAGGAAGATAAATGCCTTGCTCCTGATGACCTGTTCAGAGTGTAGGAGGAAAGGACTCAAGATCAGCTAAGATCTCAGACTCTACAAAGCTGTCTTACCCCTGAGGTACGGTCGCTGTTCTGTTTCCCCATCCTTCAGATATCCTTATCTGCTCCCTAATCAAAAGAGGATAAACTATGTACAAGCCATTTACACTAGTTCAGAAATGTGCAATGTACTTCATTCAGTTTAAACTGCAGAATGGTGTGTGTGTGTGTGTGTGTGTGTGTGTGTGTGAGAGAGAGAGAGAGAGAGACAGAGACAGAGAGAGAGACAGAGAGACAGAGACAGAGTCAGGGAGAGACAGAGAGATCTGAGAAGGCCTCACAAAGGCTGCAGAATGATACAAAAATACACAGCCTTGGGTAGAGATGTAAGATGCTAAAAAGACAGTGATACATGAAGTTATATGCTGAGATAGATTTAACAGAACATGTATGGACAAGCACAGGTTATGCATGAGTAAAAAGCCACATGCCTTTGTACAGCACTTGCCATTGGAACTGTCAAACTCCTCCAGCCCATACTCTCCCTTGTGTGTGTGTGTCTTTCTTTTTATTTTTTAAACATACTTTCCTATTTATTCTTTAATTTTTTTTTTTTACAGTCCAGACTTTATCTCCCTCCCAGTCCACCCCCCAACTGTTCCACACCCCACACCTCTTCCCCATACCTCCAAGAGGATGCTCCTCCCACCCTCACCAGACCTCCTCACTCCCTGGGGTCCCAAGGTTAGGTGGGTCTTCTCTGACTGAGTCCAGACCCAACAGTCCTCTGCTGTATATGTGTTCCGGGTCTTGTATCAGCTGATGTATGCTGCCTGGTTGGTGGCTCAGTGTCTGAGAGATCCCAGGGACCAGGTTAGTTGAGACTGCTGGTCTTATTATAGGGTCATCCTCCTCTTCAGCTTCTTTCAGCTTTGCCCTAATTCAACCACAAGGCTTACCGGCTTCTGTCTATTGGTTGGGTGTAAATATTTGCATCTGACTCTTTCAGCTACTTGTTGGGCAGTCATGCTAGGCCCGTTTGTAAGCACACCATAGCATCAGTAACAGTGTCAGGCCTTGGGGCCTCCCCCTGAGCTGTATCCTGATTTGGGCCTGTCACTGGACCTCCTTTTTCTCCGGCTTTTCTCTATTTTTGTTTCTGCAGTTCTTTTAGACAGGAACAATTCTGGGTCAGAGTTTTTGACTGTGAGATGGCAACCCCATCCCTTCACTTGATGCCCTGTCTTTCTACTAAAGGTGGACTTTACAAGTTCCCTTTCTCCACAGGTTATTGTGTCCTAAAGACCTTGATAACATCTAGAATCAACAGACAGTTTGTTAGAAAGACACACAGACCCAACAGTCTGAAGGCCTCCCAGGGTATGTGTGTCTTTCTAACAGACTGTCTGTTGATTCTAGATGCTATCTAGGTGTCTGTCTTTAGGACACAAGAACCTGGAATGCCTCTGGAGATATTTACAACCCCCAAATCTGCTGATAGTAATATGGTTACCAGATGTTTTAAGGCAAAACCCTGAATTCCAGCATCCTAAAGGACTGAGCTCAGCTACCATGACTAACTGGTCAGTATTAAGGAAAAGCAGAGAGAGATTGACTAAATGTGGCCACACTGGGAAGAGGAAATGGGATACAGAGACGCCAAGTCAATTTTCAGTGACCAGATATGAGGTTTGGGTTTCAATAGAAGAATTTGGGCAGGGGCAGAGGACAACAGAATCAAGCAGTCCTGTTCAGGTCGGGCTGGTTGACTGCTCCATTAGCTCTGGTTCTGTAAGATTGTCTAAAAAAGTCCTGTCACTCCTCAGCATCTGTAAAATGACTAACTCCACTCCAGAGTTCAGCATCCTCATTATGGATTATTGACAGTGTGTGTGTGTCTGTCCTGGGAATGCCAGGTGACTCAAGAAAGGTTAATGAAATGATTTATCTCTATGCCCTTAGCCAGAGTAAGGGAGACAGACATAAAATGAAGGCAGATGCCAGGTTTTCTTTCTGATTTGGTTCCTGTAGGCCCAAGTGAGGAGCCACTGTTTTTCAGCATAAGTGGTTTTTCAATGCCTATTTTACTACCTCAATTGGCACTTAAAATTTAAAAACATTACTAAGGTATAATTTTTACAAAAGCCACCCCCATGGCAGTGCATAATTTGATGATGACTTTTAGTAAACACAATGAGTTCCGTCTTCACCCCCATATCCACTTGTGGAAGGTTTCCCAGCATCTTCCTATATTCTGAGGATGGCCATGCTCTTACTCTCAGACCTAGACCATCTCTGCACTTTCTGCTTGTGTGTACACTGCCTGTTTAAGATGCTGCATGCCAACACATTCTGGAAGGCCGTGGCATCACTTTACACCTGGCTTCCTCCCTGCTACTCCCCACTAGTCAACAAAGCTAAAGGCTCCCTCTGTGATTCTGAGGCTTACTACTAAGGAAGTATAGTATCTGGCAGGCTTGCAGCTGAATATGGAAAAACAGAGTCCAGAAATCATCTGCTCTTACGAGGTCACTCGGTTTGTCATACAGTCAGAGGCAACTTAATGGAAGTCTTTTCAAGAAATGGTTTTAGAAGAATTGAACACTTGGATTCACCAGACCCCCTGCCCCTGCCACACACAAAAGGCTGAAAAACCCTGCTCTCTAAACTACTCTAAACCCCTGCTCTAAACAAGAGCTTTAAACCACTGTTGGAAAAAAAGAGGAGCCACAGATTAGAAGATATTTGCAAGCCACACATTCCCAAAGGACTAACAACCATATTACATATATAGAGAACTGTTTTAAAATCACAATGATAAGGAAACAAATGAACCACAAAGAAAATGGGGCAGAAGGTCTGAACATAAAATACACCAAACAGCTACATGCTCAACACAGTCATTAGAGAAATGCAAAGCAAGTTCATAATGTGTCACTGATGTGTTAAGATTGACTAACATTTAAAAAACCAGCACAAAACAACCTTCAACATCAAGCGCTGGCAGGAATCAAAGCACTTGACTTCCTCTACATCTCAGGGCAATGTTTTAGCTTGTGGTGGTTAATCTTGACTATCAACTTGATGGGATTTAGAATCACCATGGAAACAGACTTCTGGGCATGTCTGTGAAGCACTAACTAGGTTGGGTTAGTTGAGGTGGGCAGGCGGCATCATCCACTGGCAGGGTCTAGGACTGAGTGAAAGGAGAAGGCCTGCTCTCACTAGCTTCATCTCCACCTTCTGTGGTGGCAACATGTCCAGGCACGTAATGCTCCTCCTGCCATGTCTTCTTTGCCATGATACCTTAGAACTGTGAGCTCAGAACAAATTCTTCCTTTCTTACCTTGCTCTGGTCAGGCATTTTGTCATAGCCAAAAGGAAAATAACTAATATACAAACTCTCTGGAAGATTGGCCTTTTGTAATAAAGTTAAACATGTACTTAGCATATGACCCAATGATTCTACTCCTAGATACTTTCTAAGAGACATAAAAGCTTATATCCCCTTGGGATTGTAGGCAATTTCTTATAGACATTTTACCTGTGATTCCATGAAGCTGGAAACATATGTCCACCAAATGCTGAGTGGTTTCACAACCTGGTACACCTGTGCTGTGATTACCACTCGGCAATAAAAAGAAACAAGCCTTTGTGTACAACCTGGATATATCTCAAATGTACAATGTGAAGACAAAGAAACCAGACTTGGAAGGTCACAGGTTGTTTAATTCCATTTATATGACATTCTTCAGAAGGGAAAGCACAGAAAAATGTCTAGTGGTGGACTAGGGAGCTAGATCATGTAAACATAAGGACACAAATTTGCAAGTTTGATATCCAGAATCCACGTGAAAGAGCTGAGTATACTGGAGTGCTTGCGATCCCAGTGCTGGAGAATCAGAGTGAGTACAGACATTACGTGAGTTAGAGCAGCAGCTTGTTTTGGAGAGGCTGAGTTCCTTGGGAGAGAACTCATTTATGCCAATCCCAGATTTCAGCATCATGTATGAAAATAAAAAGGAAGGACACGACGGCTCCTAGGTATAGTGGAGGAAAGTTTATTGTAGATAAAAGGGAGAACATAGCCAGAGGCAGGTACATCTGGGAGAGTCCAGAGTAAACATGACCCTGAGCTGGGCCATGTGAGGAGAGGACAGAGGACAGAGGACAGAGGACAGAGGACAGAGGACAGAGGACAGAGGGGAAGGGGGGAGAGGACAGAGGACAGAGGACAGAGGACAGAGGACAGAGGACAGAGGG
>JANHMN010000009.1:75765461-75791880 GCA_030674055.1 Rhabdomys pumilio
GAGGGGGGAGAGGGGAGAGGGGAGAGGGGAGAGGGGGGAGAGGGGAGAGGGGAGAGGGGAGAGGGGAGAGGGGACAGGGGACAGGGGAGAGGGGAGAGAGGGGAGAGGAGCCTCCAACCAAGAGACTGACATAGCCAAAATGGCTGGATTACATAGGGGCCAGAGGAGTTAGGGGAAGGGAAGCCCAGCCCAATACCTGGACTGGAGAGTTCAGGGTAGGGACAGGGTATGCCAGCTAGGAAGGCCCCTAATTGGAAGAGACTGAGGGTTGCCTGGAAGAACCTGGCAGCCAGCATCTGCTTTGATCTGTTAAAGGACACCTCAGTTATTAGCCTTTTGTTCTGCTTTTGAGACCATATACCCAGAAGCTTGTAGCCCAGTCAGTCAACTTGGAGGGCTCCAGGCCTGTGAGAGACCCTGTGTCAAAATACAAGCTGTACAGTGCCTAAAGAATGACACCTGAGGTTAACCACTGGCTTCCACATATCTATGTATACACATGCATAGGCACCTTCACACTACAAGATTGGAGGTTACTGAGGGTTAAAATGGTGGTGGGGGGGGGGCAGGGAAGAAATTGAAAAAGACACATAGGAGAACTGAGAGAAGCTGTCCTGTATCTTGATTGCAGAGGGCAATGACTGGAGTGGGGGCATCTGCTTACCTGAAGAGATAGGGTGACTTAAAGGCAGTGTCCACACCCTGTGATAAGCCTGAAAAGATAACCTCAGGGCTCTGCTTAACAGGAGCACTTACCAGTTAGCAAACGCAGATTCTGGTAACCTTGACGTATGGGGAAAGTATCTTTCTTAAGCTAATTATTAAGTATTCAATATAAGAAAAGGCAGTTTACCAAATTTAGCTTGCTTAGAAGACACATACAATTGTATTCCTCTAGTACAAATCTAAATATAGCCTTTCTGGCCATGTTTCTGGGCATGCTCGAGTTTTCCCTCCTTTAATACAGCTGTTAAGCATATGAAGCCCTCAGTTTCTGCTCCAGCTCTCATTCCCTTTCAGCCAAGCTTTCTGGTATGCATACAGTCTAATTCAGTTACCTCACTTTACAGCCTTTGTTGTGCCTGAGTGCAGTGCTTTTGCAAATCATGTTAAATTCTGTTTGCCCAGAATAACAATAGGATGCTGAATATACATGTCTGTTCTATTCATGCACTCCCCTAACTCTTAGAGTAACAGAAGAGTCTAATGCACTCTGTCCTCCAAGGAAGCTTCTGGTAAAACAGCAGAAGCATTATGAATAATTAAAAATGTGATATTTACTCCAGGAGAAAGATAAATCTTTGAAAAGTCTCTGCCAGCAGAAAGCTTCACAGTCAGATATCATAACCTTCCAAATACATCCTCAGTCTTCCCTGCGTCAAGGGACTTCAGTCAACTGTTAATGAGATAAAGGTGCCCAACCTTATCATTAGGGTGAGATAGGCTGAAAACTTCCTGTTGTATCTCATCATTCTCCATTGTGCGTAGCAGGTAGGTATCAGATGCCTAGCTTAGTGCCAAAAACCTGAGCTATAAAAACACAGAAACAAATAAAACAAACAGATTCAGGATGAATGTATTATGAGAGTTGATTTTTAAAGTGTCCAGACCATAGACAGTTAACTTAATTTCTTTGTTAGAGAGATTTTTTTTTTAATGCGATTGGTCATCTCACCTATCATTAGTTTACAATTGTGTGCTTGTGTGGGTAGGTGTATGTACACGTGTGGGTGGAGGCCAGAGGCTGATGCTGAATAGCTTCTCTCAATTGTTTTCCACCTTTGGTTTGTTTGTTTGTTTTTAAATCCACCTTTGTTGGGACTCCTCACTGAATCTGACCCTCATCACTTTGGCTAGGCTGGTCCACCAATGAGCTTTAAGGATCTGATTGGCTTCCCTGACTCCCCCTCCCCCAGCTCTGGGTTTTCAGACATAAGGGGTGTACTGTGTACTGGGACTGTGGTGAGGGAGGATTTACCAGAAAGCTTAAAACACATGCACTGGTACTGTGATTGCCTAGCAGTGAGGTCCTAGGCCCTAGCACAGTAAGCAAGCAAACAAAAACCAAACAAATGACACAGACTTGGATCTGACAAGTTTATCCTGATGAATCCCTTGAGTGTGAGGCAGACTTAGGTCTCAGCGCACACACTTTCGGTTGCCATAACTGCTGTGGCTTTTTGGTTTGGTGAGATGACCTTTTGTCTTTATGCAAAATCCTGCTTTCTTCTTAACAAGGAGGGTGAACTAACATCTGACAGTTGGTTAAGGAAGATACAAATATGTAAAGCACCTGCTCAAAGAAGTGCTAAGCTGGAAAACTACTTCTTCATACACTACAGAAATCCAATACTGTTTGGATTCTGTGTGAGGCTGAGCAGGTACATGTGAGTGATTAGACATGTCGTTGAAAAAAGAGCTTTCTATTATTAATAGTCTGAGATGCATGACTTCCAATTAGGCCTGAAACAAACACACTAACCTTACCCATTATTCATAATCACATTAGTGGTTTATTGCCATATAAATAGTTTGTGTAAACTCTCTATGATTTGCTATGATCCCACTGGACAGATTTTATAGCTTTCCTATGGTTTTGTACTTTGTCTTAATATAATTTCTGAGTACCCCTTTGAGTTTCTGTTACAGCATTTAAAAACCTGCAGCACTTCTGAACAGGAGGAATGCCTAACACACAGAGACCTGCCGCTAGCTACGCGGTCATCGTTCGCCTGCTTTTCCTCATTGATTTTTCTGGAAAGCTAATTAAGCTAAAAACTGTGCTGACACTTTGTATCTAATTACATGAACGAGAGAATGTGGTTTACGTAGATCTACGTACACCTCTAGCATGTATCTGTATCGCCTGAGTCTACACCTGTCTCCAACATGTATCCATATCCCTTGAGCATGACCTGTATCCCAATCAACTTCCCCATTTTTAGAGGTGGAGTCTTTTTCCTAGTTGTCTTCAGTTTCCCCACTCATTGTTTAGTGGCTCTTACCCCACGCTACATGGAAAAATGTTCCTGTTTCAGAGATTAAACTTCACAGATCTTTCGAAAATAAAAGAACATTTAAAACTCTTCACTTTTTCCTGTCTCTTTAATTCATTATTTAGAAACTGAGTAGGAACCTTTTACTGGAATTCTGTGTAAAAATCTAGCAACTGGAAGGTATGTTTGTGTGTGTGGAGTGGGTGTAAGTGTGTATATGCATAGGTTTGAGGGGAGGACATTGGATGTCCCGTGCTTTCACTCTCCACATTATTCTGAGACAGGTGTCTCACTGAATGTAAAGCTAAACTGGCAGTCAGCAGTCGCCAGCAGTCGCCAGCAGTCCCCGGCAGTCCCCCGCAGTCCAGTCTTTGCTCTCCCCACATCTCACCCCTAGCAGATATAGCTTATGCTCAATCAAAAAATTTTTTGTGAGCTCTGAAGATTTATATACAAGTTCTCATGCTCAGAAAACTATCTACTGAAGGCGATTACCGTTCAATATATTTTCAACTTTATCATTTAATGAATAAGGTCCATAACACATAGCCATTTCAGCTGCAGAGGCCATCAGCACTCCTTTATTAGGTACCAGAACCTGTATATACATTTTTTTTATTTATCTGTGTAGCCTTGGCTGTCCTAAAGCTCACTCTGTAAACCAAGTTGGCCCCAAACTCACATAGATCTGCCTGCCTCTGCCTCCCAAGTGTTGGGTGCTGGTGATGCACACCTTTAATCCCGGCACTCAGGAGGCAGATGAAGGCAAATATCTGTGAGTCTGAGGTCAGCCTGCTCTAGGACAGCCAGGGTAACACAGAGAAACTTCATCTCAAAGAAACAAAACAAAAAAGAATACATACATAAATACAGACACATCACACATACATACATATGCACACATATACATGCACACACATATACATACACACATACATAATCATACAAAGATACATGTGCATACACACATCCATACATACATGCACACATCCATACTTACACAGATACCTACATACACGTGCATTCATACTCACACACACATATATACACATATATATGCATACCTGCACACATACATACACATGCATATATTCATACACACACACAAACATGCATACATAGACATGCACACACATCATACATGCACATTGCACATATACATGGATACATACACATGCACCCACACATATACAGTCTTCTACTTACTCTTGGGTTTCACTGATCTCTGTACAGAGGGAGAGTGCCAGTCTCTCTCTGGACTTGTATGGATCTGTAGCCAGTTCATAGATAGAACAGTTAACCACACTGTTGTCAGGAAAATGTGGGAAGGAGAACGAGCCTTCGATTCTGTTCTCCGTCTTTGGAATAGCAGTGCGATAATTGTCCTAAGCCTGTGCCATCGCTGGGTGCTGGCAGCTATTTTCACAGCAGTCTTCAGAGAAATTGTCTTTAGTAAACTGCATCAAAGAGACTTCCCCATCCTACAGGGTTAGATACATCTAAGGAAGCTCAAGATATCCGTGAAGAGAAGCTGTGTGGAGAAATGGGTGAGGAACCTGAGGTCATAGCAGTGGGATCATTTCATCATGGGTACTACTCCTTTCCCATCTTGTCCTAACTTCAACTCACAGAAACATTAGCAAAACAAATGGTTTTGTTTTAAGCCAATACACCTTGGGGTTTATTTATCAATAGACAATTAAGGGCAGCCCCCCTTTCCTGTTGAGCTCTCATTGTTATTCCTGGAGATCAAGACAGATCCATCAGAAATGCTACTTCCTTCTTAGGCCTCACTGGGCTCTCTCCTTCCCCCACTAAGTGGGGCTCCTCTGCCCTCTTGCAAAGCAGCAGGCACACGTGATACAACTGAGCTTTGGCTGTGTGGACAAAGGGTGGGGAATCTGAGGAGCTCACTCATGCTCCTCCAGACTTTTACACCTCTGAACTCTTAACTCAGCCCACAGAAGATTCTAGCAGTAACAGGAGTAAAGAGAAGCTTCTACACAAATAAAGCATTCCATTACAACCAGTTATGTTTAGTGAATACAAAACAATACTGAAATTAAACATTTGTGCATTTATGTGTACACATGCTAGAAGGTGTGCAAACACGTTCAACTGTGTAGAGACCATAGGTCAATGTTGTATGTCTTCTTTGATTGCTGTCAATCTTGCATTTTTGAGAGAGTCTCTCTCTGAACCTGGATCTTACCAATTCAGCTGGTCTGGCTGGTCAGCTCTGGAGGCAGCTGTCTGCGTCCTCAGTGCTAGGAGTACAGGGTCATGCCAGTACTCGGCTTCTATTTGAGTGCTGAGGAGCTAACACGAGCCATTATAATTATGTAGCAAGCATTTACTGGCTAAGCCATCTCTGCCACCTTTCACTGAAGTGATTTTTAGGCAGTATTTAAAATATTTCAATCTTTAGTGAGTATAAAAACCAGGCAATGCTTTTCAGGCCTGTGAAGGTCACATAGTCCTTCAGTGTCAGAGGATAAAGTAGATTTTGTGCGAGTTTCTCAGTGACATCAGTGTTTGGCCTTCAGTTCATGGTACTTCTGCAGGAGCCCAGGACTGTCAGAGGATGAGACCAGGAAGAGATGTGTTGGGTTTGTATCACTGTAACAATCACCTGGGAGGACCCACTTAAAAAGAGAATTTACTTGGGTTCCTAGTTCCAGAGGTTTCAGATTATGACAGCTGGCGTTGTTACTTTGAGTGCATTGAAACAGAACATCATGGTGCCAGTCAGGCAGTAAGGCAGAGGGGGGAGCTCAGGGTCCCAATGTCCCTACCAAACTCATGCCTCTAAAGACCTTCAACACCTATAATTCTCAGTAGCACTAGCAACCAAGCTTCTAGTGGGCCTTTGGGAGACGTTAAAACTTAAATAAGGGGATCCAATGAGGTGAAGGATTAGTACCGCATAGATCCAGACAGGATCTCCTCAGCAGGTCCTAGAGTCAAACACAACTGTGGTTTAGGATGTTCTGGGATGCATCTGTGAGGCTGAGGTCTGGAAAGTCTGTGTACATAAATTCTGAAGTGGTTTCATTTAAGGCAACCTTGCAGAACAATCTTACATGACACATACACTCACACTCAGCTTGGAAGGGCATGGCTCCTTTCTGCATGGAACACTCCTGCTGTTCTTTCTGTGTGCAGAGGGTGTGTATTTTTTTAAAAAGGCTTATTTATTTTATATATATGAGTACACTGTGGCTGTGTTCAGACACACCAGAAGAGGGCATTGGATCCCATTACTGATGGTCTTGAGCCACCATGTGGTTCCTGGGAATTGAACTCAGGACCTCTAGAAAAGCAGTCAGTGCTCTTAACCACTGAGCCATCTCTCCAGGCCAAAAGTGTGTGTATTTTTAATGTGCTTTTTCCTAAGCAATTGCCAGGTACATGAAGTCTGAGATCTACCAACAGAAGAGCCAAGCAGCTATAGTCTTTCCCTCAGCTCCTTAGCACCTGGCCTCCCAGATGCTTCTCTCCTGCCACCAGAGGCAACATCTAAATGAAGAGATCAGAAAAACTTGGAGCACAGTGTACTTGAAATGGCAATAAGATAGCCATGACACCAATAGGCTTTAAGAGACAAAGACTGAGAACTACTAGCTTGTACAGGAGATTTCTCTTCCAAGCCTAGGCATAGCTCCGTCTCTTAGGGTGCTTGCACATTTTTTTCTTTCCTTGGGGTAGGGTCTCATGTACTCTGGACTGGCCTTTAACTCACATGTAGCAGAGCTCTTGATATTCCTGCTTCCATCTCCCAAGTGCTAGGATTATGAGTGTTGTATACACCTCCTGGGTTACTTTCTTTTTTGGTAAGCATTTCATTTGGAATCATGATCCCCCACCTGACATCCTGAAATACAGACTGTGAGTCATGCATGATTTCAGAGGTTTTTCAAATATAATCCCTTCACTTAATATCAACACTGCTGCATTCAGAGCACTAATCAATCCAGTCTGGCAGGCATTGTATTTCAAAACTATCACACAAAGAAATTTCCCTTTCAAGACACTTCCCTCCATTGCTGTCAAAGAGAAGCCCATTTAGAGCAAAATCAAAATCAAGGGAGCAGAAATAAGTCTGCTGGGAAGAAAATGAGTGTTTGCAGGGGGAATGAGAAGACAATGAAAGCATCCGCTCGGAGTCAAGTGAAGACCAGAGCTCTCCGAGCGACGGCATAACTAAGTGCACTTTGACCTCTGAGGCTTCCTGCAGACTACCGACAACATGGATAATGTCAAAGGATTCTTGTCTTGCCAGTGTTCTCAGTAACAGAGCAGTCAATCAAAGATTCACAAAGTCTCATAAGACTTTGAAAAACAGTTTAATGCCCAAAGCAAGAAGAAGAGGCTCAGGAGCTGCTGAGGATGCCTGCTGAGGGACCACACATAGCATGAGAGAAGGGATACTTGCCTGTTCTGTAAAAGCATATCCATGAACCTTTCTAGTGCTTCTATCTCCAAGCTGAGAAATCAAATAATTGTTTTCTTTCTTCTGACATGAGGGGAGAAAATACTTGGTGGTGGGAAGAACAAGACCTTGGTCATATAACCTATGGTCCTATCTGAAGGCAGCTGTTCCAGGCATATCTGCCATACGAGTTTGTAAACTATTCTTTTAATATGTTTTAAAAGTTAATCCTGTAATGTGACTGGCAATTTACATACATGACAACTATGTAAGGAGAAATATTCTAGCAAAGCATGCTGATATTTCAGTAACATGTAGGTAATTGTTTAACTTTTTTGTAATTCATCCTTCCTTTGCCTAGAAGTCAAGTGCCCTATTTGAGTACACTGCCCTAGGGTGTCTGAAGCTGTCTGACCACTTACCTCCTGGTGCTTGGGTGGTTTTCACTCTCTTAGCAAGTGAGACAGCTCTTTTGTGTGCTTTCAACCAGTAACACTGATTATAGTTGACATTTCTATCTAGTTTTTCTTGTCCTTCCTGCTGTGAGAGGTAGGAAGCTGACAAGAGGAGAAAAACTCAGTAAGTAGAGATAAGGATGAGAACCACAATAACAACAGCAACAAAGGTAATAAATATGATTGTCTATTAAGTACCTCTTAGGTTCTTAAAAGTCTATAGTTGAAGCTGGGCATGGTGGTACATACCTGTAATTCCAACTCCCAGGGGCTAAGGCTGAAAGATGGCAAGTTCTAGGCCAATCTGGGCTACACAGATAGATTCTGTTTTTTTAAAAAAAGAAAGTAAAGGGGCTGTAGGGACCACTCAAGTGTTAAGAGCTCCTGCAGAGAACCTCAGGTCAGTTCCCAGCACGGAGTTCCAGTGGCTCACAGCTGTCTGTGACTCCAGCCCCAGAGGATCTGATTCCTTCCTCTGGCCTCTGTGGACACCTGCACACACATGGTTCACATACAGACAGGCAGGGTGTGTGTGTGTGTGTGAATGTGAATGTGCACGGGTAAATGCATGCACACGTATAAATACAATTAAGTTAAATTAGAAAGACCATCTTTAAAAACATCAAGTCTGTACCTTTTGGATACAGAGTTTGGCAAAAGAGATCTTACTAGTGTGGATCTCGGAAGTATCATGCATATAATTAATGTTATATTCTGGTTAATTCATGAGAAGTGTATGAGTTGATTTTCTTCACAGTGATGTTCAATCAAGCATGCTAGCATTAATAATTAACAGCACCAAGGTCTCATAAGATTGCTGGCAGGTGCTAGGGCACTGGAGAAACACTAATTTCTACCCCTTGCTAGCAATTTTAATCTTCTTCTTGATTGTGGTAATCTAAGTATTGTAACTGATAGTTAAAGTAGACAATGCATTCAATTACATATATAATAATGTTTAAGGGGCTGGAGAGTAGAATTACATACCAATTCAAACAATATTTCAAGACATGATTTGCTCAAAATATTGTTAAAGAACTCTTTAGGGGGCTGGAGAGATGGCTCAGCAGTTATGAGCACTTACTGCACTTTCAGATAACCCGGGTTTAGTTCCCAGCATCCACACTGGTGACTTAAAACTGCTTGTAATCCTGGTTCCCCTAGGGGAACCAGTGCCCTCTTATGGCCACTGTGTGCACACACACATATACAAAAATTAAATAACTCTAAAGATTTGCAAGTTTCTACTGCTCCTTTCCCAATATCTCAGTCACAATCACTGGAAATGGGCTGATCAGTGGTTCTCAATCTCCCTAATGCTGTGACCGTTTAATACAGTTCCTCATGTCGTGGTGACCCCCAACCATAAAATTATTTTTATTTCTTCTTCATGACTGTGATTTTGCTATTGTTATGAATCATGATGCAAATACTTGTGCTTTCAGGTTGTCCCAGACAACCTTATGAAAAAGTCATTTAATCTCCAAAGGGGTCGTGACTCACAGGTTGAGAAACCACTCTAATGCTTAGCACATCAGCAATATGAAAAATCTAAGCTTGTGAACAAGACACACATTAAAACTATGGGTTAGCTAGGCATGGTGGTGCACGTCTTTGATCCCAGCACTTGGAAGGCAGAGGGAGATGGATCTTTGTAAGTTCAGCCTAGTCTACAAAGAGAGTTTCAGGACAGCCAGGGCTGTTGCATAGAGAAACTCTGTCTTGAAAATCCAAACCAACCAACCAACCAACCAACCAACCAACCAACCAACCAACCAACCAACCAACCAATCACAACCACCACCCCCCCCCAAAAAAAACCCAAACACCAAACCAAACCAATAGGTTACAACTAAATTAATAACCCTCAACAGCAATATGTGAGACTTCACTTCCCCATAACAGCTTTGAATGCCCACATTTCCAGGACTTGCACTTGGGGAGAACTTTGTGAATATGTCAATGGGCAGAGAATGGAAAAGAAACTCAGACTTACGACGCTGGGATGAGGAATGTTCCACCCTTCTTCAGTTCTTCTGAAACACTTCTCTTAGAATGCAGGCACAAAGAGTTTACACACAGGAGTACTACTGTTGACTACCTCCAGAACACCAGCCATGACTTCCAAGGTGAGGCTACCTGCAGCACTGCAGCCTTAGAACACGTCTGGCCATGCCATGTCTACTGAGCAACTGCTGGTTTTCTAGCCTTCTGTACTGAGGAGCATGTACCCAGCAGCATAGAGCTGGAGCAGTTTGCTATATGGAGACAGGATACTGCTTAAACTAACCCTAAAACCTATAGCTCTTGCTTTGGGACTGAGCATGGGATAAGTTGGAAGGGACCTGAGCAAGCAATGGCTTAGAGGGACCCCAAGGACATTTTAGAGTCTAGGAGTGAGAGCTGGAAAGAAAGTAAGGGACAGGTTACTGGAGAATGGGGACAGGGGCAAATCTTCATGGTGTACTAGTGTGGTGTTGTCCCTAAAGTCAATGTTATATTGTTCAAAGCAGTCAGCGACCTGGGCCAGGAGATTTTCAGGCAGAATGCTGACAGGCTGTGTGTAAGGGAGAGAATGGCTGGACGCAAATACCATTGCTTCTTTTAATCACAATCTCTCCATATATTCAAGAAGTTGGGATGAAGTTGTGGAGCTGGAGCAGCAGCACCAGAAGCCAAGGGCGTGACTGTAGATCTGTTAAGGCCTCAGAGTCTTACCGTGGCCCACTGCAACCTTTCCGACATAACAAATGCACTGAAGCTTAAGGAAGACTTTCTGTTAAGCAGCAGGGGACCTGGACCTATGGATGGCCATGTCTCATAGGTGTCATGAGAGTCCCAGGCGGAAAGCCATGGAGTGATTTGTGAATGTGTTTTTTGTCTAATAAAGCAGGATGGAAATGAACAAACAAAACTCCCTATGGTTTTAAACAATTTGTAGCTCGGAGCAAGAGGAAGAAATAATAATGGGGAGAGATTGTTGCCTGCCCTCACCCCACAATTTGAACAGTCAGGAAGTTATCTTGTTGTAGCTGTGCCACTACAAGGGTGTATGGCTCTATATGGAAAGCACAGACTTCCTGGGCGGCAGTCTTTTTGAGGAGGGCCCACCCAGGTCACCCTCTACTTGCCCTATTCTTGCATATGAGCAATAGGTCAGCAAGCATGTAATTTGTCTCTCTGGATTACAGCGCTTCAGAACACTTCTCATGGGGTCTCCTCCATACTTAGCTCTGACAGGAAATGCCACTACAGTCAGAGACCAGCATTCCTGAAAAGGAGCTTAAGTAGGAGCATTGTTGTGAGGATATGTGAACTGTTGTGGCCAGGAGGGAAACTGGCAGGAAATATCAGTCAAATGGGGCTGCATGTTCTTACGCTGTGATTTGATTTTCGTTTTATGGCAACCTGTGTAGGACCCTGAATGCCAGCAACTACCAATACCAGCTTGGTTTTCGAACTCTTCTTTCTCCTTCCTCCTTAGTTCTAGCCTCAACATTCTGCATGTTGTGACTCAGAGGTCTGGTTTCCAACACTTCCTTCCTTCCACTGTCTCTCTAATGCATCCTCCCAAGTAAAGGGGTGGGACTAACAAAATGGAAGTCACCTCATGCTTCTATCTAGTTTAAAGCTCTTGAGTTTTCCTTTGCCCACTGCTCATGTGAAGCACAAGGCCCTGCACACACTGCTCTTGGCTATCTCTATGGCACAATTTCTCATTCTTCCATTTTCAGTTGTTGATAAGTGACTTCTGATAACCTATCAGTCAGTCTACCTCATAGCTTCATGCCTCTATTCAAACAATGTCCCATCTAAATTCCCTAGAAATGATACAACTCTCTCTCTAGGCAGCACTCTTGCACAGACCCTTGCTTACCTTGCTTAAACAGCTTCTATGTGCCCCTCCCAAAGAGAAGCCCCACACATCTATAAGGAAGGAGAGTCATTTACCAACTCTTAGCATAGAACTGTTGACTTGGGTTTTTTTTTTTGTTGTTGTTTGTTTGTTTGTTTTGTTTTGTTTTGGTTTTCGAGACAATGAGACCACACATTTCATTTGGAAGAAAATGTATCTCATTTTTGTTTAAGTACGAAAGCGAAATCATAGTTCCTAACACACAGGATATGCTTAATAGTTATTTATAAGACAGAAGCTTAAGCAAAAAATGCTTTTAAACAATACTATTTCATTAAAAAGGCAAGTGATTAAAAACAGACCAACCCTAGGGCTAGGGACCTGGGGAGACAGCTCAGTGGTAGAGTATTGGTCTAGTACATGTAAGGCCCTAGGCTGGATCCCAGTACCACAGAAATAAACAAACCAAACAACAAGCAATCCATCAAACAAACAACAACAACAACAACAAAAAAAAAAACCCACCAACCAACCAACCAACCAACCAACCAACCAACCAACCAACCAAACGGATATCATTAAATTGACAGCAGAGATTGACATTTTAAATGATTACTATCTTCCAAAGGCTAGAACTTTTTGATTCTATCCAGTCTATCAAAAACAAAAAGGAAAAATATTCATAGTGTGGGAAGGCAAAGGCGCTAACACCACAGACCAAGGGTACCAGACTTCTTTGGAGACCTAGAGGATAGAAATCCTGGGCAGTAGGATTTGTGAAAGGCACCAGTATTATACAGCTCAGATATACAAAAGGATACACTAGAGATGAGTGTCCTTTCATCATGCATAACAAGATGGAACTAAAAACACACGGACACACAAGTGCTAGGGAGCTTGTCCCACCCATTCACCTGATGTCCTAACTTTATGCCAAGTCCAGTTGTACTTTCATATAAGAACAGGCCTCGAAGGCTAAAGCATTTCTGAGCACCATGGCTTCTGTTTTTACATGGCCAGAACGTGGATACTCTTACTCATATTTACAAAGGAACAACAAGCTAGGCATAGAGGCTCATGGGTAGATCTTTGGGGCCCACTGGCAAAGCCTAGCCTGCTTGGTTGGCTCTAGCCATGAGACCATCTCAAAAAGCAGGAAAGAGTAGATAGCATCGGAGGACTAATATACCCAGGGTGGTTGTCCTCTGGTCTACACACACACACACACACACACACACACACACACACACACACACGCGCGCGCGCGCGTGCGCGCACATGCATACCTGTATGTACATGAATGCACACAGATACGTATAAAAGAACAATAACAAAAGCTGAACAAAAATGGAAATAAACTGTTATTTGACTTAGAAGTTAAAAACATGTTTATAAATAATACACGTGTCACACAAGCCTCAGGAAAAAAAATATCTGAAGTAAATGAAAGCTAAAACAGACATCAAAATCCGCAGGTTTGTGGGATGCAGTGAAATAGTACTTGCAGGAGCTACACTCGCATCAGGAAAGAGGGACGCCCAACATCAGTCACAAATCCCATCTTAGGAAGGAGCTAAAGAACATCAATTTAAGCCTAAAGCAAACCAAAGAAAGAAAAATTAAAGCTGAAATCAATATCATTAAAATAGAAACATCAAGAGTAAATATCAACTAAATTAAAAAAATGTGATATGAAACTATGTAGCTAGGCTAGGGAGGAGGAGGAGGAGGAGGGAACGAGAGAGAGGCAGCAGGTACTGATGTTAAAGGAACAGTGATGCAATGTCAACAGCTACTGCTTCAGAGGAATTGGGTCAACTGGCACTAAGAAGTGGGTAATGGGAGCAGCCTGACGGCCAGCACTGAGTCACACCCCAGAAGAGAAGGCATCAGGCATCGATGGCTTCACAGAGTCAAACATTTAAACATTTAAAAAGACAAGTCACTGTCATATCAGTGACCTCTCCGCACATTCTTCCAGATGCAGAGGTGGAGGAGACTGTCTCCACCTAGTCTCTGAGGCCCAACACTGAAGCCAGGTAACGACACTAAAGAGGGGAAGCCCTCAACAATATGTTAGCAGACTGACTCAGGTAACAAGAACAGGTGACCACAACCTAGTGAGGTTTGCTCTAGGCCTGCAAGGCCAGGTCAACATAGAAAGTCTATCAACAGAACCCACCACTGCTGTGGGATAAAGAAGAAAACCCCACAAGACTGTTAGCATCAGATGTAGAAACAGCCTTTCCTAAGAACCAATAGCCATTCATAATGAAACTCCTCAGCAAGCTAGGGTCCACATACATGTAACTGTGCAATTAGTGAATTCCGTAAACACTCAAATGGGAGGCACTGATGTTCCTGACTGTACGACCATGCAACTAATGATAAAAACCCTGTAAGTAAGTGAAAGACACTGTATGTTCCTGATATGTGCTAGCTAACAACTAATGAGAAAAAGAAATCTAATCCTTAAACAAATGAGAAGATACACTAAGTTTCACATATGTACAACTAAGCAACTAATGAAATCCTGTAAATAGATAGATAGATAGATAGATAGATAGATAGATAGATAGATAAGATATTTTATGTTCTTGGTTTCAAAGACTTGGTATTAAAAGTTACCAACTCTTTTCATGTTCAACAAATTCCAGTGTAAACCACTTCATAGAGATAAGCAGACTGGTACTAAATTTTATGTAGAAAAGGCAAAACCCACCAATAACAGAGATGACAATACTGAAGGACAAGGAATTCTGACAGGACAGAACAGCAAGCTTTACCAAGAGTCTGCTTGTGAAGACAGCATGGTCAGGGAGGACAGGTAGCCAGACACAGAACCAGCAGAGAATACAGAAAGACACACAAATGAGAGCAGCTATTGAAGGAGAAATGCTTTCCCCAAGAGATGGCACCAGAAAAAAACTGCACACCTATCTCAAAAAAAAAAAAAATCAGTCAAGCCTTTTATCTTTCCAAGACCTTTACTCCAAATGGATGATAGATATAAACATAAAAGCAGAAATATAAGAAGAAAACGGAAGAGACAATCTCTGTGACTGTGGGTTGGTTATGAATTTTAAGATAAAGCATCAAAAGTGAAACTCATGAAAGAACAAGAGGGATACTGTGAACTTCATTAAAGTCACTTTTTCTGCTCAGTGAAAGTCATTGTTCAGGACATGCGGCTATACTACCACCCAAGAGAAAAGCCTTTTCAGAATACTATGCTTGGTAAAGGACCTGATAAAGTACACAGAGAACTGCATCACAGTAACACACACACACACACACACGAACACACACACGCACACACACAGATACACACAGAGACACAGACACACAGACACAGACAGGCAGACAGACAGACACACACACCTGCACACATGCACACATGCACACAGACCCACACACACATGCACACACACACACACACACACACACACACACACACACACACACAGAGACAGGCAGACAGACAGACACACACACCTGCACACACGCACACAGACATACACAGACCCACACACACACGCACACACACACACACACACACACACACACACACACAGGCAGACAGGCAGACACACACACCTGCACACACGCACACAGACATACACAGACCCACACACACATGCACACACACACACACACACATGCACACACACACACACACACTGAGACACAGACACACAGACATACAGACACACACACAGACATACACAGAGATACACACAAACGCACCCCTCTGTGCATCAGTGGCAGGGAACTGTAGATTATTACAGAGATCTACTACTTACCTCTTGCAATGACTAAAATCTAGAAGAGTGACAAAATCAATGGCTTGCAGCAGTGCAGAGCAGCAAGAACTTTATGTATTTCACATAAAATGGCTACAGACACATAGGACTTCTGAGATTTCTCTATCCCATGATAAAATCACTCAACTGTCTTTCTCAGACACCCAGCCTGTTGAACTGATTCATGACTGTTATTTGTCCCCCTTTGTCGGGCATTTAAGGACTCCACATTTAGTGATCTTTACTTTTATAATTCATTATAATGCAACAACCAAACAAATGTTTCACATTTTTACTAAGGTCTTATAATTTTAAGTTGGCAATGATTTTATTTTCAAATAAGGAACATTATGGAATATTTGGATTATTTTGGGAATGAAGAATTGACTTAAATATTTGGCATGCTGAAGATCAAAGGAGTTTCAAGCAACTTGCAACTAAAATGTAACCCTCAGAATAACATGTTATGGTGATAAACGAATCTTTTAATAGTAGAAAATGATAACTTACCGACTTCCTAGCAAGACTCCAGAAGTGCCAATTTTTTTCTTTTGCTGGAATTTCACCTTTTATTTATTGTAACTCTCTGAAAATAGGAAGTCATGACTCATATGCAAATTTTTACCAAGTACCAAATAAATAACAAATCATCCCTAATTAAGGCATTGTTTAGAATTCAGAAACCTTTTTTTTTTTTTTTTTTTTTTTGAACACCAATATGGGGTGGGAGAATTAACCATTGGAAAAGATTCAGATTACTTAGCTGTGGCTGGAGATCACATTATGGATACATTTATTTTGAGCAAAATTGCATTTTCATTGTGTTTAGTAGCAACAACTCCTTATTAAAAAACAACAAACAAACAAACAAACAAAAAACTAAAAGAAAGAAGGACAGGAAACTAGATCAAGTAGGTGCTGGAGCTCCACTGTGTCAAAAGCCAAAGAAGAAGCAAAGAGAAAACAAAGGCTAGCCAGTTGACGGAACTCAAGGTTCAAAGTTCAGACATAAGGTGAAGCAGCTTGTTGGACTTCTGTCAGACTCAAGCACCAAATGCTTGTGTATTTGTTAAACTGGTTGTTATCCTGCTGGAAACAAACAGACAAGGGAATGCAACATGAAAGAACCTAAATTCAAGATCCTTGATAGACAATAGACTTTATACTATTGTCTTTAGAAAAAGGTCTTGTTAAACCGGGGTCCAAGGGGAATAAGGACAGGCTCACGGCAAGAAAAGAGAAAGCTAGGTAATAGAATCCATGTCACATTCCAGCTAAGGGCTCAGCCTGTTAAAGCAACTTATTCCATTCTTGATTTATATGAACTTTTCAAGGAGGCATTACAAGATGTTTGCCTGGAGTCTATTTTTTCTTTTGAGGTCAGATCTGATTCATGGTGAAGAGAACATGACCCAGATATTTTGGCAGCACATGTGACTCTTTTCAGACCTGATCCTGGGAACAAACAGACCCACTTGTTGATTTCTGTATGTGAGTGACATTAGCCCATGGTGTATGACAGTCATGAGAACACTGTTTTTGCCAGTGAGAGTTAGGATGAGTTTTATGAATCATCTTCAAACATCCTGGATGTTTATCTACTCCACATGTGGAAACACTTTTTTTTTTTTAACATAAATGTGAAGAAACGTAACCTTTAATGCACACAAAAATTTATTCTCTGGAAAATTGGACTGCCATTAAAATCTCCTTAGACTGGTGTAGTTTTAACATTTTTACACACAGGTCAGCATTTTTTTTTTTTATGTAATACAATTATACAAAAGGAAAAAGGCACCGCGATAGTCGGTGTAGAGTACAAAAAACGGTATGAGAGTTTAAAGGCAACGGACGGGCAGCACGACTCCAACGACACAAAGGGGGTTCAGCCATTCACTCTACAAAATGACAGCTCACACACTCGTCATCTTCTGTTTTGACCAAGTGCATATAAATATGTGTTAACAGCACAGCACTGCTGATGACCACACGGACACACTATGTACATGGACATACTATGCACAAGGACACACTATGTACATGAACATACTGTGTACATGGACATACTACGCACACGAGCAAAGTCCACTCCTGGGTGATGACCACATGGACATACTATGTACATGGACATACTATGCACACGAGCAAAATTCATGGGTGATAACCACATGGACATACTATCTACACGGACATACTACGCACGTGAGCAAAGTCCACTCATGGGTGATGACCACATGGACATACTATGTACACAGACATACTATGCACGTGAGCAAAGTCCACTCATGGGTGAAAGTCACTAGCAAACAGTTCAGACACAGTTGAGACCAAAGGAAAGACCAATAGGCAGCACGTTTCTTCAGGTTGGTTGAGACAATTCTGCTCACAGAGCAGTTAAACATCATCATTCAGCTATACCTATTATTAGAAAAATAAGTAAGAAAGCTCCGTAGAAACTAGACTATTAAGGAAGCCTCTTGCCTCAAAAACTCAAAGAAAGGAAGAGAGGAGAGGGAGGGGAGGAAGAGAAGGGATACTGAATAAAAAGACCCACCAATTGAGTTTTTCTATAAAAAGTGCATTATCTTTGAGAAGCAATGCCCCAGAGTAGTGATGAGCCTCTTGGGATTTAGAAAAAGACTAGGTCACAACACATATCAGACTCTAACAGTTCGTAGCTCAGCACTGAGAAACAGTACCGATACACTTGCTTATTTTGGAATTCAGGTACAAGTCTAGCCAAGTTGCTAGGACATGGCTGTCACTGTCAGCTCAGGCAAAGGCTGTCACCTTCATATCAGCTCTAAAGTTCCTCAGAATTGCTATATTGTTTTTGCCAAAGTTATTGTAGTAAAACTATGTATAAACATAATAAATTAATATTTAAAATATGTTACTGCTACAATTTTTCTCTTGGTAAACTCAAATTATTTAGAAGCATCACCATACATTTCGAGCTGTGCTTGAAATAATTGCTCACAACACTTGAGTACAGCGTCAGTACATTTGTCAAAGTTGTCCTCGTTTCCTCCTGGCAAACAAATGTTGGTGAATTACAGGACATATTAATATCCTCAGCATTTATCCAATAAAGCTGCCAAAATGTCATCCTTGCATTTAAAAAGCCCTTCCTCTAACTTTATGATATTAACTTCAGCTTTATAGTTTTGGAAATTGTTTGTGTAAAGTAATCTGAGAGAGATGAGGAGAGAATGTGATCTTTCATTTTCAAGAAGCTTGCTTCCTCACGGTTACCCAGAGACTATAAACCTTACCAACACCACATCAAGACTTAATCTATGGGCACGGAAACTGCTGCCAACAATAGTAGATAAGAAACCAAAGTATTACAGCCCAGTGCTGCCAGCCAGGGTTTCCTAGGGAACTCACTCAGATCTAGACGCTCAGGCTTTCTCTGCACCAAATGAAACAGAGTCTCTGGCTAGAACCTGCACAGAATTCTGGTACATGACAACTTGGGAGCTACTGTCTGTTTAATAAGGGGGAGATGGATGGGAGTCAAACCAGTATTTTTTTTTCTCATCTTCTAATAGAACTCACCATGTACTTTCCCACACAACCCCAATGCCCTGCACATGCCTCTCTCTACATATCTTACAGTGTAAGATACCTCTTATCTCTACATATCTCTCTCATATCTTACAGTAAAATACACCACCTGATGGTGTCTCAATACATTAAAACACAAAAACACAAGATGAGGGCAAACTGTCTATCCAACCTATAGTCTCTACAACAGCACATGACACACAGATGGGGTATGTATGTATGTATGTATGTATGTATGTATGTATGTATGTATGTATATTAGGAGAAAAGGAAACCTACTCAGTAGACAAGGTTCACAGAAGACATTCACAGGGGTAGTATTGATTCTACCACAGAGACTTCACTCATCAGCATTTGCTGTGTGCCTCCTATTAGCCAAAGGGCTCATAAAGACTCTAGGATATAGCAATCACTAACAATGACAGGGAAGAGGGTATGTGAGAATCGTGTCTAATACTAACAAACTTTAACAAAAGAAATATAAACAAACTTGGGTAAGTGTACAAAGGAAGGCAACAGTCTTTCCTCTGATTCCTGACACAAGTACAGGTCAGCAGACATTCCGTCATTTCCCAGGGTGGAAAGGTGTATACAGGAAATGGAAATACCTTGGTCGAGAAGAACAAATGAGTTAATACATCTTCAGAATATAAGGACAGTGTAGACACAACAAACAAATCTCAAGTCCTTAAATACAAATCACTCATGAACTATGATGTCAAAGTATGGTTTGTGTCCTGAGAAGGCAAGCACTGTCTTTCCAAGCTCTGTTCTCTTGGGCTCCTCTCTGCCATTCTGATAAGCTGGGCAGCACTTGCCCCATATGATGCTGCTCCTTTCACCCATAATAAATCGGGTTAAGACACAATGCGCATGAGTGGGTTTGGAGCAATCCCACTTCTACTGGGTTTACTTAAGAGGGGCAGCCTTAGGGGGTCAGCTCAGCTTCTCCATGCAGCAACTTCTTCATGAATAAAACACTGTTGATATTACCTGCCTCTTAATATTTTGTGAGTCAAATAAGACAGTACATTATTGTGTTAGTTCTTTACTAAGTTACAGCGGTTAACTATCACCAGTACTGTCACTGTGGAGGGCACAGGTGTGGTTTTAAGGTGCTTTACTGCATGCCTCATCTCGTTTCAGTATCACTGACTGGTGACAGTGATGCTGATGTCTGTGTTCAACTGACAGATGAAGAGGGGGAATCTTGGATTATAAAGAAAGCAAGAAAAAGAAACTTGTGAAGAACAACTAGCAGTGTGAATTTTTCTATGAATTCTTCAGTCTATGGAGGTAAATGGTAGTTTTATGCAAATGAACTTTGTGTTACTTCTATTCACATCTGAACAAGGATTTAGAAAAGTTGGTGACTTAGACCATGTACACTTCAAACAGCTTACCTATTTCTTAGTTCCCTTGTAAAGCTGCGATATTATTTGTATTCCTCATTGCCAAGAACAGCCTAGACTCTGTCTCTGCCTCCCTATTGATGTAGTCACACTCCCGGGCACTGGCTATACTCCCAGTTTGTAGAAGCAGCAGTGTTTTAGCAGACAGAGCTGGGTTTTGCACAGATCAGATCAGAACCCCCCTGCCAAGGCCCAACTTCACAGCAACAGCAGAAGCATCCAGGCAGCTTAAGTTTTTTCTGTTTCTTAAAACATGGCCTAATGAACTACTTTTGTCAGTGAGCACAACATTACTGAAAACTCATCAATGTGCAGTGAGATAATATGCAATTGTATTTCAAATAAAAGGTGGCTAGTATTCAGGCACCGAGACTGGAGAAGCTTCTGGGCAATCCTGTACTTCCGGACAGTAATCAACAGCCACATCAGGGAAGTTAAGAAACTAGGCTCTTGAATGCCCATATACCAGTCAGCTGTTGAAACTGGACATTTCATTTGACTTTAGCAGAAAAATAAGGGTGTAGACTGTCATTTTCAAGTTCTCCAGTCAACATTTGTGGCCCAGACAATTTGGAGAAGTATTTGTGTTACATCACAGGAGAGAAAAGGTGCATACTTGCTTTCTATGCAGCAGAATAGCAGCATTTGGCTACAAACCTAGTATCACATTTGGGAATTACACAGAGAAGATAAAAAGCAATCCATGACCTCGAGAAATGCCTTTCTATTCAGTTATGTGAAAAGGCAGGGCACTCTCACCTTTACGTGTGTAGTTATGTGCACATATATAATTTATAATCATTGAGATGGAGGGAAGGCTGTTCCTAATGTTAAAGAAGACTGAAATCGATTTCCAGGCCATATATAAAGTGATACTTATACCATGCCAGATACCCGAGGATCTTTGGGAATATACACAGTTCTCGGCCCAGTGTCCAGGAAGGAGGCTTAACAAATAACAGATTTTCCTCTCAACACAGTGAAAGCACCAGGCTGGTCTTGTAATGTCCAACTGAGCTTTGTTACAAAAAAGACCAGAGACTTTATTAGGAAGACAGCAGTTGTTAGTCACGCAGGCGGTTGTTTCAAAGCCAGCAAAAGCTCACTGGAGCATCAAATGCCTGTGCCCAATTTTCAGTGTAACCTGTATCTTGTTCACGTTTTGCCTCACTCTGTTCTTTAATAACACTTAAAAACAAAACTTGCTTCTTGTTCATGTTTTAATTTCTAACCACTTAATAACAACTTGCTTCTTGTTCATGTTTTAATTTCTAAACACTTTATAACAAAGTGATTCTGGGAAGTTCACTAATGGAAAGATAGAAGGGCGCTTTGTTTTTTAAAATGTAACTTTGTAACATTATATTTTGGTGGTACAGTTCTCACTCTGTAGCCCAGGAAGGCCTGGAACTATGTGGCCCAGGCTAGCCTCAAGCTCACAGCAATCCTCCTGCCTCAGCCTCCTAAGTGCTAGGATAGCCACCATGCTGGGCTCTGAAACTTCTATTTTAAAACCAACTCTGTGCATCTTATTTACATTTTCTTTTCCTTAAAATGTTGAGTTTGAAAGTATAAAGGTGCCTTCTTTTAAGGTAAAAATGTAGAAGTCTTTTGGGGTTTCTTAAGGCCTTTCAGTACTGCCACATTTTAGTAAGTCAGCACACAACTCTGCTAGTTTGGTACTGATGAGTTCTAGTTCACAATAACTATCCACAGTGCTCAGCTGGGATTGGAACCACGATACAGCTTTTCATTCATTGGTAAATGGTATGTGTTTGTCTAGTTTAACTAGAAATGAGAAAGAGCAAAAGGAAAATATTTTCACATATACAAAACAGACTCTAATAAAGTATATGCATAAAATTTTTTTAAGAAGAAAAATTAAAAAGAAAATAGCTTACACTATTTCCAGCTGTCCTGTAGTTTCTAAATATGAAAATATGACAGGAAAATGCTTGCAGAATGGAGGCCAGCATAGTGCATGGCCTCGCTTCCTGCAGAGCAGGGCAAGGCCATGGGACTGCCAAGGAGTTTCACACCTATGAGTGCTAAAGGCCAAACTCACAACTACGGCTTCCCAGCTGTGTAAGCAAGGTCAACTTGCATGGAAGGCACAGGGTGACATCATGCTGAAGACATCACAGAACACAGCACAAGTCACTAGAGCACAGGAGATCTCAGAATGATTTTAACTGGAATAAAACTGAGAACCACAAAGAAGTGGGAGTGAGTGAGGAAGGACTCTAGGAGCTTCTGTTTTGAATGCTACCTATTTTACTCCTGTTGGAGACTAGAACTTGGAACAGATAGTCAAAATTCCTTTTAACTAGAGTTGTCTTCCAATTTCAACAGCTATCTACTGTGCCTGCCACATCACACGGCTGTAAAGACTGACCGCTGAAAGCAACTCCAAATGACAGCTGTGCTCTACCATTTTCTGCACTGGAACACACGGTACACAGAGGGCTGGAACATAAAGTTGTGAAGTTCTGCAGTCCAGTCATAAAGGTCTGCTAGGGATCATAGGGCCATGGTCTCTTTGGGTCAGGGGAGAAAAGAGGAGGTAAAGGAATAAACGTCAAACAAAGCAGCCTTAAACTGTCCTTCAGGGAATTTTGCACTTGGGTTAGTACTGAGAAAGGCTGAGGCACAGAGAGAACATATCTGAAATGAAACTACCATTAGTGTGAGTGAACCTTCACCTTGCGACAAGCCTGTGCTCACTGAGATCCACCCAAAGACTGAGCACTGAAATGCCTTATGGACAGCATGTGGGTGATGACACGTAGTGCTGCAACGGAAACTCTGCTTTAAAGCCACAATCCCCATGGAATTCCTAGCTCTTTCACTAAGAAAATCAAGTTCAGATAAAAAGTATGCAATTCAATTTCTGGAGGGCTGTTGAACATTAAGGACACAAGTTTCTTGGTTTCTCGTGTGAGCTCGCTCTACCAGAGACAACGCTTCTTTCCCCTTAGCTCAGCACTGGACCATCTTTCACTGACGTGAAGCGTTGTGGTAGGATGTTGACGAGGACTCTGCAGGAAACGGCTCCTCTGAGGCAGTGCTGGGCTATGGCCGCCGGCCGGCTTCCTCAGGACTCCAGCAGTGCATGCCACCTGCACACTTGCTGTCCCTTTGACTCCTTCATTGCAGTCCAGTGTCTGAGCTCCTCCTCACCAGAGCTGTTCAGACCTAAGGAAATCCAGCCTATCATCTCCTTCCTTTTCATGCTGCGCTTGTTATACACAGACAGTATCAGAGTCACGTCAGAAAGCTGAAACAAGGCCACTTGAAAAACAAAAGTTTCCTTGTACACCGGATTTGGCTGCCCTCTGCGGGTGGATGTCTTGCATTTGGACATCTCTTGGCCCATGGAATTCAGCAGTGTTAACTTAACATATGTATCTGAAGGAAGAAAACCAACACACCACAAATATCATTTGAAACAAACTGACAATGCTTCTTATGACAAATCAGGTAGTTACACTTTATAAGGATATGGTGTATACCATGTTTGATGGAAACTCAGCTAACTCAATTTTGATATAAATGCTTACTAAATATATAACAAGTACAGAGAATGAATGCTAAGTAGGCTGAAAATTCTTGGGTTGTAATAATGGCCTGGCCTCACTATTTTTCTAGGAATGGAATTTAAAGGTATACCTCATAATCCTTCCTTCCCCTCCCACCCCTCACTGTCCTCCCATAGCCTCCCCTGCCCATCACCACCCTATTCACTCCACTAAGCGGGACATCATAGCATTAATAGACACTTAGCAAGCTCAATTAGCCACAACACTACAGCATTCCACTGTGTTCTCAGAGAGTAGGAATAAACAAACAAACAGAGATGAAGGCAGATGGCGAGGAGAGGAGGGAGACAAGAATGCAAAGGTGACATTGAAACAGCTTAAGATGAAATGTCAGAAGAATCTCTGCATGGATGTGGTTTTTAGATATATATTGAAACTTTTAAGGGTCCCAAGGAAGCCAAATGCCTTAAGGGGTCAACATTTAGCAAACCAAGTAAAACTTCCTTCTGGTTTCATGCAAGAGTACATTTAATGTGCGTTTGGGGAGGGTAAGTTAAATACTACTGGGTTTCTTTCAGGCATAATTTAATGTAAAATTTTAAGAATGAAATTTTAATTATTTTCATCATTTACAGAAACACTAGCATGATGTTAAGTGTACAAAGTGAAATATAACACGTCAAGGCCTTTTTATATGGGACATACATCCTCACTTTAGCAGACTTTTCAAGTCTGTCAGGTTCATGCAAATGATCTCAGCATGTTGATCCATCATGTGTACTTCATGTCAGAATTTCAATTAATTTCAAAGATAATTGCAATGGTCTCATGAAATATGTATTTCTATGATAAGTCAAAATATGAAGAAATAAAAATAACTTTTATTTTAAAAAGTTTTGCTCATTTGTTGATATTCTGAATACCATCATCCATAATCAGAGATAAAGTCTAAGTTAGTTTTATTTAAAATACCACAGATAAAAATGTGCATTGTTTTGGAAACCAACATGGTGGACAGTCTCACTGCTGGCAAGTTTTAGGGCATTTTGTTTTTGCATGAAAAGACAACATCCAATTAGCCTCTACAGGAACTCACCTCGGATTATATAAACCTGTCCACCTATCAAGTGTTTTAGACAACAGAACAGTCCATCTGACAACAGGGGGTGGAAAGCAGTAAAAGAAATAATGACCAGATGTCAATTGTTGGGTGAAAGAGGGTCAAAGGTCAGAATTAAAGAGGAAACACTGTGCACTTGAGTGGAAAACATAAACCTTTAGCATTTTAACCCAGACAGAGGGTTGAACAAAGGGTTGTTTTGTAAATTTCATGGAGTGAAAAAATTTACCATCATTGTGTAATCTTAAACAAAAATTACACTGTTTTAAGAGGGGGATATATTTATAATGGTATCTTCTTCATCTAAAGCACAGTGAACACATACAATCATGCAAATTATCAGCTATAAAAGAGCAAATGCAATCATTATAGGACCACTATTGTGCTACATTTTAATTTTACCCATGCAGTACTTCATATTTGAAATATTCTGATTACTTCAGATATAATCAAGAATTCAGTTACATAAAATGAAATACAACTATCAGAATACTTGGTTTTGAGTATTGCTCCTGTTTCTTGGGGAGAATTTGAGGTTATCTGGTTTACAACAGTTCATAGCTTAGACCCTAAGTATCAGTGAAGGGCTATAAGCTTTAATTTAGGACATGATGGTACAACTGTCTTAAATTTTACTTTGCAAACATCCTACATGTCATTTATAAATGCTTCACCTTAATATCATTATTTTAAAAGTTGGCTTTATTTATGTACTAGTGACTTCCCAGCTAATACCACTAAGCAAGCTGAGGCTGAAGATCTAATTCTAAAGTAATGGCAACTACTGTTATATCATCCTTTTCCCTGAAGGATGGACTCCATGCTGTAGAGTCCATCAGTCCTCACAAGTTTACCACAGAAACTTGCCCTTTGCTCCGTTTGAATTATGACTCCATGTTCTCTCTTGCATATCACCGTATCATTTCACCCCGCTACTTTGTGATATGTGTCCAATTAAGTATTTGTCAAAAAATTATTGCCAGCTAAAGTCAGCCAGTACCCTCACTGTGACCCCAATCTCTGCTCTGTGTCCAGTTGGTGCCCAGTGTGATCCCAAGCTCTCTTCTGTCTCCAGCTGCAGAGTGACCCCAAGCTCTGCTCTGTCTCCTGCTGCAGTGTGACCCCAAGCTCTGCTCTGTCTCCTGCTGCAGTGTACCCCAAGCTCTGCTCTGTCTCCTGCTGCAGTGAGACCCCAAGCTCTTCTCTGTCTCCTGCTGCAGTGTGACCCCAAGCTCT
>JANHMN010000009.1:75797988-75847292 GCA_030674055.1 Rhabdomys pumilio
CGCTTCTCCATCACTCTACCTTAGTCAGTCTCTGTAGACCCTATCACAAATTAGAACAGGACTTGCCTAGGTGCCAGTAACTTCAAGCGATTAACCCAGAGCCAGGTAAATGTGAACCATAATTAAGCTGGTATAAATGAGTGGCTCACACATTTATACACAAATGTATAAATGTGTATAAATGACTCCTCAAAGTCAAACATTCCCCCATCTTGCATTAGACTTTATTTTAACGTTTCCTCTTCTTCATGAAGTCTTTTTGCCAGAGGGTGAAGGATTATTATCAGTTCTGTGAGGAGAGAAAAAAATCTCAAAATTTCAGACTGATGAGAGAACTCTATACAGTGTTAATCTTATCCAGAATCAATGCCCATTAGTGGTGCCTATAGGTGTAAGTTAACACCTAGAACTGCCATTTCCTACAGAGTAAGCATACCAGCTTCCCACTGACTCTAAGTAGATTCCAGCTTACTTGGAACTACATTCAAAATTTTAAACTTGAAACTGAACTGTATAATAATCACTGTAAATTTGAATAATCTGTTGAATGTATCCTCACTGTGGAAGACAGCATTCAGATTCTAATTTTATTTATATATGAAAATTTTTCATTACACAAAAAAATGGGTGATGGGAGCAGAGGGCACTGCCAAGTGAGACAAGGGTGTGACAACTAGAGGTGACTTCAGGAGAGACAGTGAGCAGCCAGGCTGAATCTGCTAGGGACTCAGAAACACCCAAAGGAACTAGAGTGTAGTGATAAGGAGAGCAGGGGCAGAGAGTCTACCCTGAGTGGGACTGGAAGCCAGTGTGCCTAAAACTGGGTGGTGCTGTTGTAATTCAGATTTTGACGGAATGCCTAGACTGAAGAGACTCAGCTGGGCAAGGGAATGTACTGGCTCAGGCATGACAAGTGTGTACAGAGGAGCTTCAGGCAGTTACTGGTCCAGACATTAACCTGCATCCCAGGACCCAGATTCCCTCCTCTCTTCCTTAGGCTTATCCCCTATACTTGATTTCATCTTCAGGCTCTCCCTGTTGGCTGCCAGATGGTTTCTGGAAGTTCTGTGAGTTGTGAGAAAAGTGAACAGCTTCCGGGAGCCTGGAGACCTGCACATCTGGATAGTCAGGGCCAGGAAGAGTTTGGAAGAAAGTCTGCTTTATGGGTTGAACACGATCCCCACTCACAACTTATACAGGAGTTTAAACTCCAATGTTAAAAATTAATCGTATAACCTGACTGTCTTGTTTAGAGGTGTTTACAGCAGGTAATATGGGTGAAACTCTCAAGACTGAATCCTAGTGGCTTTGTAAGGAGAGGAAAAAGGTACCCTCTTCCTGCCAAAACACACAAACTTGTACCATGATTTCCTGCAGCCAAGGGGGGCCCTCACAGAGCCTGACCCATGCGGATGGGTTTATTCAGACTCCAAAACTATGAGCTAAACACACCTCTTTTCTCTATGGTCTTGAGTGTTGTATTATAGTAAAAAACTGGACCAATGTAGTTGCAGACTGGTACCTCAAATAAAATCTGGGTACTATGGACATAAGAGAAAGCTATGGATGCTTGACCATTATAAAGCCTGTTCAACTGAGTCGTGTGCCCCTGGTTCCCTCTCACTTTTTGTGGGGACCATTACCCATGCTCTGAGGAGGGTGATGTCCCAGTTACAACCTCTGTCAGGCTTCTTGCTGGGCTAAGTGTGTGTTATTAGCCTTACCAAAGCCAAGCAAGAAGAAGCGATGGAACAGAGCCTGATGGCTCAGGACTGTTACCCCAGCTTCTCAGGAGGCTAAAGCAGAAAGATGGCAAGCTCAAGGTCTCTGAGTTACAGAGTGAGGCCAATCCTTGCCTGGGTAGCTTAGACCCTGTCTCAATCTCAGCACTCTCTATCCTCATTCATCTGTCCACCTTACAAGTGCTGAGATTACAAGTGTGCACCACACATCAGGCTTTTCTTATCTTAATATAAATTTAAGACCAAACATTTGGGTATAATATTGTTAGAAGTATACTGTACAAGACGAAAAGTGCTTTTATTTTTTATTGTAAATTTTCTGAATTTCTGCTGTCTTAATTTCTGACTCGAGTGCTTATAATTTGTGTGTCAGGAAACAGATCTGGATAGGGAGTGGCTGTTTACCTCATTTCCTCTACTCTGCAATTGTGTTTTAGCTTCATGATACAGAACTCAGCACACATATCCCATGCCCAGGCGGACTGCTCCTACTGTATGGGGTATTCCTCCCCAAGTTGTATATGGTAATCTCTCTGCCTACTCCAGGTCTTATTTTGACCCTCCATTTAAAGAAAACTTTGCCCCACACAATTTTCCTTTTGCTTCCTTCCCCTAGTGCTTTCCAATGCTTGCACACCACATCCCACTGCAATATTGTTACATGTCCCCTCCCTTCCCTAGATCTATAATACATGCAGAATAAGACCTTTCTCATTAATGTGTACCAACAACCTAGAACATCTGGCAAATATGCTGTGCACTTTAGAGGTATTTGTTGAACAATTTTATAATTTCATTACAATGTGGTCAAAGGATGAAGTTTTTATGATAGTAGTTCATGATATTTGTGGAGAATTCCCTTGTGGTGTAGCATATGGTTGGTTTTTATGAATGTTCTGTGTGTATTTAAAGAAAGCACATATTTTAATATCATTGGGCAGAGGTTGGACAAGTATACATTAAGTTGAATCTATTCTGTTGCTAAAATCATCTGTGTCCTTCTTTGTGCTTTACTGCGTAACCTACCTCTGCTTCTATAGACTTTTCTATACATTTGACATATAGCATATGTCTCTTGACACACCACTGCCTCTATTTCATATCTTCTTTTGAACTCAACATATTCCTTATAAATGTATGCTCTAGTCATTATTTGAGCAACACTCTATGAGTAGGTCTCCTGGTTGCCTGGAAATATCTGGAGTTTCCTTTCTATGTTGAATGACGATTTAGATGGTATGAGAATGGAAGCTTCCAATCACTCTATCTCTGCACAGCCTCTACCTTCCCTGGAGCTGTTGAGAAGCCTGTGGGAGTGACTGCAGCTTCCTCATACATTCCCTGTGCTCATTCAGCGTTATCTCCCTTCTGACTCTGGAGGTGTATTCTTTGACTGTAGTTTTCCTGAGTGTGTAACAATTTAAATATTCCCACGTGGGGCCACGTTTTCTCCATCTGATGATCTGTCCATCTCCACGTCCTGTTTCTCATTCTGGAGTTCTTGGATAATGTGCTCAGCATTTTCAGATTCCTTAAGCCTTAAAATGTACTCTTCCCTTCACACGTGTGCGTGTGTGTTTCCGTGTGCAAAAACTGCAGTATGTGTGTGAAGGTTAGAGTTCAACCCTGGTGCCCATTCTGATGGTTCACTTTCAGCCAAGGTATCTTCCCATGCTATAAATGGAAGCCCATGCCTGACACTGTCTAGATGGCCAGAAACCAGAGTCTAGATAGCCCAGAGACCTACCAAACAGGATGAGAAAAAAAGTGAAGGAAATTATTCCTAATAATACTGCTTTATCACTTTAGACTGGATCCTAGTACACAACTGTCATCAGAAAGGCTTCATCCAGCAAATGCTGGGTGTGGCAGAGACAGTCAAATAGTAGGCAGAGCTCAGGAATCCTGCTGAACAGTGGGAGGAAGGATTGTAGGGACAAGAAAGGTCAAGGACACCATAAGAAAATCCACAGAATCAATGGAAGCAGGGCTCAAAGGACTCAGAGACTGAACTGACAATCAGAGAGCCTGCATGGGCCTGAATCCCTCTTCTGCTTATATGTTATGGCTGTGTATCTTGGTGTTCTTGTCGGACTCTAACAGCTGGAGTGGCGGCTGTCTGACTCTTGGGCCAGCTACTGGGACCCTTGTCCTCCTATTGGCTTCCCTCTTCTGCTTATATGTTATGGCTGTGTATCTTGGTGTTCTTGTCGGACTCTAACAGCTGGAGTGGCGGCTGTCTGACTCTTGGGCCAGCTACTGGGACCCTTGTCCTCCTATTGGCTTGCCTCATCCAGCCTTAAGATGAGGGGTGTGTCTAGTCTAATTGCAACTTGATATACCATGTTTGGTTGACATCCCTGGGAGGCCTGCCCTTTTCTGAAGGGAAAGGAGGAGTGGATCTAGGTAAAAGGGGAGACGGAAGGAAGGGACTGGGAGGAGATGAGGGAGGGAAACTCCAGTTGAGATAATATATGAGAGAAAAGTAGATAGAAAAACAAAGAAGGCTGGGTGTGGTGCCACACACCTTTAATCCCAGCACTTGGGAGGGGGTAGAAGCAGATGGATGTCTTGAGTTTGAGACAAGTCTGGTCTACAAAGAGAGTTCAGGACAGCCAGGGCTCTCTTACACAGGGAAATTCTGGCTTGAAAAACCAAAAGAAGGAAGAGGAGGAAGAGGAGGAGGAAGAAGAAGATAAGAAGGAAGAGGGAGAGGTTTCTTGTTCACTGCGGTGTACACCAGGCTATCTCCTATCTCTACTTCCCATATCACTGTTGGAGTGCTGGGGATCTGAACTCAAGTTTGCATGCTTGCAGAAAAGCACTTTATCCACTGAGCTGTCTGATGGGGGTTCTACTTGGTCACTGGTTGAGTCTTCTGGGAAGTACTGAGTGCCAAAACTTACTTACTATAAGGTTACTATAAGGTCTTACTATAAGGTTAGGGTCCTGAACTTGACTTCCTGTCCCATCGTATTCCTGAAAAATGAAAAGCTTCCTTTCTTAGACTTGCAACACTGGCTGAGCTGCTGATTTGTACAGTTCTATCCTCCAGAAGTGATCTCTGGACACAATGGAGGGTGAGCTTATTCACACTGGCTCCTGGACTTACATAGTGAGGTACAACTGATTACTCCTATACAGGTTGGTGTGCTCTTTTCAAAATAATTTTTAAAAGATTTATTTATAATTGTGTGTGTGTGTGTGTCTGTCTGTCTGTCTGTCTGTCTGTCTGTCTGTCTGTATATATGAATGTAGGTACCTTAAGCTGAAACTATAGGTGGTAGTGAGCCACCTGACATGCTCGCTAGTAGCCAAACATGGGTTCCTTCAAGAGCAGTGTGTGCTGTTAGCTGCTAAGTCTTATCTCTGGCCTCCAGGTTGGTGTATTTTAAATGCACGGAAAATTTCTATGAACAAATGTTTTAAATAAAATGATCTGAATCTGTGTTATAAGCATATTTTTATTATTAGAAACATTGTTTATGTCTTAGATGATGTTTATGTTTAGTTACCCTAACTGTACTTTCTGGACTCTACTGGATTTTACTTTTAAGATATGACTTTAGTTATTTAAAATACAAGATACACACAATCTGGGACATGAGTGGATGAAAGGAGACGACATCGTGTCAGGTGAGGAAATGTGGGAGGCTGGTGAGCAGTCAGCATCTTCATGCTTCAGTCTGCCTGAGAGGTGCGGAGCAGCCGTACCTACGTCTGCCTCTGCCGTTACACTACTTCCTGATGACGTAAATTACAAAGCAGCAAAACATTTGATTGTATCACAGATTCAATACTCTATCCTCTCCACTACAGAACAAACATTTTCCTGTCATTTACTTAATTAAAAAATATTTGGAGACTGCAGAATAACGAGCTGAAGTTATCATTTGCAATCCACCAGTGCAAATCAGGATTTCCTCTATGATGCACTGTGAAAACCAAAGAAGTGGACAGGACTGAAGAGCAGTGGTGCGGTGGCAGTGAGGTGTGGTATCCACAGTTGTGCAATGGCAGGCTCCCAGGTGTGGTGACAGAGACATGGGTTCAATTTCCTCATTGGAAAAGCCATTGCACTTTCTACAAGATTTTCTTAAAAAAAATTTTTTTTTGTTTAAAGCAAGCTCATTATTTTCAGTGTTTAATATAAGTACTACAAAGTAATATTTTTTTAGTAAAATCACTGTATCTGCTTTATATAATTGTATTATAAATCATCTCATTTCACATAAAGGGATTCTATGCTTCAAAATGCCCCTACTGAAGGATCTCTATATATCTTGTTTCTGAATGGTCAAATGACCAAAATTTAAATATCCTAAGATCGTGCTGCCCCCTGTTGACCCAGTCTCCTTAAAATACTTAAGAGTCTTCTGTGAAGGGAAAATTTTTGCTTCTTAGTAGACGATCATAATAAAAAAATATAGATGGTGAAATACTGAATGCAGGTCTAGATAGAATATAGTATATTCCAAGATAGTGAATGCAAGCCCCAGGATGGTGAGAACAAAGGAGTAATCTAACCATCCTCTTCCACAGAAGCCTAAAGTTGCTGTTTAAAGTAATGCTGACACCTGCTGGAAAGCTCAACCGTCCCTAGGCCCAACTCTACACCGATCAGTTCTCAATCCTTTCACTGAATTGGCAGCACCTGGATCTTGAGCTCCCTAGATTAGAAGAACACTAGGATCTTGGGTGTTTCAAAATGTTAAAATAGCGTTTTCCATGCAGTAGCTCTCGGACATCCTCTTTCAGTCTCACACAACTGACCCAATAGAGGCTGGGAAATTTTCCTCTAGGAATCACTTTTGAAAAACAAACACACTAGGTGGTGGTGGCACAAGCCATTAATTCCAGCATTTGGGAGGTAGAGGCAGGCTCTCTGTGAGTTAGTTGGAGGCCAGTCTGGTCTACAAAGCAAATTCAATGACAGCCAATGAATGCTACACAGAAAAATCTATCTCAAACAAACAAACAAGCAAACAAACAAAAAAGAAAAGAAAAAGAAAAAAAGAAAACAGCACAATTTATTTAATTTACTTTTCATTAGTTAAACCCACGAGGAATATAGCATCACACAGATTCTGTGTTCAGTGGACTGTTATAGAAACATTGCTTCAGAATTTGGCGAGAATTCTCACAAGGCCCAGATCATTTCCCCAGACCACGTAGCTCTGCCTGATTTCCCACTAGTGGTCACTGTGATGCTGTTTTCTTTCTTTCTTTCTTTCTTTTTTTTTTATCTACATCAGCACATCTCTTTCCCATGTAGAACTGGGTTTCATCTCTAACAGAGACTTTAAATTTTAAGAACAGCTGTGTGCTTTCTTTGGTTCCACTGAGCACCACAGCCTTCCAGGCATACACACACTTTAGAAGTCCTGTTCTCAGCAGAAGTACACATGCTCCAAGATGGTAGATAGGGTCTAGAAAATATCTTAAAGCCAGGTGTGGTGACACATACCTGCAATCCTAGCATCTGGGAGGCTGAGGCAGGAGGAGGGCGTGTTTGAGGCCTCCGTAACATTATCTCAAAAAGCAAACACAAGCATCACAAAATCTTTAGCAGGTATAACCTAGTGAGAAGAACTTAAGAGAAACTCTACATATTATGGAGTCCTTCCACTGAGAGCACTTGCCTTCTGAGATTCTAGCTGCTTTCTATCATAAAGTTGAAGTCCTTGTTACCATCTTGCCCAGTTATAAGACTATATGAGGCAACAGATGGTGTTATTTCCATAACATATTGGCATCATAGCTATCTTTGCCCCACTCTATGCTCCTTGCATATCATTCTATGCATCTTGCTTGGTATGTGTGGAGAAGGTGGGAGTGGGAGTTAGGAAGCATCTGATCTTTTTGGATCTTCCCTAACCAGATGACTGGGGTTCACATCGCTACTGACTCCACTTACCAATCCCCACGCCAAAGTGAGGACACCAGACTTTACAACACTGGTCTTGATGGCGACACCTCCGCTCAAACGCTTCACGCCGAATAGTAAGGCAGTGCTTCTCGAAGTACTCTGCTCCACACAAGCATCACAAGCATCAGAAAAAAGCTGGTAAAATAACCTTTTCAGCAATCAGAGACAACCAAAAACTAGCAGTCTGAGAAGTGTGTTCACAAGGAAACTAACTCGTTACCATAAAAACAATAAGGTTCATAGAATTTAAATTTTAGTCCTCTAGTTCACCATCTTCAAAAGCAGCCCCCCAAGCCAGGAAAACACTGACAGGGAGGGATAGGCTGGAATGACCAGCAGCCTTTCAGAAAACTATCCAGACTTGGCTCCCAGCTCCCAGGAAGGTTCTATGCACAAGGCTTAGTTAGACTCCATCTTACTTGGCTTGAGCTTTGTGATCACAACAGGAAAAAGGCTGGTTATAATTCCTGTAACTATTAAATGCTGTAGTTACTGAGGGAGCAATTCCAACTGAAGCTAATAGAAGGCTCAAGAGAATGAGAGGAAGATCTATAAAATGAGATAATTTAACAAGCCCTAAAAGCTTCAATGCCTTCTTAGGAATCCAGAGGTCTATGTACACAGGCAAGGCTTTGCGCGCCCAGGAAAGACCTAGAAAGGTCCTAATCCTCAACTCCAGCTGACCCTGAGGCTCTGTGCAGGAAGTGAAAGACAAGGCACTTATAAACTGGACGTAGGAAGGTAGATCACAACACACGCAGCCTCATCAAGTGCTGGGAGAATTAATGATTCAAGGCTTTTAAGGGAATAGCAGCTGACTACCAATGTAACCAGAGTCCAGCAACTCTGCACATGATAAATAATAGACCTTACAGAATTAATATATCTTCAAGCAAAAAGCAACAATAATGAGAAAAAACAATAAACTGGGAGATGGGGCTGATTTATAGATGCAGTCTTTTATAATACTTAAATTTCCACTATTTTTTAAACAAAAAAAAAATTATAAGATATAAAAACAAAACAAAACAGCACAATTGCAGCAAAAACCATGGAAGGCCAGAAGTGGGCTTAGGAAGAAGACTGTCATCAACATTCTATTTTTCTTTTGTAAAAAAATTTTTAAAAATATGTGCATGTATGGTGGTTTGTGTACATGAATGCAGTAACCACATAGGCCAAAAGAGGGTACAGGATCCTCTGGGACTTTAGGAACAGGGGATTGTTAGCAACCGAGATGCTAGGAACTGAACTTGGAATCTCTACAAGCACAGCACAAACTTTAAATCTCTGAGCCATCTCTCCAGGACCTTTTTAATTACATTCCAATTGCTAATGGAAACTATTGCTAAAGATGAGAAGTATACTTCAGCACATAGAGAACATTTATAAAGAGATGTAAATGACTGTAAGAAAAAAAAAAGCCAAATGAAAACTCTGGATTTGGAAACTGAGATGAGAAATTCAATAGAGAGATGAACAGCATTGAATTTTATGGTTAGGGAAATTGAGAATTCCTAGCCTTAGAGTGAGGAAAATCAACCAGAAAGAGAAGAAAGCCTCAGAGGCCTGTGAGAAACATCATCAAACATATCAGAATTCTGGGAGGAAGGAACAGAAGGTACAGAAGACAGTTCAAAAAACAATGACTGAAACATTCCAATCTGATGAGTCACATCTGTGATGGTTTGAATGACAACTGCCTCATTAGGTCATCTATTTAAATACTTAGTCCATAGTTGGTGGAACTGTTTGGGAAGGATTAGGAGGTGTGGTGTTGTGGGAGGAGCCGATACAGGGGTAGGCTTAGAAGCTTCAAAAGCCCTCCACCATTCTTTTTTTGTTGTTGGTGTTGGTGGTGGTGGTGGTGGTGGTGGTGGTGGAGGTTTTTCGAGACACAGTTTCCTCTGTGTAGTCCTGGTTGTCCCAGAACTTTGTAGACCAGGCTGGCCTCGAACTCAGAAATCTGCCTGCCTCTGCCTCCCAAGTGCTGGGATTAAAGGCGTGCGCCACCACTGCCCAGCACCCTCCACCATTCTTAGTGTCTCTCTCTTTGCCTCATGCTTGTGAATCAAGATGTAATCTCTCAGTTCCAGCACCAGCCTTCCTGACTGTTGCCATGGTAGTCATGAACTCAAGCCCTCTGAAACTAAAAACCTCTAGTAAATTCTTTCCTCTATTACTTTCTTTGGTCATGGTGACTTATCACAGCAACAGGAAGAAAAAAAGACAAAAGTTGGTACCAGAAGTGGGGTATTGCTATGATAGGCCCATCATAGTGTTTGGTTTGCTCATTTTTTTTTTTTTTTTGTTTTGTTTTGTTTTTGAGAAATATGGAAGACTTTGAGATTTTGGTCTAGGAAAGCAATTGCTGTAAGCAGGGCTTAATAGGACATACTAGTAGGAGCTTGAAGAAAGTAATGTTAAGTGAAATGTGGCCCATGGAGGCCCAACTCAAGAGGTTTCAGAGGAAACAAGGTTAGTAACCGGGCTAGAGACCATTATGATATTCTGGCAAAAAAATGTAGCCACCTTTTTGCCCTTGTCATAAAAATATGTAGGTCTGAGGCTAAACTGAAGAGGGTTGGACTAATTTTGTTGGCAGAGGTGATTTTAAGACAGCGTAGTATTGACTTTGTTGCATGGTTATTAGAAATCACTCTTACATAGATTTATAAGGATAAAGAGCACCAGGAAATTTAATGTTGGAGCCAAGGCTTGTGCTGAGACATAAGAAGAACAAAGAAAGGACTGGTGTGAAACAGAATATAGGGAATGGTGCCCTCAGGGCAAGACCCCACTCAGCTAAGCTTCCGACTTGTAAAAAAGGAAAGGCCTGAGGAGTTTTCTGCATCTAAGAAACACCATCAATTAACGATTATGCGATAGTGATTCAGGAAGGGGGCCAACCTCTATTCTCAGCAGTCATCCAAGATTAGCCAGCATTAGTCATGTAGTTTTGGCTTTAGAGTCAAGAAGGATATAGGAAATATGGAATCTCCCTCTGCAGTTAGGGAAAGCAGCTGAGGCTGGACATACGGCAGGAGTCCCTGCATGGAAGTCCTTAGAGGCCACAGCATGAAGCTGTGGAAGGGAAGCCTAGGTTGTGATGGAGAATCTAAAATGTTAGAGGTGCCAAAGCAGTGGGATATTTGCCAAGGAAAGCTGCACATGGAGTAGAACTAGCCCACAAGAGAGAAGTTCACTATAGTCAGCAAAGCTGGAAGGGCGGAGTCATCTAAACCTTTAATGTTGAACATAGAGCTATAAGACTTGGAGTTAGCCTTGGGTTTTGGTCTTGCTTTGGTCCAGAATTTCCTCACTATGCCTCCTTTCCTCCATTTTGGATTAGTATTCTGTGTCATTGTATTTTAGAAGTATCTAATTTGCTTTTATAGGGAGTTACAATTAAGAGATTGTCTTGAGTCTCAGAAGAGACTTTGGACTTTTAAATTTTATTGAGACTTTTATATTGTGTTGAGACTATGAAAAACTATGGGGCCTTTTGAAGTTGAACTGAATGCATTTTATATTATCATATGCCCGTGAGCTTACTAGGGGCCAGGGAGTGAAATGTGACGGTTTGAGTGAGAATAACTCCACAGGATAATACATTTAGCTTGGCCCTCTGTTGGTGGAACTGTCTGGGAAGGTTTAGGAGATGTGGCCCTGTTGGAAGTTACAGGGACAGGCCTGAAGGCTTCAAAGCCTTAGAACCTGTACATGTTACCTTATATGGAAAAACAACTTTGATCTGATGAGATACCCTTCAAAGGGAGAGTGCTCTTGACCATTAGAGTAGGTCAGTTTAGTACCTTTATAAGAGATACACCTCTTCTCCTCCCTCCTCTTTGTAAGAAGAAGCCAGGAGACAGAGGCAACCGAAGTGAGGTCAAAATCCCATTGCTGTTGGCTTGGAAGATGAAAAAAAGGAGCATGAGTCAAAAAGCAGAACAGAAGACAAAAAAAGAGAAAAAAAGCAAGATCCTTTCTTGCAATTCCCAGAAGAAAACTATTCCTGGGTGACAAGTTTGAACTAATGTCGTTCAAGTTTACAAGGTAAGAAATTTTATGTTTTACATAATTTATTAAGGCAGGAATGAGAAACCAATATATAACTCTTTACTATTCAATTTAAAAGACATTGAATAAAGCAATAAGTCTAAATATTGGTTAATAAACTTCTAATATATACAGATGTAATTTGTATGATAATAACAGCAAAAATGGAGAAGGAAAATCGATGAGGCACACACTAAGCAAATTTTACATTCTACTGAAATTAGGTTGGTGCTCACTTGAATTAGATTATTTTAAATTAAGATGTTAATTATAATTCCCCAAAAACTCGCTACAAATATAACTTGAAAAACAGAGTAGTAGAAAGGTAAATAAAGTAGCACATTAGAAAATACCTAACACAAAATAGACCGGTAATGGAAAGGCAGAGAAACAAGGAGAAAGAAAGAAAGAAAGAAAGAAAGAAAGAAAGAAAGAAAGAAAGAAAGAAAAGAAGAAAGAAAGAAAGAAAGAAAGAAAGAAAGAAAGAAAGAAGGAAAGAGAGAAAGAAAGAAAGAAGCAAATAAAAGGTAATATGGAACTTTGTCACCAGTAATCACATTAACTGTGGATGGACTAAACATCCCGACCAAAAGTCAAGGACTGGCAGAATATGTGTCAGACAACATGTCACAATACTATTACAGCTACGGGAGTTCTCTGTTAGATTTAAAGACACCAACAAGGTGGCCGTAAAAACTGATTGGGGAAAAAAAGATGTATCATGCAAGAATAAACAAAAAGAGAGGTAGAGTGGCTAAGCCAGTATCAGCCCAAATATATTCTAAGAAAATTTAATATGAGACAAAGACTAACAACTTATAATGGTAAAAATGTCACTCAACAATGTAGCCCAAAAATAAAAGCAACAACTGACAAAACTGAGAAAACACAGACCCAATTCTTCAGCAACAGTTAAAGTCAACAATGCTCCCTTTTTCATACAGGAAGAGCAAGAAGGCATGAGAAGACTTGAGCACTGTGTGCCCAGCTGTGTAACAGCTATCTGCAGAACACAGAAGCTTTTTCTCAAGTACTTATGGGACATTTTCTGTGAGTAATAAGAATAGACAACTGGTTAGGCCAAAAAATAGGTCTCAGTTAAATTTTTTTTGTGTGTGATTTTTTTTTCAGGTTTTTTTTTTTTTTTTGTATTGGATATTTTATTTATTTACATTTCGGATATCACTCCCTTTCCCCATTTCCCCTCCCTAGAATCCCCTATCCCATCCCCCTCCTCCTTTTTTATTTTACAAATATCTTAATTTTAATTACAATTTAATATTCCTATTTTAATTACATGCATGTATTTAAAGGTCAGTTTAGGTTGAGGGTTTACCAATACAATAGATGCAAATAGTCAAGGAACAAGCAGGACAATAAACACAAGTAGTCAGAGAACAAGCAAGGCATTAAACAAAATTACATGAACAGTCCTGTGATCACTGTTTCTAAGGGCTTATCAGGATGACCAAAATATCTGAGGCAACTTCCTTGTCCTAGCCCAAAGTCATTTTCATGTTTAAAGCCTACTTCCTTGTCCTAGCCTAAACTTTAGATTCCTGTCTGAAATTACTTCTTTGTTCTAGCCTAAACTTTAGATTCCTACCTGAAATTACTTCTTTGTTCTAGTCTAATGTCAGATTCCCATCTGAAGCCTACTTCCTTGTCATTGGCCAATATCATATTCCTGCTAAGCAGCCCATTTTCTTGTCACTGGTCAATGTAAGATTCCTGCCTGAAGCCTACTTCCTTGTTATTGACCCATGTCAGTTTCTTGCCAAGCAGCCCCAAAGGCTCTCTGCCTCTCTCCCTTTTTTATTTCATTAACAAGACTGAGCCTGTCTTAGGTCTTTCTGACAAGAATGCCTTCTTCACCCATCATGGAATATACATTATCCAAAGCAATGTACTTCTGTCTTAGGTTGGTAAGGCTCTGTGTAGAATCTTACCTGTCCTTGGCTTGCCAGCCTCTTAATTTAACATCAGTTAAAATTTCTAAAACAGTTAAATTAAATTAGAAATCATTAACAGAAGGAAACTTAAGAAATATAAAAGCATGTAAATTAAATAGCATATTTGTAAATAATTAAAGATTCAAATGCAAAATTAAAAATAAATTAGTCTTTTAAGACAAATGAAAACAAAACATGCCATATGAGATGCAGCAAAGACCAGTTCAGAGAAGTTTATATCCATGTGTACCTTTATTAAGAAAGTCAGTTCTCAAATCATCAAAACTCTCTAACAACATGAAACAAAACTAGAAAATGAGCACACTAAGCCCAAAGCAATAAAACAGGAGCTTAAACAAAGATGGGAGTGCGGCAAGAAAAATCCAACAAAATAAAAACTGATTCTTTGAAAAGACAAAAAAAAAAAAACCAAACAAAAAACAAACAAACAAACAAACAAAAAAAAACAAAAAAACCCCTGAAAAACATCTAACTGGCATGGCCAAGGAAGTAAGAGACAGCAAGCAGTGCAACTACTCAATTCTGACATGAAAAAGGAGCATAACTGTGACCTTAAGAAAAAAAGTTAGTAAGGGACTACTACCTGAAATTTAATGAACTGGAAAACTTGGATAAATTGCAGAAATTCCTATAAATACATAAGCTTCAAAATGTCTTAAAAGGAAATGAAAATCTGAGAAGATGAGTAAGAAACTGAATTACTAAGCCACACCAGAGGCAATCAAACTTCCCAGTAAGTCAACCCTGTTTCAGATAGCTTCACTGTTAAGCTCTATCCATTATAGAGTAAATGTATTTTCTACAAAGAAATGTTCAAATCCTACATCTGCTATAGCTGGTGTGAATTTATCTGAAAATAAGGTCTTTGCAGACTTGTGAAGATGTGTTTCAAAAGCAGGTCAATGTTAGAGAAGTTAGACCCCTGATCCAATGTGACTGCCACTCCTGCTGGAAGAGAAAACAGACCCAGAGATATACAGGAACAGTGCCATCTGAAGATACAACACAGACTGGAGTGACACATTTACAGGCCAGTGTCACTATGGGTGTAGCCACTGATATCTCACTTCTAATGGAACTACCACCTGCCAACAATTTCAAACATCTAGAAAGAAAAAAGTGACTGCTGTAAGCTGCCTGCTTTTTGGTCTTTGGTTACAGCTGCACTAACATATCAGCATATACTGAAAAACTTCAAAAAAAAAAAAAACCCAAAACACAAAAGAAAATATTTTCTAGTTTATTCCTTGACAGTAAATTACCAGAGCATGGCAAAGGCATCAAAACAGAAACATAACAAACACATGCATCTTTTATGAGTACCACAAATATCCTAAAAAAACCTAGTAAGCAATCATGACAAAATAGGATTTATTCAGGAATGTAAGGTGATGTTAACAAATGGAAAATAGCAATAGGCTGGGAGATGGCTCAGTTGGTAAAGCATTTGCTTTGCAAACATTATGATCTCATTTTGATCTCCAGAATTCACATGAAAAGTCGGTCATGGTAATATGAGTCTAAGATCCTAGTGACAGTAAGCTCAGAGGTAGAGATAGACAAATTCCTGTTAGCTTGAGGCCATTAGCTTGAAGTCCAGCTAGCTTGGTCCATACAGCAAACTTTCAAACACTGGGCATCACTTGAGTACCAATGCCAGTTATCTATATGCTTGACGCACGCGCGCGCGTGCGTGCACACACACACACACACACACACACTTACACTTACATACATACTTTCTCACACAAACACTCAGCAAATGCAATATACCACAATAATGGAACAAGGGATAAAAGCTATCATCTCAATAGATACAGACAATGCTTATCACAAAATGCTATAACAATAGCAAATTAGAAACCGAAGGGAGCTTCCTCAACTAATAATGGACATGTATGAATACCTCACAGCTAAAAAATTCTGTCTTAGCAGAGTGAATGCCGCCCCTCTACGAATGAGAACAAGACAGGGGCATCTTCTCTTACTACTTACATTCAGCACTGTACTAGAGGACTAGTCAAGCAAGGCAATTGGATATAGAAAGAAGATAGAAGATGGAAGGCTGAAAGAGAAATAAAGTCTGACAATTGTTAAAAGAGTATGGGAGACACTATTTTAGTCAAGACTATCTCAAAAGGGGAGTATAGTAAACATTAGACTAATAAACTCATGTGCTGCTTAGCCTTGTTGGAAGGGACTCTGGGAGTGAAGAGGCCTTCCCTTGTCTCCTTCATAACAAGCCAGGAGGAACAAGTCAATGAGCAGCATCCCTCCATGGCCTCCTCATCTGCTCCTGACTCCAGGTTCTTGCCCTGAGCTCCTGCCCTGACTACCCTTCGTTATAGACTGTTACATGAAACTGTAAGGTAAACTCCCCAAGTTGCTTTTGGTCATGGTATTTTATTATAGCAATAGAAACTCTAGCCAAGACAGCCACAAACAGATTATTTAAAAATTATTCTGATTCAAAATTTGGATGTTATATTATAAGCTTCTAACAAACAAAATGTCAAAATATGATTTATATATTCATTTAACTATGAATATAGAAGGATATTTCTGAGAAGTTTAATGAAGAAGCTTCACAGGGAATACTCCAGTTCCCTCAACTATTTCATAAGATGTAGTTTTAAACATCTCTTCATAGAGCACTAAAAGAAGATGCAAGAAAATGAAAATCAACGAGCTATAGAGGCAGTAGTGCTTTTTATTTCACAAAGTGCTATTCTGTACAAATCTGTTAACACTATCTTCTCACTCCATGTCACTTCACAGTGCAAGTTCCAGGATAGCCACATGGGGCTGTGCTATAAACACATCCTTGAGCACACTTCATAGACCATTTGGTTTATTTCCCCAAATATTTGTTAATATAAAAAAATGAAATAAAAGAAATTATTTGTCAGTTTCTGAAAATTTAGTTTTCATCCCTTTGGTGACACAATAGATTCTGTTTAAATAAACCAAATCTACTGACCACTGGTTAAAAAAAATTTCTCATTGCCATAATGATACCAACCCCTCTTAAAATGGTTTTTTTTTCTTTTCAAAATATGCTCAGCTTCTAGCCAAGGCCATAATTTTAGTATTTAAAGTTAAATCTAAAATGTAACAGGACTATTGAACTAAAACATGTAATTGCTAAAGGTCATAAAACAGTTAACATTTTTTAAGTACATATAACTGTTTTCTATTCATACTCATCTCAAATATTTAAGAGCGAATTTCACTACAAGTATTTTAGGTAAAATTATTTTTAGTAAAGGTGATTTTCAATAGTTTAATTGGTTGTAATTTGAGTAGGTAATTCTGGAAAGATACTTTACTCCATTAGTGAATCTTTGGAGTTTTCACAATGATGTCATTTGTTTCATGTTAAATATTATGATCAAACACAACCTATGTTTTAGAACTTGGCAATGATACATTTTAGTTCTGGATACCCAGGAAATAACAGTGAAAAACAAAGACATGAGAAAAGGCAGATTCTGTGGAACAACTAACCACAGCTATCTAGGCTTTAGAACCATGGTGTCACAAAGACAGTTATTCAGGTCCCAACAAAACTGGCATGTAAATTCAATAGATTTATATGAATACCACACCATGCAGTGGCTGGTGTCTTCTGGGCTCCCAAGTGTTGCTCTTTTTAATGCTGTTATCTTAAATTCACTTTCCCAATGCCCACCAAACATTATCTGGGAGGTGACCCCACCTCCACCTTTACCTCTGACCCAGCTCCTGTGTCTGAATTAATATCATTGTTCCTGTTCTATACAGGGCCTGAAGCCTAGTGAGACAGGAGTTTCAAAGCGGCAGGGGAGGAAGAGCAGCAGAAAGAGGGAGAAGTTCTGTGTGACATTTTAACTATTTCTGAGGAAAAGCCTGCTCTTTGGATTTTCCCTTAAATTAGGGTATTTCTTGCTGATTGGTATTTACTTGGAATTGGTAAGACTTTGAACAGATGCAAATAGTCATTCCACATAACCTCTGGCTCTTCATGAGTAGTGTCACCTTATACCGAGAGATTTTCCTAAAAAAAGGAGAGATATCATCACATCTTTTCTATAATTTCATTCATGTGTTTATAAATTCTACTCATGACCTTGGATATTAGGGATTCTGAACATTTTTTTTTTGACTACTAAAAACAATGTAATTGAGAGAGAAGACAGGTTCATACACTTTAGTTATTTCCATTAACATTCCTTGATAACCCAAATCCCCTTTCAGTAATGACAATGCACAAAATGCTGAAGACAGACTGTCAGGACAGGTGCTGTGTGGACCCCTCTGGGTAAGCTGGGACCATAGCATCCATCTCAGATAAGAAATAAGTAAATATGTACGTACTTAAAATTGTATCCAGTATATGGAACAATATTCAGGTTAAAGAAAATTAAAGAATTTGCCCTTTTCAATCTTTTCTTACTACTGTAGTTTTCAGAAATGTTTTAAAGAAGAAACCTACTATAATCAAATCCCAGTTTTGACTGATAGGGTCTTAGAACAGCATAAACTGCCCAAGATGCCTTCATTTTGACCTGTGAAAGCATGTCAGAAAGGATTTAGTGGTGGAAACAACTCATTTGGGTATTTCATAAAGAAATATTTAATGGTGGAACCAGGAGCTTACAACATTGTTGGAGAAGTGGAAGGGCCAGCTCTAGATGGCTCCTGTAGGAATGGCTCCAAAACAAGGAGAAATAGCCACAGGGTGCCCCACTTCCCAGCTGGTGCCACAATGACCTGGACATACACTAGCTCAGTCATCACCCTTGCCCCCGTTCAAGACCAGCTAAGGATACAGACAGAGGGAAGACACCTTTCCTTGGACTTGCTGGCTGAAGCAGTAGAAGATGGCACCCACCTCACTTTTCCCTTGCCAACCATGCACAAATGTCTTTGGCTGCAGAAGCCAGTTAGCATCTAGAACTCTAGGGAATCTCAGACATGTGCCTCTTCCTAAGAGTAGGAAACAAACTAGAAAGAGCTAGGAAGATCTACCCACTGCCGAACAATCTAATGTGACTTGACTCTGTGAGTCAGGGTTGTGCTCAAGTCTACTTTGCCATCTTCAAAATGAGGATCAATGCTTTGAATATGCAGTGTCCTTCACAGGTGTTGGCTTTTGGCAAGGAACTGGATCATGAGGACTCTGAGCTAATGAATGGATCAACTCCTTGATGAATTTTTATGGTGGCTTTACTGGGAGGTGGTCAAAAGAAAGCAGGGTCTAACTGAAGGAAGTAGGTCATCGGGGCAGGGGGTGGGCACTGGAAAATATTCCCCGAACTTGTTCCTCTCCACACTGGTGGCCATGAGGTGAGCACTCTGCAGCATGTGCTTGCCTTATACCCAGGCCCAAACGATGGAGCCAGCTGACTGTGCTGAAATCTCTACAGCCATGATTCAAAGTAAGTTCTTCAGTTGTTTTCTCAGGGACTGTCACTGCAACAGAACTGGAACAGACCCAATAAAGAGTTGTGCTGAGGACTTTCAGGGGGACTATACATATAAAATGAAGCCCTGGCTCTAATATGGGAAATCTGACACTCTTCTGACCCTCATTTGTTTTGCTACCTACATCAAAAGTAAATCTAGCAGCACTCAGGGGGCAGAGGCAGGAGGATTTCTGAGTTCAAGGCCAACCTGGTCTACAAAGTGAGTTTCAGGACAGCTAAGGCTATGCAGAGAAACCCTGTCTCAACCCCCTCACGCCCCCCCCCCCCCCACACCAAACCCAGAACTCAATGCCTTTCTCCAAACACAATGACCTTGGGAAAGTGTTTGGAGAATGTCATAAGGAGATGGACTCCCTCAGACTCTAGAAAGTTGAAAGGAATGGGAGGCTAGAGAACAGTCTAACTCCACTGCAAAAAGAGATGATAGTGTAAGTGCTTAAGCTTCACCATGTTTCTGGCTCACTTTCCACCCAGGCTGACGACCTGAGTGTGATCCCTAGGACCCACGTGATGAAAGGAGGGAATCAGGTCCTGAAACCATCCTCTGACCACCACACATCCACTGTAGCACACACACATCCACCTCACCTACACACTCACACAAACACAACTAAATACACAAATGTAAAACAGCTTATCCCTTTTCTGTTCTTACCTAACTTCTTTCACTGTTAGTAGAATCAGAATATCAGAGAAAAATACAACCTAAAGGTCACTGGTCTAAATCCTTTTATGGTCATTAGAAACTTGATGCTCAAAATATTTTAGAATTTACATGGTTGACGGAGGTGGAGCTCCTGTCTCTGAACTTTCGGCACTTTTCCTATGTGCACTGGTCAATGAGGTACATTCAACCTACAGCCACATTTCAGTGCTGTGTCAATCTTACCAGTAGCAAAAACCATCAGAGTCCTCAAAAAGTCATTTTTGTGTGTCCTCACTCAGTAAGTTTCTGAAAAACTATCCGTGAAACTAAATATTATATGTGAATTGTTATTATCTATGAAATAAACTGCAAATTTTAAACATATTTTAAAAGTAATTTGTAATTTTGGGTTTTGGATTAAAACTTCCTTGATGAAAAGTTAATACCCTTGCAATAGTAACAATGAGCAATCACTAAGAAGCTCCCAGGATGAATGACTAGTATGGAAGTAATCTTTTTCCCATGAACATTCCTCATAAACATGTCTTACATAATCAAAGAGAAACTCTCTCAAGTAAACTATGATAATAAAATTTCCCATTCAGCATATATTAAAAGTTAAGCAAAGAGAACATTAGTACTATGGCACATACAGAAAATACATGAGTTCTACTGAGATTACATTTTTACATTCAGTATAATAGTATAATAAAGAAGCCTCGAAACTGTAGTATGCTGAGTTCCAAGATTCTGAAAGGATGTGGAGGGTAAAGCAAGACTAAACAATAATGAGACACGGTTACTACATATGTCAGGCACAGTGGTACCTAGGGGACAATTTCTAAGAGCAGAAGACAGACAGCTTTCTGTAGGCTTAAACAGCATGTTTTAGAAGCTACTTACCTGGTACTTTCTCTTCCTTGTAAGTAGCCCCTAGGCACTTACTGTACTGCCTGGTAAAAAAAATATCACACAATCCATGACTACAGACTAACACATGCAATGTAGGAACCACTTAGCTTGACCAACAGATAAAACTGTAGTGTTGTCTATGGCAGTGTTCTCAATCTTCCTAATGCTGTGGCCCTTTAATGCAGCTCCTCATGTCGTGGTGGCTCCTACCCATAAAGTCATTTTGCTACTACTTTATAACTGTAATTTTGCTAATGTTATGAACTGTAATGTAAATGTCTGATATGCAAGATATCCAGTATGTGACCCCTGTGAAAGGATCACCAGTTGACAAGGGGGTTGCAATTCACAGACTGAGAACCACTGCTCTCTGGCAAATACAATTAATATGGAACTGGGAACAGAGGTAACAAAGTAATACAAAACATATTTTTTAACTCAGTTATTATTGTATAGAAGCCTATTCTCCATGAAAAACTACTACTCACCCAGACACGATAGTGAAAAAAATTAAAAACTGGAATAATAAGAGCAGAATAGTTCACTTTATAAAAACATACCCCTTAAAACATTGAGTGCTCCATTTTTTTCCCTCTTATAAAGCACTCTCATTTAAAATAGCATTAACACAGTGGAGTACAACTCAACTGTAAAGAAAAATGAAATTATTAAATATGCAGATAAATGAGTAGAACTGGAAAAGAACTATACTAAGTGAGGTCCACCAAGCTGAGAAGGTAAACACTGGGTGCTCTCCCTCAAATGTCAGCTCAGCTTCACATCTATTGCTTTGTGTGTTTAACTTAAGAGTGCAAGTGGAAGCAGGAAACTAGAAAGGAGCCTGTGGGTGCTTTAAGAGAGGGGGACAGTAGATTATAAGTAATACAAAATACTGCAGGTGGAAAGGTTTCGGCAGGGAGGGGTGTGGAAGTATAGGGGAAACCAGGAGAGAGAGGGGATGGAACCTCCCAAAATATATGCAAACCTGCATGGAAACCTACTATCTCACAAATATAATAATAATAATGATAATAATAATAATAATACCTAAAGGGATTGATACATGTGAGATAAAAGAAGAAGGGGCACTGGGGTTAAAAGATTAAGTGGGAATGGCAACAGCAAGAGGAGGAGGATGAGGAGGATGGAGGATGGAGGAGGACAATGGAGGATGGAGGAGGGAGTAGTCTGTGGATTTAATGGTCTTACCCAGCACTGGATCATATATGTTGCAATTTGAATCTTGCAGGCATGATATGCCCACTGATACAATAGTGACATGCAGGTCTGAATAAGAATGGTCCCCATAGGGCCATATATTTGACTGTTTTGCCATTGTGGAATGGCACTGCTTGAGAAGGATTAGTGGGTGTGGCCTTGCTGGAGGAAGTATGTAACTAGGGATGGGATTTGAGGCTTCAAAAGTCCACGACAGGCCCACTCTCTCTCTTTCTGCTGTCTGAGGAACAGGATATAGAACTTTCAGCTACTTTTCCAGCACTATGTCTGCTTGTGTGCCACCATGCTCCCCATGATGATGATAATAGACTAACTCTCTGAAACTGTAGCAAGCCCCAATTAAATGCTTTCTCTTGTAAGAGTTGTGTTGGTAATGATGTTTCTTCAGTGACCAAGACATGGGGTAAATAATCACTTTCTGGTTGGATTTGAGGCCTGCTCTACAAAAAGGAATTTCATGCCTGGAATTTCATATTGCAATCCTGGACAAAATCTCAGGTCTGGGATGGGGGTGGGGGGACAAAGGCCCTTGGTGTTCTCAACTGTGGCTACAGAAGCTTCTTTTATCAGTGGGCAGTAGTTAAGGGGGAAGCACAAATGGACAGGGTGCTAAGAATGAAAGACTTGAGTGCTCAGATCCAAACAGGACATCTGTATCCATGTCCTTTCTCCAAGGCTCAGGGAGCATCACTGAAGAGAAGGCAGAAGCACCGTAAGATCTAAAGGATGGGAAGAGTGCTATGAAGCATTCCTCCTGGACACAGTGTGACTCTGCATTCACACACTCAGAGTAGCTGCCATACCATACAAGATCAAACCAGACAAAATTCTGGCATAGATGGGGTAGACTATCTATCTCTGAGCCTTACCCCTTACTGAGGAGCTATTAGCAGTTGATAGTTTCTGGGAGAGAGAGGAAGAATCACTCTTTTTTTTTGAGGATGTGGTCACTGGTAGGAGTCCCATGCTCCAGTGGATAGCCCCACATCTCTGCACATACGGGCAGCACTAATTGGACTTAGTGGGTTATAAAAAAGATGCAGTTGGGGTGGGGATATGCTGAGGGAGACAAGAGAAGAATTTAGGGAAATATGATTATATTTTATAGTATACATGTATGAAATTCTCAACAATAAAATGTTTTAAAAAGTATTTCCCCAAAATTTCTTATTCTGAAAAATTTGAATTGATAGAATTTGTTAATTCTATCAATAAAGCTGAACCCCAAAAGACATAGTATATCCACTGCCATCTTTTCCTTATAAAGATCCTGCTTAAAGTCACACGGCTGTTCCATGAATGGAAGCCTGCAGGTTTAGACACTGCCTGGTATAACTTAGTAGGCTACAGCCCAGGGCTTAGGCTCATACAGTCAAAGCTTAGAAACAACTGTGAAATATCAGGCCTCTAAATTAAAATTCAAATGTATTCTAAAATCTGCATATTTACATTAGAAAATGTTTCTTATCCAATATGACACAGAAAGAAATGTAAGTCATAATTTACACTTACCCAAGTCACAGATTTTTCTCATACTGAAATAACTTAGTGACATAATGCATCTCCCTGGTTTAAATAAACAACACAGCCGTTACTCTCCTGAAATCTGCAATACCTCGTGGGAATTTTGTTAAAAATATAGAGATAATGTGTAATTATAATATGGAAGAAATTAAAAGGCTTGAGGTCATAACTTTTCACCGAGAAACACTTTAGTCTTTTCTCAAAAAGGATGCAAAGTGTAACAAGGACTTTTTCTCTTTTTACTTTTAAAATAATTCTGTGGAAGTTCTAGAAAAATAATTTGGTTTTGTGCAGCAGTACACACTCTATAAAACTGGTTAGAAAGCTCCTCCTGCGTCTTCTAGCTTAACCTGTAAGGAAAAGAGTAACTTCTGTAGTGAGTCTGGACAATGTACAACCAACCATATAATGCACAAGACCTGCATGAGAGCTTAGAAGGAGAAAACACATAGAGTTGTCTTGAAGGGCACCTTCCACAGACCGGTAAGCGTGTCTGGCTACTATGCAAATGACACGCTGTGGAAGCAGTGGGGCTGGTTACAGGCTTCTCCTGTGCCATGTGCCATGTGCCTTGAATAGAACCTGTATCCAGGTCACTCACGAGATACTCACAGAAGGACTGTATGAAGGTTCCAGTATCACCGGTAACGACATTTTCCCTTGAAGGTTCAACTTTGTTAAATAAAAAATCTTTTCCCCTACAATCTTTTCTTTCTTCATGCGATGGACACCATATAGTCTAAACCTAACTGCATAGTTTCCAATCATCTCGGATTCAACGTGGTTAAATTTGAATGTTTCTGTGAAGACGGGGCATGGTCCTCTCTGGATGCTGGTTTTGGCTCTCTGTTTTTTTATAGGTAGAAGAACAAGGTGTACCTGCCACGAGTTGCCACCTGTCCTGTTATATGTTGGAATGTCTGTGACAGCTGTCACTGTTACCAGAAGCTTCTGTCTTTCAGAGTCATAGTCGAAAGTCACATCCAATGTGCCATATTTAGCTTCTGGCTCTGGATCAAAAGGTTTAGGAAGCCGTGAGGAGGATCCTTGAGCTGACATGTCCTGAGAAAAGTAAATTTAAATGCTTTTAGTTTTAACCCTATTACCTTATTTAGTATGCACAAAAATGCCAATATTTTTAGAGTATGACATAAAAATAATTTTCATTTACTATCATGAGGAAAGCATAAATCAGCCAACTACAGGCAAAAGTTACCTTACAGGGTGGAGTAATTTAAGTGGTAAAATACTTCACAATGAAGACATCTTTTGAGTGTAATATTCACTATTACTGTTTTGAGAAAATTGTATATATGTCTGTATAAATTAGAGTTTAATGTGCATATTAATGTCATAGTCTTTGCTCCTGAGGGAGGAGTCTACAGAGAAAAGCAAAGTTCAGAGTTATAAAAAAATATGGCTCAACTTCAGGGATGTCTAAGATACCTTCAGCTAAAACAGAATATACACAGCAAGACTTTAAAATCAGTGGCAATGGGAAACCTGAATAGAAGTGCAAAGGGCCAAAGACAGTGTTCATCCACACAGTCACTCTTCACATCACAGACCATGTTTATCTCAGGTTCCAATTAGAATTCAAAACAATTGCATCTTTCTCACATTAATTACCAATGACATGTCGAAATACGCATTTCAAAAACTGAAGAAAGGCTAAAACTACACATGTAATTACGACATGGTCAGATAATAAGACTATTTTACCAGTAATTGTCTCACATTCCTGCTAGTCTAACCCGAGATATCTGGGGACTCCTACTTAGTTATGAGTAGAAATCTACTTAAACCAGGTTTCTGACCTGTAAGGAACACACTGTGACCCTTCAAGTATTTAATAAAATATAAATGATTTTTATTTTAAAATCTGGACTCTTGTCAGAATGTCCCAAAGCTTCCTAACCTTAGATTTAGTGCCAGAGAGAGCATACCACCATCCAGAGCCTCTCTTGAATATGCTTATTGTACAGTTTAGCAGATGGAGGCACACAGAGTTCCTAAGCACCTATGGGAAACACCTAGCTCACCCTTGCAGTGGAAGTGCTTGCCTCCCATTGTCTTTCCAAAAGTACACACACAGGTAGTATGCGGGGTCAGTTTCATCCAAAAGGACAAGGACAGTGCTCTAGGGAATGGTAGATTTACATAAGGAGCTGGGCCCTGAATGAGGTCATTATGCAAAGCATTGCTTAACTAGAATGTGAATGAGAAACAAGCTTCTGTGTTTTTCAGTCAACTCAGCACTATGTGCTAAGTACTTTGTTAGCTAGGCTTGAGGCTAAAGGCCCTTCTTCTGCTCTTTCTTCTCTTCTTCCTTTTCTTTTTCTCTCTCTTTTTTTTTTTTTTTTTTTTTTTGAGACAGGGTTTCTCTGTATAGCCCTGGCTGTCCTGGAACTCACTTGGTAGACCAGGCTGGCCTCGAACTCAGAAATCCGCCTGCCTCTGCCTCCCAAGTGCTGGGATTAAAGGCGTGTGCCACCACACGCCCTTTTCTTTTTCTCAAAAGGCTCTTCTTTAAGCCACAAACAACAAAAAGACTGGAGTCTCTGACACTGTAAGTTTTATACAGTCCTTGGTATTATATATGGAAAACAAGAACAAATATTTATAAAAGACGTTCTTTAAATTGTCTTGTATATATATGCTATATGTGTTTGGTGTATGTTGTATGTGTTTGCCATAGGATATGTGTTTGCTGTATGCTGTGGATGTTTGTTTTATGTTGTATGTGTTTGGTGTATGCACAAGTATTTGAGGATATGTTCACTCATATACAGAGGTGAGAAGAGTATGTTAGGTGTCCTGTCTCTACTTTGTCTCTGAGGGATGTCTCTACTGAGTCAGGAGCTTGTTATGTTTTATAGCTGGCTAGCTAGTAAGCCTCAGCAAGCTTCCTTTCTCTGCCCTCAACAACAGGGTTGCAGGCACACAGCTCTAAGTGGGTGCTAGAGATACAAACTCATTTCATAATTGTTACTTATAGATTATCAATGTATTTGTTATTTCAATTTGGTATTTTAAAAGTAGCCTCATGACAACAAAGATTTTTAGAAAACAAAAAGTTTATAAGGTCCTAAACAGCTATTTCTGGATTTTGTTTCTGACACATTCTAACAGTTTTTATAAATACAGGTGGAACCTTTATATACTAAAGTTACTATTCCCATTCTTCATAGAGGTGCTAAGAAAACAATCCTTTACTTTCAAAGTATTAGGGCTGCACTAGTTGCAGGAAGCCTTCAATGGAGCTAGCTAATCAACTTGTTACAAGAATTCTCTGACGAATGATAGTTAATATTACACAGATATGAAATAAACTTGGAAAACATAAACATTTTATAGTAGCCTAGGCGATCAAAATTTCACATCTAAACATTGACCCAATGTATACTTGATGTATACATGATGATGTACATATGAATGTATTTGATGGTGCTATAAAAGATAGGAGTGGAAAACACCAAAAGAAGTGTTAACATAGCAAGGCCATAGCTTCTGAAATATATACATACACACACACAGCTATGTTTACCTACAGATAAGGGAGCAGTACTAAGGTAACAAATTATGAGATATGCCAAAGATTCATGAACCTAAAGGAATCTCAGGCCACAGCCTAAACATTAACTTCTCTGGGCTCTGGGAGAAGGGCATTCCAAAGACTTACACACATTCCAGGAAGGGCCCAAGATAAGGGAGTTAAAAGGTTATCAGGAAGCTGGGCCCTTAGCTCAATAAACCTGGGTAAACAGGAGCTATGATAAGATAGACTCAGCTAACACTCATTGTCATAGGATAATATGTAAATATGAGTTGCCAAGAAACTGAACATGGGAGTGGCCATTTGAGGTCAGCCTTTGTGGTTAACACTGTCTAAGAGGTGACTGTAAGGTTGCTCTCGTAAACCCTGTGAAAACTGTGTAAAAACTGCTCTTAGCTTTAGCTTGGGGTTCCTCTAGCCTGTGTGTAGGGAAACCCCAGTGCACTGGAATCAATAAACCTCTTGTTTTTTGTATTGAACCCCCTGCCCCTGAGTGTTTCTGTGGGAGCGTGTCTTCCCGGTTTGGATCTTAGGGACCAACAGACTACAAAGAATATGTGATGGAGAAGGTGAGATGGAAAGCCTATGCCATGTTGACTGTGGGCCAAGGCTTCATCACCCATTGGTTCTACTTATGAAATAGAGGGGGGTGGGAATCCTGCTTTCCAGGTAGGAAGTTTCTCTAACTGGCAAGTTTCAGTGGTGGGCAGGTAATTTGCCCCTTTACATCCCATAAATAGCTGTTTGTTGCCAGCTGTGGATGCCCTTTTCAAATCTCAGTGTTGGTTCTTGCTAGCAGGTGATAACAGAACTGCTGATGAACCGGACAGAGGCAGACCTAAAAGCCTGTGCACATCACACTCTGAAGTAGACGAACACACACACACACACAGAGTGCACACACCTAGGCAGCTGGTTGTCATTTGCACATTTTACTCTGCTGATTGAGACCTCTGGGACAGCTTGCCTGGTAGTGTGTCTGGTTGGCACTACAAAGAAATCTTCAAACAACAGCTTGGGTCAACAAAAATGCACAGAGTAAAGTAGCTATTACTAGCTCCTTTTCTGTACTCACAGGGACCTAGCTGAAACACAGCTGCCTGTTTCTCTCCTGAAGAAGAGATGAGTGAATAAGATGACCAGTCAGACACTATTGTGGTCACGGTTATAATGCAGAGTCACTCTATTTAATGATAGCACTCAAGGACACTGATGGTACCTTGGCCCATAAAGCGTAACAACTTCACTTTCTCTATATCAGATACTATATGGCAATTCTAAAGATATCAGAAACTTTAAAGTGTTTTTGAAATTTTTGGAGAAATCCCCAAACTGAAGAAGTTCTGTCCAGAGCTTGATCATTGTGTATTAGAAAACTACCTTTATTATTTTTTGCAGATGCAAAATTACCAGCACAAATCACATCATTGTGATAATATTGGCTGGGGTGAAAGCTTATTAAACTTGCAAAATGTAAAACTTGTCAAAGAAAGCAAATCCTACAGAGAATTTCTACATTTGAAGCTTTGGTTGACCTTAGTCTTCATACTAAGAATAAGACAAATTCTTTTTGGATTACAAAGAGTCTTTTGAAATTACAATCATTTTGTTGCCAGTTTTACATTCTTCATTCCAGAAAAGAAACAAAAACAGCCAGCAAAACTAAAATTAGCAAATATGAAATTTCACCAGTAAAGCTAACCAGTATTTATTCCCTTTGTAATCTATAGTAAGATTAATTTGAAAGGTATGTGGAACACTAACTAATCCCTTAACAGTAAAATGTTCAAAATAAAAAGCATGAAATCCCAACTTGAACAAACAGGAAAATAAGTCCAGAATGTTCTACATAAAATATTTAAGAAACAACAGTGATCCTTGGCCACCCATCTCGAGGGAAGGATGCAGAATATAGGCTGCAAGTCTGTTAGATAAGGGACGAGAAGCTATAAGGGATGAGACACCATAAGACTGGCACCATGGAGGGAAAGCACAGGCTTTCAACCTCAGAGACCTTGCTGGGAACCACAGAGCTTTTGCTTACTTCAGGGCTAAGGACTGCTGTGCTGTCGCTAGGGACGTCATCTTCATATCCTTTATTGTGATAGCTCTCAGCCTCATGCCCTGTGCTTCCTTCACTGGGGCACTTGTTGAAAGAACACCGTGGGCTGTTGCTGCAGTGGGAAATCTCACACTTGGCATCCCCGATTTCTGAAGGTGTGCATGAAAGGTGAGGAGAACCGCTATCGTCTTGGTAGGGTGGCGGCTGCAGCTCATCCAATGGAGGTGTCCTCCTCATTCTCTGAATGCAGTTTCCTGACAAGGACAAGAGTGTGGTCATTGTTTCCAATCAGTTTCAGTCCTGTAACTGTAAACAACTTTAAAATGTGAAGTAAACACTCAATAGTAAAAACAGTTAAAATTCCTAAATGAGTTTTCTCTTTCCTTAGTTCAGGAACAGAAATAAAACCACCTGGCTTTCCACTCTCCTCTCACCTAATAAGATCGGTAAAAATAAAAGCCATATATTGTTATGAACCTTAGAAAGAAACCTGATCAGAACTGTCTGTTGACTGAGTCTCCCCAAGCATTCCCAATGCTATGTGGACTTCATGAGTTCCCTTGTAATTGATGGCCTCTTAAGGGGCCATAAAAGCATGGTGGGTAACACAAATGAACTCCATGACTTTCTCAGTTATGGAGACAAATTCAGCTTAGCATTTTTCCACATCTACTTGGTTTTAGAACTGTAAATAAGCCATGTTCAGTATCTGCGTAAGTCTTTATGAATGCCCCACTTATCCTGGTCCACAAGATGAACCACCATTTCCAGGAGTGATATGAAGCCGCATTTTCTCCCTCAATTAGTTTGTCTTTTAATTTTTTTGCTTTAATAATCTGCCTCCATCTTCAATTAAGACTAAACATATCTATGAAAATAGATAAGGGATTGACATATATTATACATTTTATGATCAAATAGACATAGTTTTAAAAACATAACCATTTTTTTCCATTTTCTTTCTAAGAAATTAATCCTTCTTAATTCTTATCTACTTTCAAAATAATGGTTATTGAACACTCCAAAATATATTAAGTCTAGATGCTATGGTATATGCACATATTGTCACTAACACACACAAATGAGATAAGAGAACTAGGGAACTGTATATGGCTATAGCTATACTGGTCTCAGTTTACAATTTACGTAGATAAAGTTATGCAGCTAGATCCAGAATTCAGTGTTGAATATTAAAGTTAAGCAATGTTCCTACAAAAGGTAGTTTAAACAAAACTGCTAAAGAGATCAGTTCAAATACTCAATATCGATCTTCCTTAAAATTGATATAAAAATTAAAGCTCCCATGTAAAAAATACCAAGGTCCTCATTCAAATAAAAAATGTTAATGCCTTCACCATAAATTTACATAGTTGATCAAAAGTCCCCAATTTTAAATAAAGAATCTTACCTACTGAGGCTAGTATACTAACTTAAAATGTTAGCAAAACAATGCAGTTGAAGCCACACTAGAGAGGACCCACTAGTTACCCCAATCAGGTGGCAGCCAAGACAGCATGAGCCCAGTGGCTTTGCCCAGCTGCATGGCACAACCCACACAGGGAGCCCTGTGCTCCCAGCAGTGCTCCAGCTACATTTGCTAACGGGCTCAAGCAGAAGGTTTCAGCCTGGGTGCCTGAATTGCTTTGGTTTTCCTGATAAGAGAAGGGACATTCAATCAGCATCTCCTCCTTTATCCTGCTTGAGGCTCAGAAGCCACAGTGTGACTGAAAAGTGACAAGTTTGAGAAAGAGCTCTGAGGAGAAGCAAAATCAAAAACAAACAAACAAACAAACAAACAAAAAACAATGATAAAAAAAAGCATCCAGGAGATCCTAGGTATCAGAAACATTCCCACGACCTTTGAAGACCAAGGAAGACAAACTGACAAACTAAAAACACAAAAGTAAACACCATAGCTTCCTTTTCTGTATATAGCTACAAATACAACCTCAATTGACACAATTTAACTCATTAATCAATACTTTCTTATCTTCTAAATATCACACTTAATCTGCCAATGAGTTAAATTAGATAATACCTATATACCCACTGACATAGTCAAGAATTTTGCAGGTTTAAGGACATTTAGTAGAATGTGTGAAAACTTCAAGAAAATAAAACAAAAACGGTAAATTAAACTGAAAATAGTGGGTATAAAATAAAAGCAGAAAAAAAATTTAAAAAATGTATAGATTAGAAAACATTAGCAAATGAAAACATAGTTCATTAAAAACAGAAATAAAGTTGATACACTGCTAGAGCAGAGTAGTTAGAAAAGAAAAACTGGTAATGTAAGTTATTAATGTTAGGAATGAAAGAGGCCAGGATTTCAATTCTTACGGGAATTCACATGAGCAAGGGAAGTGTGTACACCCTGTCCAGGACAGTGATACAGACAAGGCAGCCGAGCTAAGGGAGAGCCCTGACCATGGTGCTGAATTGCAGGAGATTAGCATCTGTAGGTAGGTGGTGAGCACTCACTGAAGTTCCTGTTGGGGGCCATGTAAGTGGGAGGTAAACCAAACAGATACAGGAAGCTAGAGGAGAAGCCTGCGTGTGGCCCAGTGATCAAAGAATAGATACTCCCAGGTTAATGTAGCTGGGTCTTTTACTGTTAAATAAAGGAGTGAGAATATGGAAAGGGAAGAAAGCTAGAGCCAACTCTGATGACTTAAAAATGAACTAAAGAGAAAATACAGTTACTGTGTTGGTTAGCTTATGTCAAGTTGACACAAGCTAGAGCCATCTTGGAAGAGGAAGCATTGAGAAAAATATTCCAATTCGACTGGTGTGTGGGCAAGCCTGCTGAGCATTGTCTCAGTTGAGTACTGATGTGGAAGGGAAGCGGCTCACAGTGGAACCACTCCTGCACTGGTGGTCCTGGTGCTACAAAGAAGCAGGGTGAGCAAGCCAGGAAGTAGTATTCCACGTCTTCCACATCAGTTCCCGTGTCCAGTTCCTGCCCTGCTGAACTTCCTGACCTGACTTCTCTGGATTATGGATTACATCATGCAGTTGTAAGATGAAATACCCCCACCCCCCAACTGCTTTTAGTCATGGTATTTTATCACAGCAACAGAAACACTAATTAAGGCATGTACTCAATTAACATAGTACGTGTGTATTCATGCTTATCACACAGCCATGCAATAAACAATCTAAGGCTTCCCAGTGAGATTTGAGAATGTCATTACCCTAGCAGCAGTGAGCCCAGTGCCCAGAGGTTGAATCTTTTTTTTTGTTTTGTTTTTGTTTTTGTTTTTGTAGACAGAGTTTCTCTGTGTAGCCCTGGCTGTCCTGGCACTCACTCTGTAGACCAGGCTGGCCTCGAACTCAGAAATCCGCCTGCCTCTGCCTCCCAAGTGCTGGGATTAAAGGCATGTGCCACCACCGCCTGGCCAGAGGTTGAATCTTATATATATATTCAATATCACAAACAACTGGAAGCACCTAAAGCAATGGCCAATTCTAGAGCTGTGCTGGGGAAAGCACAAGCTGAGTGTAGGAAGGCTGTGGATGTCGAAACACATTCAAAGAGTGAGTGATAAGGACACAGCAAGAGAACACCAGACAGCTGCCATCAGCCAGAGCCCAGGAACAATGGGGTTTCCAAGTGAACAGCTACAGTAAGGAAGTATTGTTTCATCAAAGGAAAGAGGAGACTGTGAGTTCACACATTTACAAGTGAGTGGTCAGAGGACCTTTGAGGAAGAAGATGAGTATATGGCCTCAAAGTTTACAGTAAAGAGGATAGTAGCATCTGCATTAATGACTATTAGGAAACGTGTATCACCTGAGGAAACATTAGAAACACACCTCAGAAAGCAGAATGCTGTCACAAAATAACTAACCAGTGATTTAAAATAGGCCCAGAAACACCAAGAAAATCATATGATCTAATACTAACTACAAAAAAACCCAACAAAATAATAACAAAACACCTCATTTTTAAAAGCTCCTAATAGAAACTGTAGGCTCAGACAGCTTCCCCAGTGAACTAACCTTTGATGGAAGACAAAACCTTACCAGTCTTGCACACAATATATTCCAGATAACATTAAAGATTGATGATTGACTAAATGATTGTATTACATCAGCATAATGTGACACCAAGACTTAAAATAAAAAACTCTCAAAGACAGTGTTAGCTAAACCATCTTGTAAAGGTAGATGTAAAAACTTTCAGAATATATGTAGTGCAATTCCAGAGCCCCACAGCAGCACTGTATCAAACCAACTTGGTTAACTTCGTAGGAATGCTGTGTTCTAAGTGAATTTAACATTCAGACATTTACCATTCAAATTTATTATGCAAAAATATTAACAGTAAAAAATACTATATTAACTGTAATTTTTAAAAAAGTACTTGGTAAAATTAATTACCCATTCATTATAAAATCTGAGAAATTAAGAAATTCCCTCTCTCACCTACAGATAAGTCCTACAACAAATGTCATATTTGATGGTGAAGGGTTGAAGGCTTTCTCTGAGCTCAGGAACAAGAGCTCAAGAGGGTCTGTTATCAGTACTTCTATTCAACAACACATCAGGGGTCCTTTCTAGCCAGTTCTAGGCAGGATCAAGATGGTAGAAAACGAAAGGAAAGAAATAAAATTGCCAGTAATTTCAGGTAACTATCATAACATTAAAAAAGGGAGAGAGAGAAAGACAGGGGGAAAGAATAGGGACTTGTTATACTGAGTTAAGTCCAACATGGTCTCAGCGTAGAGATTAGTAAGTGGAAAGGCAGCTGAATTTCTAGGCTCATGTAAAGGACAATCGAAAAGTAAGATCTTAAAGCAATCTCACAATTAATAACACCAGACAGCATCAAATGTCTAAAAACAAACATAAGAAATTATATTGCTGTTATTTTTTCAATCATGTGTTCTTTCAACAACTATGGACTCCAAACTTCACATTTCTCAGCGGTGGCTATGCTTATTCAGGACCAGTGAGCTACAAACAAGCAAAGCTTCCTTTCTTCAGCAAGGCATCTCAAAAAAGGAACGCAGACTTGAGAATTACATGTTTAGTAAATGCTTTCACTAGTTTTGCTACTGCAAAAAACTAATAGATTTGAAAAGCATTGCAAAAAATTAAAATAAAAATGGAAAGAAGAACCATGGCAGATTATCATAACCTTAATTAGAAGACGATTTCAACTGCAGTTGCCACTCCAGACGGAAGCTCCTTCTTGAGAACATTAAGACAGCCCTGGCATTTGATATGCTGCTCTAGCTAGCAAGTGCTTCTCTTTCACAACAACACAGGGATGACAAGAATTAATAGGCTGTTCCACTTGGCAACACCAGAAATACCTCTACTGTCCTGCTTCAGGAAGGATGCTCTTGCTCCATGCCACCCTGCATCCCACAGAGATCCTGAATGATGAACACCTCACACTCATCTCTGTATATGACAGCAAAGCAGAGATGAGGAGCAAAGAGCCAAGGGGTGGTGTGCCTTACATACCTGTGTTTCGCAGAACTCAGTAACAAAACTTATGAACCGATGTGCTTGCCAGAAAAGTTCACAAAGTCAGAGAGATGCAATGAAGTATTCCTTCTAAAGTTAGAGAGGATTTGCTGAGCTTTGTCTGTGTTTTCCGAGTATACACAAGTTTCATGTTACCCTCCATTTTGAAATTGGACTATTATATATCTGAACATACAACTCTGGCATAGTCATAAAGGGAACTAAGAAGCTGCTAGCTTTGAATAGTGTTCAGAGCAGGACACATCTGCCTTGATGTCTGAGAGGGGAGTGGAGTAAGTCTATATTTGACCTCTGTAACCTAGACAACCAGGAGGTTTTAGCACAGCAAGTATCACTGGAGAACCCTGACAGTAGAACTGAAGTAAAAGACAGACTATGGGCTTAAAATTACCTCTTTACCTTTTGCCCCTTTGAATGAATTTTACTAGAATATAGTTTGGGTTATTTTTGTACTATGTCTTAAAACTCTAATTCCTTGTTTAGCTTGTTTTCTTGATGATCTAAAAGAATCCCTGACTCAGACTATCCTCCACACATATAAAAGCTAATAATCAGACATGGTGGCATGCCCCTTTCATCCCAGCACAGGTAGGTGGATTTCCATGGGTGAGGCCAGTCTGATCTATATAGTGATTTCAGGCCAGCTAGGGCTATAAAGTGTGACTTTATCATGGAGAAGAAAAAAGGAGGAAAAGAGGAAGGAGAAGCAAGGGAGGAGGAGGAGAAAAAGAGAGAGGAAGAGGGGGAGGAAGAAGAGGAGGAGGAAGTAGTGGCAGCAGCTAGTTCTCCTTATTCAACACATGTTCTCTTTGAGTGGGAAAAAAATTTAACTTGCTGCCTCATCTCTGAAACAGTACAAGCCATCACCATTGCCTTCAGCAAGTACAGTGAAAAATGCTTCTTTTGCTGAGGAAGAGCATAGGGTAAAGAATTAGTATCAGACAGAGACAGAGAAGGCAGCAACATGACCGAATGTGTACTACAAAGCTGACAGCATGTGCTCACTCAGGTGTGAGGTGGGGGTGTCAGCTGATCTTGTCACTAAGAGCAGGCGCAATGGGTGCTGGGATGACACTTTTTTGCACCCACAGCCCCAGCAGAAATAACCGTGGTTTTTCCAACTGAGGTTAAGAAACCAACCATGGTGATGCTATATGTGCCAATACTAATGGAAATAGAATGTTCTGATATTACTGTCTTTTTCAGAGGTGGCCTGGAAAGATAAGAAAAATGAAATCTTAATGATAGAATCTGCAACCATCATTTGATTTTCAACTTCAACCACAGTAAGAATGGTTTTCATTTCTTGTGTATCTGTCATGGGTCTGGCTGAGTATAAAGACTACGAGGAGTTTGGGGTTAGGGTTAGTCTAGAGAATGCTGTCTCCTGGAATGGCTTTAGGGCCTGAAAATATTTACATGCCCAACAACTCACACCACAAGTGTGCAGCAAATAGGAAGACTTCTAAAATTTAACCCATATAGAGCAAGATGACTAAAAAGTTTCTAAATTGTGTAACACCTGCATTTCCTCTATTTCTCTGCTTTGGTTGTTAATGGATAACTGTTTTATTGATGAATTTTCTACTGATCCAGAAGTAGCATCTAAAGATTTCAACAACTGAGTTCAATATGAACCTTCTCTTACTCCAGTACATAAACTGGCCATGTTATCCTCAGTCAAAGAGCATCTCCCAGGGATCATTATCAAGTACTCCTCAGGGTCTAAGTCAAACTTCCATATGCTTCAGCATCAGGATTACAGAATTTATTACCATAAAAGCATTCTGAAAAAGGAATCCAGTGACTAAGTTCAGGTTAATACATTTGGCTAGTTCACCATGTCCACAGGTTAAGGCCACATATTCACTTCATTCTATGCCATGTTAAGAAAAAGAAACATGTCCTCAATTATATATATATATATTTATATATACATACACACACACACACACACACACACACACACACACACACACACACGCCTAGAAGATACCTCATCTCACTGAAGTTCTACAGGCAAAACACGCTGTTTTGATTCCACAGCATTACAGCTCTGCTCTGCAGAGCTAGTTTTTAGTCGTCCAATATCTATTTATCACATTCAGAACAATATCCCAAGTATTTTAAGTGTGGTCTGAACAAGCCTCAGCAATCCAGCTCCACTCCAGCTGTTCACCTCAGCTCTCCAGGATTTCAGACCACTCAGCACAACCACAGCAGAACACCAGTGGGCTCCTCCCTCACCCAAATACCTAAACTTTCTCTCCCTCTCCCACAGGTAATTTTATACACTGTCCTTCAAGAATCATCTTGTTTGTTGATCGCTGAAAACCCAACCATGTCCTCCAGTGCACACACACTGAGTGTTCTAAGAGCTTCATCCACAGCCCCACTTCCTTGTTATCACCTGCACTCACTGCAAGGATTGCTCATGTTAACCACGAATGCCTGTGCCAGGAGATGCTCCTGTGTCTACCTGCACGGCCTGCCAGACAGCTGAGAACACAACCGCTGCAGTGCTCTGCTCAACACAAGACAAGATGGTTGTGGTAACTTACTTCTTACAGGACTGGATGAGCAATAAGGTCTCTGGGTCCAAGATCATGAACTTGCACTGGTTTTGTTTGTGTTAAGATTATGATACAGAATCAGTGGGAGCGAGGAGGAAGAACTAGGGAGAAAACTGGAAAGGAGAATTAGAAAAAAAAAAGAAAAAGAAAGTTTAAGAACTCTTCTACTTATAACATACTGGAACAATATACTGATGTGGTAGAAATAAAAAGAAAATCATCATTTAAAACATTGCCTTACAAAAAATAAATGTGAAAGATATAGCAAGATACGTCAAACAGGGGCTTCGGGTGTAGCTCAGCAGTTAGGCAGATGCCCAGCTCTCACCAGAACCTGGGCTTGAGATAGAACCAAAGGAAAGAAGGTACTTGAAAGGATCCATTGGGTAATATAAATCTGGAAGAGTGACTGAGGAGTTCCCTCAGGAAACATTGGAGGTGTACTGTTCAGAGATGACCCAAGTAAGCAAATGCTTCTGCTATAATGCTACAGTCACTCCTTCATTCATTTTTCCTGTGCTACAGGAGATTTAAACCCAGGGCCTCATATACACCGTGCAAGAATTTAGCAATCAGCTCAGCCCTTGGTTCTGATTTAATTCTAAATATACAGAGCAGATATTTCAAATGTATTGCCATAAAATTCATGGAATCATTGTAAACATACAACATTTCTGAAGTCAAAATAGAAAGGTCTTTGTTATTCCTCAGAAACTTTCACAAAATTAAGCTAAAAGAAAAAAAAATCTTTGAGTTAAAAACTTTCTGGTTGTGCTGAAGAGATAGCTCAGCCAGTAAAGAAAGTGATTTCTGTGCAAGCATACATAAGACATGAGTTTGACTCTTAAAATACACATTGAAAAGGTCAGGCATAGTGATGCATGTCTGTAACCCCAGAGTTGAGCAGATAGAAACTGGAGGAGACCCTAAGCTCTCTGTTGATCAACCAAATCGATAAGGCCTAGTAAGAAACCTTGTCTCAAAAAGCAATGTAGATTGCACCCAAGGCTTCCACATGTACTCACACATGCACCTGCCCTCACACAAACCAACATATACATACACTTCCAAGGTAAAACTAAAAACTACATATTGACAACTTCAAATAACACAAACACAACTCAGTATCAACAGTGGTATCATTTCTTTATTTTATTCAACTACAATGAAACTGACAAATTTTTCCCTGAATTTAAGGGAGAATTGTTGGAAAATTATAATTGTGATTTCACTCAATTTTATCAATTATATCAATATATATATTTATTACTTAGCTTCATGTTCAAAACTCAATTTATCCTGCAGAACATATAATGAACGATTAACAACATCAAGTAATTTCTACTTTTGTCCAAGAAGTAAGTGGTACTGGATTCACCTTCCAGCTATAAACAACCGTAAAACTGGATTAAATGGGGGCTTTAAAGATGGCTTAGTGGTTGGAGAACATTTGATCACTCTGTGAACCACAAGATTGTGTTATTTACTGAAAAAAAAAACTCTTTCTACTTGTGGAGTGGCTCAGACTTAGCACATTCCTTTAATCCCTCTGGCTAAAATATAGACACACCCTTAGTGCACACCTTTAAGCCCAAACAATGAAGGTGAAGTTAGTTTGTAGAAAGAACCACCCACGTTTGAAAGTGATGTCTAATTGAGTGGCAGCCAAACTGATGAATCAGAGAAAGATTTGACAGAATAGGATATGCCCAACTCTCACAAGAACAGAAAGAAAGGAGGGCTACTTAAGAGAGCACCACAGAGGAAAAAAGAGAGGGATGAGTACAGTTTTACCAGGAGAGCTTTACAGAGAGAGGCTGCAAAGAGAACTAAGCTAGATACATGTGAAGGCAGAATGAGCCAGATAACAAGAAGGATCCAGAAAATTAGAACATATCACCAAAGTCAGTATGAGGCCAAGCAGAGCAATTCAGTCAGAGGCTGAGAGAGAAGCCAGAATCAATCAGTCAGCTTAGAGAGGAGTTTGAGTCAAAACAGCTGAGTTGAACCAGCCAGCTAGAGTGCAGAAAGAGCTACACAGCAGCACATCTCAGAGGCTGAAAATATTTTAGGCCTAGATTATATTGTATGGAGGTTAGAAGCTTCCAGGACTAGGCCTGGGTTAGCAGATGGAAGCAATAAGTCTCCAAAATGACAATCACTACAGGCAAATAAAAGATACTTTATCACTCAGTGGATAAAAGCACTGGTTGCAGGAGACCGAGGTTTGAGTTTCAGCATCCAAATGGCTGCACAGAACCATCTGTAAGTTCATTTCCAGATGATCTGATATTGTCTCCTGCCCTCTGCAGGCACCAGGTATGCTGAGTGGTGCACAGACATACATGCTTGCAAAAACATCCATACGTGTAAAAGAAGAATTAAAATACAAACCCAGACAAAGTATATAAAGCAAATATTTTTAAAGTAAGAAACGTGAACCAAGCTGGGAATAGGCCAGCTTTGCTATGGGCATCTTAATACCTGGAATCTGGGAAGGCAACAGCATTGCTGTGCTCACTCAGGAGGTGGGGGGCTCTGGGACAGAGAGAGGATGAAGCTGATGGGCAAGAAACTCGAGGGACCCTAGCAGTCAGTGAAGAGGACCGCGAGTCCGTGCGACCACACACAGCACATAAAGTGTCGTCCAAGGCTCACCCGGAGGCAGGTCTTACTACACAGCAGGCCTCAGACTTCCTTCCAGTGACTGCTAGCTAAGCATGACAATGAGTTAGATTCTCTACTTCTAAAATATGTGTGCTGACTACTTTGTTGTTAATTTGATACAAGTTAAAGTCATCTGAGAAAGAAAACCTCATTGAAAGAAATGCCTTCATAAAAACGGCCCATAGGCAAACCTGTAGGGGATTTTCTTTATTGATGATTGGATATGGGAGCTCTCTGTGGGGAGTGCTACCCCTGGACAGGCAGCCCTTGATGGTATAAGAAATCAGGCTGAGTAAGTCATGGAGAACAAGCCAGTAAGAAGCACTTCTTCATGGCCTGTTTCAGAGCCTATCTCCAGGCTTTTGCCTTGAGTTCCTGCCCTGACTTACTTCAGTGACAGAGTGTGGCCCAAGAGCTGTAAGCTGCTGCAATGAACCCTTTCCTTCCAAAGCTGCTTTTGGTCATGATGTCTTACCACAGTGACAGACACCTCAACCAAGACAATATGCTTTACTGACTTAAAACACAGCTCCTTCAGTAAGCTTTAACAAATGCCTGCAGTTTGGTAATCACTGCCACACTTGAGATAAAGAACAAGACTATGCCCCTGGCTGCTCCTGTTCATTCCTTTGTCTCCAACAAATCCAGCCCCTGGCCAACTTGTGATTTTTATTTTTTTCACCATTTCTATGCCTTTTCTAGAATGTTGCAGAATCAGAACCACTCAGAATAGCTGCATCTGACTTTTTTCCCTTTCATAAGTGCTGCTTCTGCATTTCAACTACTTTGTTGAATTTGTCTAGAGTTTATGTATTTTAATTGACTAGTATTCCACTGTAGGAAGCCCACAATTTAAATACTTCCTAAGTGGTTGTACCGCTCTGCCTTCAAACCAGCCACATGTGAAGGGGTCACCTGTTTCCTTTCTTCTCTAACACTGGCACTGGCAGTGTTTTACCCCTTCTAGCTTGCTGTGTGAAGGAATGTTAGTGTTTTGACTGTACACTTCCTTGGGTGACTAATGGTTTGAGCATCTTCTCTGTGCTAATTGCCCATTCACAAATCTCTGTTGATGCATCTGTCCAAATCCTGCACAATTTAAAGACAAATTGATGACTTCTTGTTATTGATTCGGAAGAAGTCCTTATGAAAACCTTATGCTGTAGCCTACTATGTAACCTAGGCTAGGCTGACATCTTAGGAGTCCCCCTGCCTCCAGTACTAATTCCATAATCACATGCATCTGGACACCACTATGCCATCCTTTTTAGAGAGTTTATAGCTCCCAGAAACAGATGTGTACTTTCATACCTCACTGATACCATACACAGTATTTGCTACAAGTATACTTTAGTTTTTACTGCTCCAGTCCTCACACAGCCTCTCTGGTCTATTAACAGTTCCTTCCTCTGTGCCAATATTTTGTACCTAATTCCCTAGTACTTAGCATACTGTGTAATTATTTTTAAAAACTATTTTCCCAAAAGCCAAAACAAAACAAAACCCAGAAACCAAACCAAAACAATTTTTCCAAATCTTGGAAAGATCTCTCTTCACACTCTGTGCATCTGTAATGACGAGTATAAATGCAGATAAATGCAGTGTTCATAAACTAGAATCTCTCATTACTGAGGAGAGCGCCTGACAAGAAGCATGACTCGTCAATATTTTAAAGACACTTTGATGATCAAGCAATTTCATATTTATAATATATGGAAACATGTACCTACATAATGCTCTGAATGCAGATATACCAGCAGCTTTTTAAAGGCTACCAACAAGTAGAAGGAAGCTAAGAGTTAGATGATGAGTTAACAGAAGGCAGGCATCTTCAGAGCAGAAGCCCACTTAGCCATATAAAGAGGCAAGAGCCAGCACACAGGAAACGTCACAAGAAGCTGCTTACTGTGTTTTCCATCTATGCAAAAGGTGAGGAAGAGGAACACATCAGTCTGGGTAGTGGCACTGATATCAAACATGGTATTTGCTAAAACTGTACTTTTGTTTGAATAACTACTAGTGAGTGCTAAGAATGCCCTAACAATTGTACCATTCTCTGAAACTATTAAATAGGTGAATCTCATGACATGAGAATTGTATCTCAAAAATCTCTTAAAGAACGTGTGTGTGTGTGTGTGTGTGTGTGTGTGTGTGTGTGTGTATTTGTATCAGGGTTTGAGGAGGGAAAATTACATAATATTCTTACAACACAGAGTCTCAATAGATAAATTACCAAACGTGATAGTTTCAGGCAATCAGGTAATATGGAGTAAGACAGATCTTTTTATCATGAAGCTTAAAAATTGTTTAACCAAGGGAAAAAAACCCAGCTGAAAGGAAAAGATATGAAATGCAACATTATACAGTATTAAAAAATGAATCCATCATGCAGGTACTACTTACATACAGATTCAAATCCTATATGAACACCACAGAGAAACTTTGGGTACCATAAGACTATATAAAGGAGGCACCAAGGAGAGTGCTGTTTCCTGGAGGGTAATTTCTTCTGATAGATTTTCTAATATTTAGACAACAGTCACCCATGAGCAGCCTAAGACAAATGTTTAAAACTGTAGCATACACTTTATCCAGCATTAGTAAGCAATGTAAGATAGAACAGAGACAATATAAAAGCTGGTAAAGAGATGTCAACCATGTGTCCACGCTATGGCACACATGTTAAGGCCAGAGAACAGCTTTCAGGAGTCAGTTCTCTCCTTCAACCTTGGGTTCTGAGGATTGGTAGGGTTGTCAGGCTTGCGAGGTCAGCACATCTGTCTATTAAGCCATCTTGCTGGACCTACCAGAGCATCTTGCAGCTTTTACTGTGGTTCTACCTCATAATCAATATTCATTATAACCCAAGATTAACATTAAAGATTCATGGCAAATCACAAAGATTTCCATTTAATAATAATAGTGGGAACAGTAATAACAATTATTATTGTTATTGCTATTATTATTCTTATTGTTGCTATTATTATTCTAAGGCTTAAAGAATGAATTCCAATACCTTTGAGGCATACAAATAAATGCTAGGTAAAATAATTAATAGAATAATATTATTAAATTATGTCTATTACTCTTACTGTGCATTTTTTTTTTTTACTGAAACAAAGGTATTTTTTCACATCTAAGTTCTTAATAAAGGCCAATTAATATTTTGCTTTCATAAAACTCTATTTTACTTGATCTAAATCAGAAAATAAAAATTTGGTAAATGACTCAACATGCAAATTCACATGGTAACTGATATTATAAAACATACTAAAGACTAAATATAGAATCATCTTAAGCCCTACCGAGCATGTGTTTGGGTGAATGTGTGTGTTCAAAGACAGAATATTTTTTTGCTATAAATAAATTATTTATAAGATTTTATGTTTTATGAAAAACAATGTTCTTAAAGAAAAGCATGACTGTTCTGCCCTGTGAAATACACTTAGGTTTTATACTGCATGACATCAACAGTGTGGCCTGTCGGAGGGTACACACTAATAAAGACAAAAACGAGAGCAACAAACTAGCTTCTGCTCACTAAGTAACTAACAATGTGATCTCAATGCTGCGAGGATGAAACAATGAAGTTCCACTTATGTTTTATACGAAAAGACTTCAGACAGTCTGAGGCTTCTTTTTTTTTCATTTTTATAATACCAAGTAAGCAGACATCTCAGAAATAGATGTTGAAACAGTAGCAATTTAGGGTTATGAAGCAGCTAAGTGCTTCACAATGTTGATGTAATACAGCAATTATAGATCTTTGATATTCAGCAAAAGGCTTTGTTTCCTTGTTATTCATAAAAAGCTATACAATAAGATTATCTCTGTATTTTTAAAGAAAGGGGATCAAATTTTAAAATATCTTTGCATTAATGTTTGACCACTGAAATCAGCATTGAAGTTTATTATTTTGTAACTAAAAATAAAATGAAAAACTAGGGGGGAAAAGGTTGGGAAATGTTAGAATTTTGATTAGCAATCACAGCTGCACCAGAATTAGTTTCTATAGCAACAGGAAGAAATAATGTGTTGAACTGCAATGCAACACAAGATGATTCTTTATAGATTGCAACTCAAAAGAAAATCTTTGAAGAATTCTGTCTTAAAAGAGTTATTAATCTTTTATTCACCATAATTTTCTAACAGAAAATAATCATTCCTGTCTACTTTTCCTAAATTATTTTAACTCATTCAAATTTAATATGCCCCCAAACTGATTGAAAATGTAATATACCTCAACAGTTAATAATTTGGGCAACTGTCTCATTTGCATTTAAAACAAAACCACATGCAACCATTGCTAAACCCCTAAGATGGTGCTTTATTTCCTTGACAGTTCAGTCCCTGCCAGGAAAGGCTAAAGGGTACTGCTCTGAATAAATGATGGTTCTGTGGTGACACAGGAATGACAAGCAAACCCTGCATTTTCATCAGTAAGAGGTTAGGGCCTCCCTTCCATCAGTGGGCACCCTCATGTCCACAGGGTGATTAAGAAACAACCCGCTGTGAGCACTCCCTGCTCCTCTCCTCTCCATCTCCTGAGCTCAAAGTGCCTGCCTGTTCCTAATGGTGTATGGTGTTATCTCATGGCACCTCCTCTACTTCTACATGGCTTTGGCAACTAATTAAAAGTGTATGCTTGGACCCTTCATGTCCTTTGCCCTTTTAATGAGACCATTTACTGTAGCTCCAGCCTCTGAGTTCCAGAGCAGCTTGGGAGTTACTATGGATACCAGTGACAAGCATTCTCCCCAACTGCTTTCTGTGTCTCATCAGACATAAGAAAACTGATGTGGCACCAATCAACTTATCCACACACTATGAATTTTTAATTCTCTTGCTAATTATGCTTTAAAATAATATAATATATACATCTTTTAAATTATCCAAATCAGCCAGTTGTAGGCATCAAACCAAAGAGAGAGAGAGAGAGAGAGAGAGAGAGAGAGAAGAAAAAAAAGAAAGAAAGAAAGAAGAGAAGGAAGAAAGAAAAGTAAATATCAAATAACTAAAAAGAACCCAACTCAAAAATGTGTTAAGGACCTACATATTTTTCAAAGGATATACAGACATGTCCAATAAGCACATGAAAAGATATTCCCAAGTATCAATCATTAGGAAAAAACATCAAAACCAGAAAGATGCTAATTCACACTAATACAATGGCTACTCTAAAAACAGGACATTATCACAAAATAGAAAGCATCGAGCTGTGTAGAATATGTGACCCCATGCACTGCTAGTAGGAATGGAAAGTTGTTCAACTAATGTAGAAAGTTCTACAAAATGTTAAATACAGACTTACCAAATGACCAGCCCAGCTAAGCCATCCCTTAGGAGAAAGCAGAAACTTAATCAGGTCTTTGTATTGTAACATCCACAGTTCATGACAGCCAGCAACAAACAACCCAAGTGGAGGACTGTGTGAACAAAATGTGCTGTGTCCATACAGTCAACTATTATCTATGCACGAAAAGAAATAAAGTTCTGACACATGCCACAACATGGGCAGGGTAAACCCTGAAGACATGTTAAATGAGATTAAAGATGCAACAGGACACAAGCTGAATGATTACTTACATGTATTCTTTAGTCTATGCAAATTTATTGAGACAGAACATAGCAAGTAGTACCAGTGATTGAGACGAGAGAAACACAAGAGCTATTATGATGATTTTATTAGTAAAATATTCTGGAAATGAATAGTGATAACAGTTGTTCAACAATGTGAAAGCACTCGGTATTATAATGGCAAATTTTTATATTGATATTTTATATTTTTTATTTTATATTTTGAATATCATATCACAATTAATGGAAACCAATAGCTAGTTAGAAAATAATATAATTCTCAGAATGCCACAACTTGGGTAAACCTTGAGAACTTTCATTCTGTATCACTTAAACACAAAAACAAAAGGGTGAATAGTAGGTAATTCTATTCACATGAGGTCCTCTTAAATGAGTCAAATTTATGCCATATGCGTTTTATCATAATGAAAAATTAAAATGAAACTTTCTTACTAGAAAGATTTAAAATCTAACTGTCAAGAGACTTGTTAGGAAACTAGATTGTGAAAGTAGACACATCTGCCAAACTAACTTTTAAACAGAACTTGTACTGCAGTGAAGGGAGATGAAGGAGATGTTAGTTCAGAGAAACTAAATATCAGAAGGGCATTATATCCAATTAGGTAAAATTGAAACAACACTAAAACACAACAGACCCAAGACAAAGTGGAGGATTAGAGGCAGGGCACTGTTTACACAGACCAGTGTCTGGAGAAGGAATTCCCTTGTCATAAAGGAGACATGAAGCTGCATGATAAAAACATGAGGGAGTCTTCACGGACGACTGCTCTAGCTAATCTCAGCAAAGGGCAAATAAAAAGCAAAAACACATGCACACAAAGTTACAGGGCTGTTATGACACAGAGTAGAAGGACGGGTGAAATGAAAGGCTGTTCTGGAACGAGAAGGACTGTGAAACTTCACACTGATCATTAAGATCGGCACTACAGGGTAGTCAAGAAACATCCCATGAAAGCTCACTGTGATCTCAGCAAAAATAGCACCAGGACTGCTTTACGAGTCATCTCTAAGGATTGGTGCAAAGAATAACGACAAAGCTGACAAAATTCTACAATATTAGATACGGCAACTGGGAAATTAATTAGAATCAAGTTAAAAATAGACATAATCTCAAAAGAAAACCTAGCACATGACAAAAATAGTACTTTAAGTCTATAATTACAAATGAGATTGTTTAGCAAATAATAAGTATAAGTGGTAAACAATTTGGAAAGTATCACTAAATAGTCATGTAAGTTTGTTGCTCAGGCTCTGCTTCCCTGCCCATAGTGGTGTAACCCACCCATGGTCACAACTACTGGGCCCTAATGGAGAAGCAAGGTGGAGACCTCCAGTGGCAAGTGAGCATGAGAATAGACTTGTGGGAAACAGGCTTCAGTGAGACAGCTCATTTTAGTGGGAGGAGCAAAGGCTGTTCAAACCTTTGAGTAAGGACTATCCAGGTGAGTGTACATCATTGGCCGGAGTCGGGGTGCCAATGCCTCGTTTGCATAAGGAGGAACTGCAGGTGCTACTGGACATGATCTTATAAGGGAAGAGGAAGTTTAACTTAGCTTTTAGGTTATTTGGAGTTCACTGGTAAGGCAAAGGTGGGGGCGCAGGTCTATGTGCACTGGGACGTGCAGTCCTGGGAGCGGACAGGGGTAGGGTGGGCAGTGAGCCTACTCTTGCTGATCTCAGGACCAGATTTCCAATTCTGGGCTTTGGACATAACTACACTCTACTTGCTCCAGGCCTGCTTCCCGTTGTAACTTTAACTTTTCCAAAACCTATTTTTAATGATGGTTCCTGAACACTTTAACCTTCTTTGTGTCAAATATTATCCCCCTTTCTGGTTTCCCCTCCAAAACCTCCCATTCAATCCCCCTCCCCTGCCTCCATGAGAGTGTTCCCCACCCATCCACCCACCCACTCACAACCACCCCACTGTCCTAACATGTCCTATGCTGGGGCATCCAGGCTTCACAGGACCCAGGGGTTCCCATCCCACTGATACCAGACAAGGCCATCCTATATGCAGCTGGAGCCACGGGTCCCTCCAAATGTATTCTTTGGTTGGTGGGAGCTCTGTGGGGTCTGGTTGGTTGATATCGTTGTTCTTCCTATGGGGTTGCAAATCCCTTCAGCTCCTTCAGTCCTTCCCTTAACTCCTCCATTGGGGTCCCTGTGCTCAGTCGATTGATGGTTGGCTGCAAGCATCCACATCTGTATCAGTTAGGCTCTGGCAGAGCCTCTCAGGAGACAGCTATATCAGGCTCCTGTCAGCAAGCACTTGGTGGCTGCATATGGGATGGATCCTCATATGGAACAGTCTCTGGATGGCCTTTCCTTCAGTCTCTGCTCCATTCTTTGTCCTTGTATTTCCTTTAGACAGGAGCAATTCTGGATTAAAATTTTGTGAAGGGTGGGTGGCCCCATCCCTTAATTGGGGGCCGTGCCTAACCTCTGGATATGGTCTTTACAGGTTCTCTCTCCCCTCTGTTGGGTATTTTAGCTAATGTGATCCTGTTGGGTCCTGGGAGCCTCTTGCTTTTCTGTCATCTGGGACTTTCTGGTGGCTACTTCCAGTTCTCCATCCTTTATTGCCTACACACCTCTGTTCAGGGTGGGAGGGAACTGGGAGGAACAAAGGAGGGGAAGAGGAAAAAGGGGGCAGGATTAGGTATGAGAGGAGATGTACAGAGGGTCAGGAAATTGAACAGAGGTATGTAGAAAGGTTTGAAGCAACTCCCATCTGTGTTGTCTGGAAATCGGCAGTTCAGTTCACAGGTCAGCAGCAGCAACTGGATCTACTCACAAACACCAGCAGTCCAATTCAGTAGAGTCAGAATAGTCAGTAGTGGTACCACTACCTAACAGAGACAGCCAGGCCTCAGCCTTGGCATGAGTCAGCAGAGGGGATCCAGAGGGATACCAGGAGAAGTTGTGGCTGTGCCTTTTTCAGTGAAGGGAAGACCATGAAAGATGAGAGATCCACAAGCATTGCACAGCTAGCTGTACCAGCAAGCCAAGCTCAACCTCTCTCACAGTCTGTTGAGTCTTATTTATACCCTCCAACCATCACATGTCCTCCATGGGTCTTGTCTCAGCACATGTCTTGTCTCAGCTGCCAATCAGCCCAAGAGTCCAGAAGTGGCAAGAAACTGCAGTACATAACCAGAAATTTTTTGGTGTGTTTCTCTCTATGGAGTCCTAAAAATTGTAGCTCATATATGCAATGTAAGGTAGACTAATACATGTATGTTGTTAGCAAAGAATCCTTCATCACATGTCCTTTCACATGCTTGTTTTAGCAGAACATCCTCTCGCCTGCATCTGCTTCAGTGAAATGTTCCTTCTCGAGTCTGCCTTAGTCTTTCACCTATATCCATGTTAACAAAACATTCCTTCATGTGTTTGCCCCAGCAAAACAGCATCCAACACAACGGACTTTCCAAAGAACCTTTAAAGTTTCCACTTCACCCCATGGTTCCACAGCTCTTCAGGCCCCATAGAAGTACTCAATGCAAAATAAACAGAGCTAGATCAAAGATGTACAGTCATGGAGCTGAAAACTCCGAAAGCTGAATCTTTAGATTTGTGTGTTTAATTGGAATACCTATAGAATCAAGCAAGCAAACTAGAAGGGGACCATTAGTGGGAGGGGAAAGAAAAATTCTGAGGGACTAGAACACAGATGACATGATGGTAAAATGTAGAATAATGGGGAAAGAAAAGGAAGGGTAAGGCAGAGGAAGGGTAGGGCAGAAAGAAATAAGGATGTTTGAAAAGTCATATGAAAACCTGGCACTTTAAAAAGCTTTGTGAGTGTGTGTGTGTGTGTGTGTGTGTGTGTGTGTGTGTGTGTGTGTGTG
>JANHMN010000009.1:75847302-75920489 GCA_030674055.1 Rhabdomys pumilio
GTGTGTGTGTGTGTGTGTGTGTGTGTGTGTGTGTGTGTGTGTGTGTGCGTGTGCGCGCGCACATATACACATACTCAGTTTAATTAGAGTTGTATCACAGAAGCTTTATGTTTCTATTAAAAAGCACAATTCAAAGTATAGAATATTCTCTTCTCATTGTTGGTCAGAGGTACCCTGGAGACCTTCAGAACATCCCAACTAACGTTGTTCTTGGTTGCTCATCAGAAATTGATGATAAGACCCTATTGCTGATGGCATCACAATATTGATCACAGGGCATGGAGACATCAAGTTAATATGACCAAGAAGATTCCTTCCTCTGGCTAGCTCCTATAGTGCTCTGTGGTCATCAACACCTGTGAATCCCAAGAAATGCAGTAATGACGAGCATGGCAACATATGCCAATGGAGGCAATAGTGGCACGGTGCTATGTGGGTAGCCAACCACTTTCTAGTTCAATTTTAGGCCCACTTCATAGGTGGAAACACGTCCCTGGTACTATTAATCTGGCCAAGAATCCATGTTGAAGAGCTTACAGGTTCTAGGGGTAAGCCTAGTACTATTATTCTGCTAAATGAACACAGTATTAGTTTTCTGTCTACCAATGAATTAGTATAGTTCTTAGATTTCATGGAGAAGTTTCCTTGTGCAAAAGGTGGTTAATGCAAAATCTACGATGGCCAAAGTATATAGAATGTTACGATGGACTGCTTAGATACAAATAGGACATCTATGTCACACCCATGTATTTCAAAAGGGTTAGGGACCACCTTTAAAGAGAGGGCAGAAAGATTTTAAGAGTCAGAGGTCAGAGAGAGAGAGCAGAGCAAAACAGTGTCTTCTGAACTAACAGAACTGCTGCACCCATGCACTCACTCACAGCAGTTGTGGTTACCTGCATAAGACCTACGTAAGTTCAAGTCAGTCAACACTCTGGCATGAAGGGGAAAGGGGCTCATGAAGCCCCCATACACACATCCACCAACTGAGGAGCTGTGCACAGTTGATGGCTACTGGTGGAGGGAGAGAAAGTCAGTTGTCTAGCTTCTGGTAGGTTGACCCAACCAGCGTGTGGCCCCACCTCCAGAAGTACATGGATGAACTAGAATTGATGAGATCAATGATTATTAAAACAAAGAAGAAAACATGAAGTTGGAGATGGCATGGTGAGGGTAGAGGATCTAGGAAGAGTTAAGGGCTAAAGTTGGAAGTGAATCTGATCAAAATATATTATATAAAATTATCAAAGAATTAATTAAATTTCTTTAACATGACTAAGTAAAACTTAAAAAGTTGAAATCATGAAAATACTAAAATCAGCTGTGGTAGCACAAGCCTGTGAGCCTAGTACTTGACAGGTAGAGTGAGGAGATGCATAAATTTCAGACTAGGCCAGGCTAGATATACACAATTTCTAGGCCAGTTTGGGATAGATGCTGAGACTCCTTCTTATAAAATAAAAATTAAAAAATATTTACCACACAGAATAAAAACTGATATTCTTAGGGTCCATGAGCTCTTGTTAATCAATAAGAAAATTAGTATCAATTCAAAAGAAAATGGATCAAATTTACTAAATTATGATCAAACATACCACTTAGCACTATAAACTATAAAAACTACAACATCCAATATCAAATTCTATAATTAGATATTATTTCAGAACTAAACAGCTATTACAGTTTTAAAGACAATGTATAGTTAGAATGATATAAAATATGTCAAAGATAAGATTTGGACATAGAATCACTTGCTTTTCCCCACTTTAAAGTGAGAGTGAACGGTACAGAATTTTAAGACCAGAATGCCGACTATCCTTTGTCGCACGGCAATTCTAGAAAACAACAACAGCAATAAAAAGACATGTTGACGGGAAGGTGGTGTGACAAAGATCAAACACGTTCTAATTTAAAAATGGGTTAGAAAATGCCTAAGCTGACAGCCCATGAAGGCAATCTGTATCTACTTACGTTATTATGCTCTTATTCTCAGAAGTTCATAAGATGAGGAAAAAAAGTATCTCTGACCTGGTCCACTTACCAGAAAGCATCTTTTAGATCTATGGAGCACAAAACAGATGATTACACTGTCAACCTTTGCAGAGATCACCCCTGCAGTTTCACACTGCAAACATAAAATCTGATATGCAGTTGGTTGTTGGTTCTGTCGTTACCCTGCACTCAGGCACAGCCAGGTACTTAACAATCAGAACACGTGCACATTCCCACCCAAAGATAACGCAGCACACTCCGCCATCCGTCATTCAAGCAGTGCTCTCAGGCTGCATCTCTCAGTCAGAGTTGCTTCTAAAAAGCCAGGCTGAGACCTGAACATGAATAATCTATATCTCATTTTACTTTCTAAGCAACAGGTTGATATTTTCTGCCATACTTTGCCAAAAATACAAAATTATTTTAGAATAGATCTTTACTGCTATTGAGAAAGAAACAAATAAGGCAACAGTAGTCTGAGAAAGCAAACTCTAAATAATTAAAGAGACAAAACAGAATTTGATGCAAATAGAAAAGCTCAAAAGATAACACTAAATTATATGACATTTTGCCAATAACCAAAACAAACATAAAATTACAAATCCAAGCTGTATGCCATGTTGAGAACTGGGATTTCCTTTTACGATTAAGTTTATACAACTAAGTTTATTTTCACTTAAACTCCCTGTAGTCCTAATACTACATCTCTAAATCTGACAGAAATGACCCAGGTTACAAAGGGTGTGAACCCATCAAAAGAAGCCGAGGCTCTGGTAAGACAGCATGTCAGAGAAAGCAACAAATCCGTCGCACGGACTCTGGATGTCTGTCTGCTTCAGAGTGGAAGTTTGCTCTTAATGGAATGAGGAAGATAACAGGTCAGTCTACCGAGATCTGTCCTGAGGCAACTAAAACATACATGTTTATCAATGACTTGAAATGTGAATCACATTGATGAGCCTCTAAGTTAAAACTCTCAGAAGCAAAGCTAACTGCATATTCTGTTAATTATTCACAGAAGTTTCAAACTTAGCTAGTCGTTTTAAGAAACACTCTAGATTCAACCAACATGACTGCTCACATGACCAAACTACTCAATCATGAAATTTTTGTGTCAGATCTACTCAGCATTATGGGCACACCAAATTCTCAATGATTACAGGTACATCCTCAACATGAGAGTCTGTTAACATGAAGCTGAGTAATAATATATATGAAGAAATTAATGAGACGGAGGTTTCAACAGTATCTGATGTAATGAAAAAGATTCATTTGGCAGGGCTTTGGGAGAGACAGTGAAGACACGAAGGCCATTTTACGTAGACAAAAATAATCTCAGGGACACAAAAAGGACTCCCTCTGGCCTTTGAGGAAAAAGAAAACTTAAATATTCAAATGACATAACAGAGAAAAGATATCTTCATCAACTGAGACCTTTACTGAACTAGAAGCATATAAAAATCACTGTTTGACAAAAGTGTTTAATAAGTATTCTTTAAGAAAATAGGAGGAAAACAAACTTAGAGCAATTCAATCACCAAGTTAGAAAAACTGACAGAGACATTTAAAGTCACAACATCAGTAGGGAGAAGAAAACTGGTTAGTCCAGAAGTCGGGCTCATGAGCCAATATCTCTAACATGTTCAACTGCACTAAATGTGTTCTGTTCTTTCCCTTCCTCTCCTCCACCCCCCGCCCCCATTCCTTTTCCTTTCCTCTCAACTTCTTTCACTTCCTCCCTTCTTTCCTTCCTTCTCTCCTCTTCCTTCCTTCCCTCTTCTTCCTCTCCACCACTCCCTTTTGGTTTTTCATGACAGGGTTTTTCTGTATAGCCTTGGCTAACCTAAAACTCACTCTGTAGACCAGGCTGGCCTAGAACTCAGATTTGCCTGCCTTTGCCTTTGCTGGGATTAAAGGTGTGAACCACCACCCGGCTCCATACTTCTTTTCTTAAGACAATTTATTGTTCTTAAAATGTTCACACTGTCTGTATGTGTGCTTCTATGTGTGTGTGTGTGTGTGTGTGTGTGTGTGTGTGTGTAGACAGAGACTAGAAAACAATCTTGGATGTCACTCTTCAGGTGTGATAGGCCTGCTTTCCTTACTTCCTTCCTCTCTCCCTCCCTCCCTGCTTCCTACCTTCTTTCCTTTTTAAAAACATATTTTCCCAACCATCCAATAGTCTAGACTATTTAAAACTAAATGAAATTTTGGACTATAGGTTACTTACATAGTAATTACTATTTAATTACTTTAGACAGAGATTTGTTCACTCTATTGCTCATTCTGGTCTTGATCCTTGGGTTCAGCCTTGGATGGTGGTATTAGAAATATGTACCACTATACTCAGAAAAGGCTCTTTTCCTCTTATTTATAGTGCCTTCTACACGCTAAGCACATAATTTTACCACCACCATACTTACATCCCAACTTGATTTTGTGCAACTAACTTCATACATTATGTCAGAAGTTATAACAATAAAATGAAACGTTAAACATTCTCCTCAGGAGACAGCACCTTAGAACATGAGAACTGGGGTGAGCCTTACATAATATTGCCTGATCTGAGCTGCAAAATGAGAAACAGAGAGCTGGCTCCACACTACACAAGCACAGGTTGTCAGTGCCAAGATTGGAAGCCATGCTTGTCAAACAGACTGCTAAATACAGACCAGTACAACCGTGCACCGGGGCTCTAACCACTCACCTGTGTTAAGAAAAAGGAGAAAAGGAAGATGCTTCAACCTTTCCATGGTGACTCAAATGCAGCAGGAGTCAAAGCTAGGTTCAAGCAGAGCTTCAGGCCCCTCTCCCACATGTAACTGCACAGTATCTCTGTCACTCTGCTTCCTACTTCCCAGTTGCCAGCTCCCTCTTCTCCATCCTGAACTGGTCAGACTTGCATCCATTGCTGTACAGCCGGGTGAGGAGGCCCCAGCAAAAGCACTGTAAGCTAAAACCATTTGCAAAGATATCTGAGAGTGTCTGGCAAGTTAGAGGGCAAAGTGAGTGATGCGTTTCTGCAAGTGTATGAGATGTTTAATTTCACAACAGAAGGAAGGCATTCCAGGGTACAGGACTTGAGGTCAGAGAAAAGTGGTAACCTCCACGCATGGGAAGCCCTCCCTGCACGAATCTATCCCACAGGCTGTGCTGACAAGGTACCTCCTCCTCCTCCTCAGAAGAAAATGTGCTGCACACGAACTAAAGAGCATACACCCTTGAACTGTTTGGACTTCAGAGCTCAACGAGAGGCGTCCCCAAACCCATAACTCATCCTTTCATCTGCAGAAGTAAGTGTTGTGCCACAGCAGTAACTGCCGATCAGTACAGTTAAGAAGGGAGCTGACAACACACCATGGTTGGCAGAACCAGACAGAACAACTGGGAACAGAAGCCACACAGAAGTCACACAGAGAGTAGTAGTCTGTCCTGATTGGAGGAACTGACTGGTACACCCAGACTCCTTGATGTTGACAGGAGGATGCAGACTAGAGTCTATGTAAAATAATTTACACCATCAATACCATTATGATTACCTGGAAACAAGTACCCAAATGCAATGAGAAAATGGATAATGTCTATGATCCACGACACTGTCAGGGACTACGTTCACAATAACAGACTTAATTTTTTTTAACTAGTACAAAGAACAGATCAAAGTCTCCAAACCTAAAAGAACAACAGAGAAATAAGATTGCTAACTACTCTCATTCTATCAATACATACTATATACATGTATTAACACATCATAGTACCTTCCAAAATGCCTAATTTTTATATGCTAACAAAAATCTTTTAAATCTTTGAGACAGAAATTTCAACTACCTTGGCTTGACCACTGTAGCAGTTACTTTTCTATTCTGTAATAAAACACCATAACCAAGGCAACTTACAAAAGGAGTTTATTTAGACATCCATTCCAAAGGATAGAAGTCCATTATATTAGGGAGACATGACAGCAAGGCACAGCATTCCCGCAGGAGCAGGAAGCTGAGGGCTCACGTTTTGAAGTGAACTATGGAGTAGAATGCATGAAATCAGAATGGTGTTTTGAACTCTCAAGCTCATCTTCAGAGCAAGGCCACACACCCTAAGTCTCCCCAAACAGCAGCACCAACTTTGGAGCAAGAGTTCAAATGCCTGAGACTTCAGAGAACATGTTTCAAACCATTACAAACACTGTACACATGTACCAAACTATTACACTGTACCCATACATATCTAAAATTTAATTATAAAAATTTGATCTAAGAATCAACATTAACATGATCCAATTTGTGTCTATAAGCTAAAAGGAACATGACAATATTTATGCTATATGTCTATGTCTCTCTCTACATCACTAGTTCTCAACCTTCTTATTGCTGCAGCCCTTTAATATAGTTCCTCATGTTGTGGTGACTCCCAACCATAAAATTATCTCTGTTGCTACCTCATAACTGAAATTTTGCTACTGCTATGAATCGTAATGTAAATATCTGTATTTTCCGATATAGGCGACTCCTGTGAAAGAGTCATTTGAATCCAAAGCAGTTGTGGCGCACAGGTTGAGAAACACTGTCCTAGATAGAGAGACACATGTCTTCATTGCTGGCATGCATATTCATTTCTCTTAGGTGAGCAAGGGTGATCTTATGAATTCCTGGTTTACATAGCCTTTTGTCAATCACTAAGAAGTCCAGAGCCTACAGAACTTCATATTGGTCCTTATTAATTATGAAGTAATATTTTAGTCAGGCTGGCTGTGGTAGCTTTTGTTGCTACCTGTGGTGGTTTCTTTACAAGTATGTGAAATCCTGTGAGTGGAAGTTCAGTGTTATCTCAGGCTCTCCAGTTACCAAACTTTTAAGAACAAGATAGCATCTCTCAACCTGTAGTCAACACTTCTGGGCCTCTACTTAGCACGTTCCTCTAGAAGGAGCCTCAAAAACACCCCTCTGCCCTGCGGAGTTCTGAACGCCCACACAGAATCAGCAAGCTAAGGTTCCAGCTCCTCACATTGCTTCGTGGACACGGGTGGCAGCAGGAGCACAGCCGTGATATACTTCGTGTAACTGGAAGCAGCTTAGGCTCTGAGATCAGTGTTGGCTACTTGACTATAGGGAGAATTTACGTTTCTTTTAAAAATCAGTTATGTGAACATGTTTTTGTTTAGTCCCAGGTGTGGGGTAAGTGGCTGGGATATGATTTTTGCCAGCTGCAGATAGTTTAATTCTGGACTCTGGAAAGGGTATATGTTGGGCGAGTGGAACTGTGCCACCAGACAAAAAAAATGGCAAGGTTGAACAGATTCAAAGATCCCGGTATTCTAGGATCTGAGACTGGTAGGCATTTCGTCTGCTCCTGACCCAGTTTCTGTCCTGGAGCACATGATTACAGCGCCCTCACATGAGGATCATGACAGCTAGTCACATAGCACCGAGTTCTCCATGCCAATGAGATATTTAGATGGGCTGGAACAGAGGGTTTAGCCAATAAGCTTCTCTTCCCGGACATTCCTTCCTGTAAAAGGTATTTAATCTCTGACCCACCCTGAGTTGTTGTATATACCCATTTTCCATGATGAACAATGAACAGAATGTACAAGCAAGGACTGTCTCATCAAGAACCGCTGTGGAGGGAAGCCTTAGCTATACAGAACCATGCTGCCTAAGTCTCCCACAGAAGGCCCCTCTGGGTTCCCAGACAGTCACCCCTAAGCTAAGGTGGAGATCCGTAGCCTAATGCCTCCAGCTTTGTCTGCCCAGTGGAGTTTACATACCCTTCCCCTGGAACCACAGGTATAGTATATTTGAGAGAGCCCTGAGAGGGCCTGAAGCGGCCCCTGCTCCCATAAATATCCTGTTAATGAAGACTGGACTTGCCCCAAGGAACATAATGTTTCCAATAAACAGGAAGGAGTCTAAAGAGGTCTATGCTAGCTTTCTCTTCTAACCTTCTTTTATTTCCTACCTAGTGCTGAAGGGTTGGAAGAGATTGGAGGGAAATAAAGGTTGGAAGGGTGGTAGATATAATAATCCAATAGAATAGCTGAAAGAAAGAAAGAAAAAAAGGAAGAAAGAAAGAAAGAAAGAAAGAAAGAAAGAAAGAGAGAGAGGGAGGGAGGGAGGGAGGGAAGAAGGAGAGGAGAGAAAAGGAGAGGAGAGGAGAGGAGAGGAGAGGAGAGGAGAGGAGAGGAGAGGAGAGGAGAGGAGAGGAGAGGAGAGGAGAGGAGAGGAGAGGAAGAAAGAGAGAGGAAGAAAGAAATTCGAACACTCAATAGATCTAGAATCATTCTTGGACTCCTGAAGAAAAATGCAATAGACAGACAGACAGACAGACAGACAGACAGACAGACACACACACACACACAGACACACACACACACACACACTTTTTTTTTATAAGAACACATTTTTTCTGTTACAGAAAAGTGAAGTAATAAAGTACTCAATTTTTTAAAAGATTTGAGTTAATTTTATATCTGACCACTTTGCTGAAGTTGTTTATCAGCTGGAGAAGTTCTCTGGTAGAATTTTTGACGTCACTTATCTATACTATCATATAATCTGCAAATAGTGATGCCTTTCTTTTTTCTTTGCCAATTTGTATCCCCTTGATGTCTTTTTGTTGTCTTACTGTTCTAGCTAGCACTTTGAGTACTATATTGAATAGATATGGGGGAGTGGGCATCCTTGTCTTGTCCCCGATTTTAGTGGGACTGCTTCAAGTATCACCATTTAATTTGATACTGGCTGTTGCCGTAAATTGCTTTTATTATATTTAGATATGGGCCTTGAAGTCCTCATCTCTCCAATACTTTTAACATGAAGGGGTGTTGTATTTTCTCAAATGCATTTTCTGCATCTAAAGAGATGATCATGTGATTTCTTTTTGTGTGTTTGTTTATATAGTGGATTACATTAATGAATTTTCTCATAGTGAACCAACCTTACATCCCTGAGATAAAGTCTACTTGGTTGTGGTGAATGATGGTTTTGATGTGTTCTTGGATTTGGTTTGCAAGAATTTTATTGAGTATTTTTTGCAACGATATTCATAAGCGAGATAGATTAGAAGTTCTCTTTTTTGGTTGGGTCCTTGTGTGGTTTAGGTATTAGAGTAATTGTAGCTTCATAGAAAAGTTAGGTAGTGTTCCTTCTGTTTCTATTTTATGGAATAGTTTGAGGAATATTGGTATCAGGTCTTCTTTGAAGGTCTAGTAGAAATCTGCACTAAATCCATCTAGCCCTGGGCTTTTTTTTTTTTTTTTTTTTTTTTTGGTTGGGAGGTTTTTAATATTTTCTATTTCTTTGTGTGATATGGGCCTGTTTAGATAGATAGTTTACCTGCTCTTGATTTAACTTTGGTATGTGATATCTGTCTAGAAAAGCATCCATTTCATCTAGATTTTCCAGGTTTGTTGAGTACAGGCTTTATAGTAGGATCTGATGATTGTTTGAATTTCCTCCATTTCTGTTGTTATGTCTCCCTCTTCATTTCTGATTTTGTTAATTTGGATACTGTCTCTAGGCCCTTTAGTTAGTTTGGCTAGGGGTTTATCTATCTTGTTGATTCTCTCAAAGAACCAGCTTTTGGTTTTGATGATTGTTTGTACTGTTCTCTTTGTTTCTATTTGGTTGATTTTGGTGCTGTGTTTGACTATTTCCTACCCTCTACTCCGCTTGGGTGAGTTTGCTTCTTTTTGTTCTAGAGCTCTGAGTGTGCTGTTAAGTTGTTAGTGTAAGATCTCTCCAGTTTCTTTACCAGGGCACTTAGTGCTAGCCTTCCTTTATACAAATGATAAACAGGCCGAGAAAGAAATTAAGAAAACAACTCCCTTCACAATAGCCAAAAATAATATAAAGTATCTTGGGGTAAGTCTAACCAAACAAGTGAAAGACCTGTATGACAATAACTTCAAGTCTTTCAAGAAAGAAATCGAAGATCTCAGAAAATGGAGAGATCTCCTATGCTCATGAATTGGCATAATTAATATAGTAAAAATGGCCATCCTACCAAAGGCAATCTATAGATTCAATGCAGTCCCCATCAAAATCTCAACACAATTATTCAAAGACATGGAAAGAACAATTCTCAAATTCATCTGGAAAGGCAAAAAATCCAGAATAGTGAAAAAAAAATCTTAACAATAAAAGAATGGCTGAGGGAATCACCATCCCTGACCTCAAGCTTTACTACAGAGCAATAGTGATAAAGACAGCATGGTATTGGTACAGAGACAGACACATTGATTAATGGAATAGAACTGAAGACCCAGAAATAAATCCATACACTTACAGGCACTTGATATTTGACAAAGATGCCAAAAATATACAATGAAAAAAAAAAAAAAAAAAGAAAGCATCTTCAATAAATGGTGCTGGTCTAACTGGCTGTCTGTATGTAGAAAAATGAAAATAGACACATATTTGTCACCTGGCACAAAGCTCAAGTAAAAGTGGATCAAGGACCACAACATAAAACCAGATACACTGAAACTAATAGAAGAGAAAGTGGGAAAGAGCCTTAAACTCATTGGCACAGGGGGAAATTTCTTAAACAGAATTCCAATGGCTCAGGCTCTAAGATCAAGAATTGATAAATGGGACCTCATGAAGCTGGAAAGCTTCTGTAAGGCAAAGAACATAATCAATAAGACAATTCAGCAACCTACAGATTGGGAAAAAAAATCTTCACTAACCCCACATCTGATAGAGGGCTAATATCCAAAATATATAAAGAACTCAAGAAGCTAACCATCATGAAAATCAAACAACTCAATCAAAAAATGGGGATACAGAACTAAACAGAGAATTTACAACAGACGAATCTCAAATGGCTGAGAACCTGGAGAAATGTTCAAAGTCCTTAGTGATCAGAGAAATGCAAATCAAGACAACCCTGAGGTTTCAACTTACACCGATCAGAATGGCTAAGATTAAAACCTCAGGTGACAACACACGTTGGTGAGGATGTGGAAAAAGAACATCCTCCATTGCTGGTGGGATTGCAAACTGGTACAACCACTCTGGAAATCAATCTGGAGGTTCCTCAGAAAACTGGAAATAGATCTACCCAGCAATACTCCTCTTGGGAATATACCCAAAAGATAACCATGCCACAGGGCCATGTGTTCCACTATGTTCATAGTGGCCTTATTTGTGAAAGCCAGAAGCTGGAAACAACCCAGATGTCCCACCACAGAAGAATAAATACAGAAAATGTGGTTCATTTACACAATGGAATACCACTCAGCTATTAAGAAGGAGGACATCTTGAGTTTTGCAGGCAAATAGATGGAACTAGAAAATATCATCCTGAGTGAGGTAACTCAGACCCAAAAGGACATGCATGATATGTACTCACTAATAAGTGAATATTAGCAAAAAAGAAACAAACAAACAAACAAAAACCAAAAAACCCAGAATACCCAAGATAGAGTCCACAGAACTCAAAAAGGTCAACAAGCTGAAGGGCCCAAGTGAGGACACCTCAGTCCCACTGGGGAGGGAGAAGAAAGCAATCACAAGTGGGGAGGGAGGGAGGAAACTGTAGGAGAAGCTAAGGTGGGAGGAGTAAGGAGAGGAAGAGGAGGAGTAAAGGAGAGGAAGAGAAGGATAAGGAAGAGGAGGAGCTAAGAGGGAGATGGAGAATGAGAGAGGTGAACATGGAGGCTGATGTGCCCTTGTCTGTAGTAGTCAAAGGTAGTTGGTATATCTAGGTTGGGTATTGGGTTATACTTCTGATTGTATGGTCATCTTGTTATTGATCTTCACCAAATATATAAGCCTTTGGATAATCTAAGCATTGGAGTCTTATCTGTACTGAGCCCGTTTAGTTGGCGGGATAGTCTGGGCAATGCCCAGCCTTGCAGAGACAGTGTGGAAGACTGGCAGAGCCATCTCCCACGCTTGTGTCTCATGGGTGGCAGGGCTGGTGGTTCTGACTGGCTGTTTCTAGCTACAGCGCCAATGTGGCCTCTGGCCACGTGGTTGAGCTAGGCAGAGATGCTGTAGATTAGATAGTCAGCTTAACTGGAGGCCATTTTTTAAAATAATTACTACAACAGGAACCTGTGAGGGAAAGCTGACTGAAGTAAGGAGGAGAGGAGAACCTGATCTGGTATTGGGTGAGGGAAAAGAACTGAAGTCCTGAGGGCCAGCAGAAAGAATACAAACAGGCAACCTCAGGAAGTAGAAGGTTAAGGGGACCCTCCAGAATGCACCAGAGACCTGGGAGGTGAGAGACTCTCAGGATTCAAAGGAAGGGACCTTAAATGAAATGCCCAACAGTAGGGAGAGGGAACGTATACAGCCTACTACCTCCAGCAGGAAGACAGGGCATCAAGTGAGGGAGGGGGTTGCCATCCCACAGTCAAAACTCTGACCCATAATGGTTCCTGCCTGAAAGCACTGCAGGAATGGAAATGGAGAGGAGCCAGAGGAAAAGAAGGTCCAGCGACAGGCCTAAGGTGGGATCCAACTCAAGGGGAGGTCCCAAGGTCTGACACTATTACAGAGGCTATGGAGCACTCACAAAAAGGGACCTATCATGACCACACTCTGAAAGACCCAATAAGCAGCTGAAAGAGTCAGATGCAGATATTTCTATCCGACCAATGGACAGAAGCTGCTGACCCCTGTGGTTGAATTAGGGAAAAGCTGGAAGAAGCTCAGGAGAATGACCCTGTAGGAGGACCAGCAGTCTCAATTAACCTGGACCCTGAGATCTCTCAAACACTGGGCCACCAACCAGGCAGCATAAACCAGCTGATATGAGGCCCCCAACACATATACAGCACAGGACTGCTGGGTTTGGTTCAGTCAGAGAAGATGTACCTAACCCTCAAGAGATTGGAGGCTACAGGGAGTTTATAGAGGTCTGCTTGGGTCGGGAGGTGGGGAGTGGGAGTAGAGGGTAGGGACATCCTGGTGGAGACAGGGCAGTGGGGAGGAGGTATGGGACATGAACAGTCAGAGGGTGGACAGGATAAAATCTGGAGCGTAAGTAAATAAAAACATGAATGAATAAGTAAAATACGAAAATGTATGTTTTTTAAAAAAGATTTATTTATTTATTTTATCTTATGCATATCTCTACTCTATCTACATGTACACCTGGGTGCCAGAAGAGGGCATCAGATCCCATTATAGATGGTTGTGAGCCACCATGTGGTTGCTGGGGATTGAACTCAGAACCTCTGGAAGAGCAGGCACTGCTTTTGACCACTGAGCCATCTTTCCAGCCCATGAAGTACTCAAATTTGATAGGGAGGGGCCAAAGATAACAGTTATTGGTGTCAACAAACTTGTCAATAAACAAACAATCCTCAAATCTGAATGAACAGAAACAAGAACAAAAGAGCAAATGAGCATGACACTAAATAAATGTTAATAAATAATAAATAAATGCTAATGTATTTAGGTGAGAGTTATCAGAGAGTGCTAAAACAAAGGAGAGACTGGGGAACAGACCACTTAGTATCTAGTATTGGCTAGAAACTGTTTATTCCTGAGAATGTGGAAATCAGCTGTAAAATAAAGTACTTTAATGGTCCACCACACTTGAGTTCTGCCGTACATCTAGAATGGGTCCCAAACTGTTCACTTGGAAAAGGTGAGTCTGACGGTTTGTATATGCCTGGGCCAGGGAGTGGCACTATTAGGACGTGTGGACTTATTGGAGTAGGTGTGTCACTGTGGGCGTGGGCTTTAAGACCCTTGTCCTAGCTGCCTGGAAGCCAGCCTTCTCTTAGAGGCCTGCAGATGAAGATATAGAACTCTCAGCTCCTCCTGCTCCATGCCTACCTGGATGCTGCCATGCTCCCACCTTGATGATAATGGACTAAACCTCTGAACCTGGAAGCCTGCCTCAATTAAATGTTGTCCTTATAAGAGTTGCCTTGGTCATGGTGTCACTCACAGCAATGAAAACTCTAACTAAGACAATCTCCTCAAATCTTAAAATGTGTTTATGATGTTAGCTAGTACAGACTGGTGGATCCATGGTAGAGTATTTACCTAGCATTAATGAGGACCTGAGCCAATAAATATAAATCCTGTAATTTAAAGACAAACTGGGCAATTTTCTTTGTACTATATAATTCAAGTATTAACTATAATTACAATTAAAATGTTTCTCAAGAACAAATGAATGGACTATAAAATTTTCAAAAAAATAGTATAATCAATGAAGACAGAATTTCCTAAAGACTTAAAACTTCTAAATTCATGTAGAAAACATTCTACCTCAAACAGAATTTAAAAACAGGTACCTCCACAAGCAATCTCAGTGTGGACTTCCACATTCTAAATCCAAATGCTACTTCCAGGCAGCCAGGTAGTTAGTGACACAGATTCCCAATACTACTTCAACCACAACACTGGAATATGAGAATTTGTGTTTCATTTGAACTTTTTCTTGTTCATGTTAATATGATTTTTATGTGCAATACAAAAAGTTAATTTTAAAATAAAGTATTTTAATAAATGAACTATTTGAGTAAATATATGCTATGGCCTTTATTCATCTTCCAACTGGATATATCTGTATTGGTATCTTAAAAAATATTTTGTTTGCATGTTAGTGAGGTGGCCTAGCAAGTAAACATACTTAGCCTTACAAGACTTACAACTTGATTTTAATATTTGGAACCACAGCAGAAGTAAACTTACTCCTAAAGGTTGCCCTCTAACCTCTATACACATACTGTGGCATAAACACATACACTCAGACACACAATCACAAATACACTAAATAAAACAAAATTCAAATTCAAATTATTTTATCTGTGACTACCATGTACTGACTGTAAATATTTATTAATGAGGTTCAGTGTGATCTGTTGACATGAGCATTGATCAATCTCCTCCACCCTCCCTGTTTATCAATGTAAATTTATTGTCACTTCAGAGACAGACGAATGATCAAAGGAATCTTTTTTCAAAGCCTTAATAGGTAGAAAATTCTTTCAAAAATGTTGGTAGTATTAGTCTGGTTTCAAATTTCATTTAATTTGAAAGAGAGAAAATAGAAACAAGTGAGAAAAAGAAAAATGTGTCTTTCTCTCAAGTGCACTGGATTTATAAAACTGTAATATGTTACCTTGAAAGTAAGAAGGACCTGAAATAAATGAACTCCGAATTAACTACATTCAAAGTATCACACACACACAGAGAGAGAGAGAGAGAGAGAGAGAGAGAGAGAGAGAGAGAGAGAGAGACAGAGACAGAGACAGAGACAGAGACAGAGACACAGAGAGACAAAGACAGACAGAGAGGGGGTGGAGAAGGAGGAGAAAGAAAAGCAAGAGGAGGAGGAGAAAGAAGACAGTGACAACAACAACAGTCAGGATAACATATTTACGTGGAGTTGCAGAGATGCATTGGTAAGAGCACTTACTGTGCTAACATAAGGTGGTACGTACAAATTCCCATGACTCACACAAAAGGCTGTGTGTGCCTACATGTGCAACCCCATGCTTCATGGGCAGAGGCAGGTTTGCTTGAGTTTGGTGACTACAGCATATCTTGCCATTCAGTTAAAGACCCTGGCCCAAAGGAATATGGTAGAGAGTTACAGAGAAAGGAACCTGAGGTCCACTTCTGACTTCCACAAGTGTTCATACAGCACCATTCCCATACACACACAAAGAAACAACAGGAAATGAAGCAGAGTGGACAAAACTTTCCTTTGCCATGGTGAGCCCTCCCTTCCTCCTGGTCTAGCATTACCTTTTGGGTGAACTTTTAGGCAGACATTTTCTGCTAGTTGGACAGAACACTCAACAATTAATTTCTACTAATGGAAGACTTAATATTTGCAGAGGTAAAAACAGTCCATCATTCTGTTATATAATCATTATTTTGGTCTCAAATTCAGAAAAGGATCCATACACTACAACCCTGAAGACTTTGTGAATACTGGTGCAAAATACTCAATGAAACACACTCATTTCTAAAAAATTAAAGCAAAACTGAAGGGCTCCTGCTTCCTGGTTTCAAAACATACTTAGAAGCTACAGAAAGCAAACAGTGTGGTGCTGGAGTAAAGACAACCATACACACTAATGGAATAAGATGGCAGGTTCAGAAATCAGCCCTCATACACAGTCAAATAATTTTTGAGAAGTGTACAAATATTATTCAATGGGAAAATAAATGTTTTCTTTTTTTTTAATTTTTTATTGGATATTTTATTTATTTACATTTCAAATGTCACCACCTTTCCCCATTTCCCCTTCCTAGAACCCCCAATACCATCCCCCTCCTCCTTTTTGCTTTCATACCATTTTAATTACATGCATGTATTAAGGTCAGTTCTAGGTTGGGGGTCTAACAATACAATAGATACAAACTGTCAAGGGACAAGCAAGACAATAAACACAAATAGTCAAAGAACAAGCAAGACATTAAACACAATCACGTGAACACTCCTGTGATCACTGTTTCTAAGGGCTTATCAGGATGACCAAAGTATCTGAGCCTACTTCCCTGTCCTAGCCCAAGGTCATTTTCATGTCTGAAGCCTACTTCCTTGTTCTAGCCTAAAATTTAGATTCATGTCTGAAATTACTTCTTTGTTCTAGCCTAATATTTAGATTCCTACCTGAAATTATTTCTTTGGTTGAGCCTAATGTCCAATTCCTGCCTGAAGCCTACTTCCTTGTTCTTGGCCAATGTCAGATTCCTGCCAAACAGCCCATTTCCTTGTCCTTGGCCCATGTCAGATTCTTGCCAAGCAGCCCCAAAGGCTCTCCACATCTCCCTTCTTTTTTTTTTTTTTTTCCTCCATTAACAAGACTGAGCCTGTCTTAGGTCATTCTGACAAGAATGCCTTCCTTACCTGTCATGGAATATGCATTATCCAAAGCAATACACTTTTGTCTTAGGTTGGTAAGGCTCTGTGCAGAATTTTACCGTCCTTGGCTTGCCAGCCTGTTAATTTAAAAACTCTGTCTGGGGGTCCATTTTCAGGTTCAAGGCTGCCAACATGTTGATGTTGTTAAAGAAAATCTTTAACACATGGGCAGGAATAAAAGTATTCCCAGGACAAAAAGGCCTAGCCTGATCAAGCTATAAATGCCATTCTTGAAGCTTGACCAAAATAGAAATACTGCCCTCAGGCCATGGGTAATTTTATCTGCAGTATCTACCGTATCAACATTCAGCAGAACAGGCAGCAGTCTTGAAATTCATAAGCTCCCTATGTATCATTAAAACATTCAAAGAGGTGTAAATATACTGCAAGTGTCTTTAAACTTCTTCCTAATTATAATGACTACCACTGTAAATTTTAGAACTAACATGAATCCAATGGTATTTGGCAGGACACTCGAGATGGCTCCTTATTCTTAAATTCTGAACCTCCTTCCAAGAATTTGAATAGGATACAGAGCATCAATCCATTCTTCCAAATGCCTATCTAAATCTTCTTGTGTATTCAACACATTAGTAACATTTTTGCTAAATGATTAACAAAAGCAGCTGTCTTAACTTCTTGTGTCACAGCAATGTTAGCAAGAGATAAAGTTGGGGCAGGATCTGAATTTCAAACAGGTGTTAGCACATGTGTTAAGGCTCTTTTAATTGTCAAGTTAAAAATACTTTTGTTTCTTCTACAGTATTTAGTGTAAGTTGCATGGATTGTACACCTTCTAATTGTGTTTGTGTTTTGAAATCTGGCATGTCAGTTATGGAGGTCTATCAACCAGCTTTTGTTTTAGTGCCCTGAGTATCACAAAACCTTGGTATTCTAAAAATAGCTTGCAAGTACTGAAAGAAGTGAGTCAGGCTTTAAGCAGAAGCAAGAGGGTAGTGGGCTTGATTATTGTTGGTATAACAACTTTAATTACATTAATTGCTAGCATCACTGCTTCTGAAAATGAATGTTTTCACATGGTGCTAGAAAACCATACACCTTTGTGTGTATCATGTAATACCATATGAAAAAATTAACTGAAAATAAGTTATGTCCTAACCGTAAGACCTAAAACTATTAAATTCTTAGACAAAAAGAGAGGTAAAGAACATGAATAGACATATCTCCAAAGAAGATATGTGAGTAACCAATAGGCATAAGGAAAGATGTTTAAACTCTCACTCACCTTTAGAAAAATTCAAATTAAACTACTCATGAAATACTACTTCACACCCACCAGGACAGCTATTACCACACAAGCAAAATGAAAAATAGTGATGAGGTTGTAGAGAAACTGAAACCTTTTGCACACTGGTGGAGAGCATGTAAAATGGTTAAGCCACCATAGAAAACAACATAGTAGTTCCTCAAAATAATAAAAAACAGAATTACTATATTATCCACCAATTTCCCTTGTGGGTATACTCAAAAACAATAAAATGCAAGGTCTCTCTAATAGATATTTATATTCTTATACTCATAGCGGTGTTAGTCATAATGACTAAATGTAAAAGCAACTGAAGTATCTACCCACAGATGAATGGATAAGCAAAATGTGGCACATTAATCCAACAGAATGTAACTGAGTCAGAAGGAAATTCTACAAGAGAAATAAGCTAGTCACAAAAGGTGAGACAGTGTGCACTTCCATCTGTGTGAAACACCTGGGGCAGACAGTAGAATGGTACTTTCCAGGAAATAAGGAAGGGGCAATGGGAGCAGCAGGTGAAATGTTACAGGGAAGAGTTCTGGGGAGGAATGCTGATGAGAATAGTGTGACCTTAACCACTGAAATGACTGAACCCCTAAAACGCTTAGACAAAGTTTGTGCCATGTACTTCTTATTACAATAACCAAATTGGAGAGGAGAAAAATGAAGTTTTGACATATGTTACAACACAGTTGAACCAGGAAGAACATCCTGTGTGAAAAATAACAGAAGTACCTACAGCACTCAGATTCAAATACACAGAGGGTGTAATACTCAGCTGTCAGGGCTGAGGAGAGGAGGATGGAGAGCTATGTTTTAACAGTGCAGTTTCACTTTCTGGTGGTGAAATGGTCCTAGAGAGGCAGAGATGATGCTGTGCGCCAGTGTGAACAGTATTTAACATGCTGAACCTCACACTGAAAAACAAAAGGCTGCAGAGAGCTTGCTGGTTAAGAACGTATGCTTCTCTGCAAGAGGACCTGAGTTTGAGTCCCAGCATCCATGTGAGACTTCAGTTACTGGAAACTCCAGTTCCACGGATCTGACCCCTCCTTCTAGCTTCCAAGGACACTGTACACATGTGGTGCACACAAGTGGGCAGACACTCATACATATGAAATAAAAATAAATAAATCTTTCTTTTTCAAAAAGGTTAAAGTGGTAAGTTTTAGATTATATAAATTTTACTACAAGAAAAACAAAAAACAAAAAGCTTTACAAAGAATTCTATACTATTGGAAACAACCAATCTCATTACATAAAAAGATCTCCAAAACAGTAAAAATGCAGTAAAAAAAAAAAAAATGAAGACTTTAAATTGGTCATTTTTGTTTTTTCTGTTTTTCAAGACAGGGTTTCTCTGTGTAGCTCTGGCTGTCTTGGAACTTGTTCTGTAGACTAGGCTGACCTCAAATTCGGAGATCTGCCTGTCTCTGCATCTAGAGGCATGCTGGAGTTAAATGTGTGTGCCATCATGTCTGGCTAAATTGGTCTATTCTTTAACAACAACAACAACAACAACAACAACAACAACAACAACACACACACACACACACACACACACACACACACACACACACATATACATTTATATTCCTGAACAAAATACAGAAGATAAATATTCCTGAACAAAAACCTGAAGTCAAAAGAAATCTAAGTAAACATTGTAATAAATGTCCCTTTAAGTATTCTAAATTCTAAATGTATTTATTTTTAATTATTTAACTTTAATTTATTTTTTTAATTGGGTATTATATTTACATTTCAGATTTTATCCCCTTACCCCACTTCCCCCCACCACCCAGAAACCTCCTATCCCATCCTCCCTCTTCATGCTTCTATGAGGCTGTGCCCCCACCTACCCCCCCTCACTCCCACCTCCCCACTCTCACATTCCCCCCACTCAGTGTTCATCCTTCATGGGACCAAGAATCTCCTCTCTCACCTATGCCCAACAAGGCCATCCTCCCCTACATATACAGCTGGAGTCTTTAATTTATTTTTAATTATTTATGTTGTTGGGGACATTTCTGGGTACTAACAGGGCATTGTGCTACATTCTCAGCCCTTTAAACATATTTTACTTTAAAGATTTCTGGGAAACACAGATATACATTTATTTTACTTATCTTCACAAAAATTATAGAAATTAATAAAACAATATGAAACTTCAAATGCATGCAGAAAATATGAGTTTATTTCTTTTAAGTTTTAAATTATTTCAAACACAATAAAATTAATTATAAAATTAACACATTTTTATTTATTTATTTATTGTGTGTGGTGGTGGGGTGCATGTGTCACAATATGCCTGTGATTGTCAGAGAACAAGTGACAAGAGTCAGTTCTCTCTACTGTGAGGATCCTGGCATTAAACTTAGGGCAGCAGGCACCTGTAACCACTGAGCCAACTGACCAACCTCCAAAATAAACTTTGAAGAGGAACAAAACACTATGCTTTAGTGGTCCTAATTTTAAGACATTAAATTTAACTTCATGAAGCTCTTGATGTATCAATAAAGGAAAAAGAATGACAGGTCTGTATCTGTGTTTATGTACCTAACACATACTCAGGCTGGGAATTGTCTTCAACAGTGTTTTAAATGAATCTGTTCCCCAAGACAATATGCAAGCTTATTAATAAAACTTTTTATAATGTATGGGTATAGATTACTAATCTCAATGGTGAACTAAGAATGAAAAGTCATAAATTTTCTTTAAAAAGTAGAATTCTGCTATTCAATATAAAAATGGGAAGTATTAATTAGCCTGAGTAGAACTCCAGGTATTGGTTTATATCACTAAATAATCAGACATCCAAAAGCTGGATTTGAATTTGATCCTTCTAAAATTAAGGCAGGTGGATTATAAAATGTTTTTAGCTTTAAGAACATAGAAAAAAGTAAAACTGGAAACAAAAGGAATTTTATAAATGGTTTTAATGTTTATTTTTTATAGAAAATTTTGTGTTGTCTCTATCCCTACTTGAATCCTCCCCTGCTCTACAGATTATAGCAGATCTGCTTCCAGTATTGTCAGCCCACAAACTTCTCTACTGAATTAATATGAATGTTATAAGTTCCTTGGGGTACTGAGGAAGTAATGCCATGTCACATACAAAAAAAAATGTACAATTTTAAAATGTTTTTCCTTTCACCTTACAATTCTCCTTGGTTACTAAACTCAAGCCACACTAGTCAAACTTATATTTTATAGATTTGTGTAATGGTAGCGTGAAGTGAGCTGCAGGCAAGAGTAGCCCACTGTTCATGCCCTCCTTGTGCCTATGGAAAATGAACTGCAATATTTCTAGAGTATGTCCGTGGAGCTGTTCCATTTGACCAACCATGCCGAGTCGTGCCTTGACCACTACAGTGTACGTTGGAACAAATCCCTCCTCCCTGATACACACAATAAAGAAGAACTACAGGCAGTCAAGGGCTGGAGAAAGAGGGCTCAATACACTACAAACCTTTCCCCTGCTTCTCTTTCAAGCCAGTGAGTAACAACAGGCAGGCAGAGGTGCTTGCTTTCCACCATGTCTCTCCCCTTAACAGCACACATTCTGACTTATTGCTCTAACCTGTTACTGCTTCCTCTAAAAATACAACTTCTGTTAGAAAGGGGGTTTGCTTGAATTCTCACCATGCTGAGTGTCCCCCCTCCTTAAAATTCTCTTGCCTTGGATGATTATGTACTTTTTCTGGAGCTTCTTGGTCTCTTCTACTGTCTTTTCTGCCGCTTTGTGTGACATTTTCTATTTACACTCTGTATTCCTTCATCAGTTTAATTCACTTTTGTGATTTCTAAGCACATGTATCCAGGAAGCATCTTGATGTAAGTCTGCTCATCACTGCAAGCTCAATTCCCATATTCAGTTGCTCACACGTCACGTCTTGTCACAAGTATAAACACCAGAAATCACAATTCCTACTCCCTACTTCCAACAAAAAGTAGAACCCTCCCTGGATTCCACATTCACAGCAATAACCCCACATTCTCCCTCACATGTGATAAAATAACATGGTATTTTCTGGTGCTTTCTTCTCTTTTCCTGATGTTCAAAGTATACTATGGTTCTAAATCCAGCAAATCCCACTTCTATACTCTGATCCTCCAAATTCCTATTACCACTATAGTTATTCAGGTTTGCCCATTTTCTATAGACAGATCTCAAGTCTCTTTTCATTGCTTTTTCCTATAGTCTTCCTGTTATTAACCTTCTACTCATGCCTGCTCAAGGCAAAGCCTTCAGTGAGTTCTCTCTGGCTACCAAACTGTGCAGACTCCCTCCCTACTGGTGCCTCTGATTTCCTTACATACTACACATACCTCAGTGTTTGAGACAAAGCCTTCTCTTTGCCCCTGAAATATTTCCTCCATATGTATCTTACATCTTGTGGGTGCATCTGTCCTATCACTGCCTGTCTCCAAACTTACAGCAGTTGCTAAGATGAACACAAGTACAAACAAAAGCCACCAAAGTTACACCTTGCTTCTCACTAGGAGGAGGCTACTGGACAGTCTGAAATAAAAGGATCACAAAGGGCAATCAAGTATAAGACAATAAAGAAAATAAATGAAAAAATCCAAAATTCCATCTGAAGAATGGAAGAATCCTGGGTCACAGACCTGAGCTCAGGCTTGCTCAAGGCTCGTGCCATATATTACTATCAGTATTTTCATTACTTTTCCTCTTTGGCAATGCTGACTGGCCATGTACCTGTCTATCAATTGATAGGCACAACAATTCAACCAGGTTAATAATATCTATGTTTTAGACACAATGAAACATTATACCTCTCAGGTTTTTATGGTTAATAGATGACAAGATATGGCAAGAATGTCAGCCAGGATCAGATTCACAACCAATCATCTGCTACTCTATTGTTAATGTGCCAAATGTGCATATAAATTGCAGGCTGGCTTTACTGGCTTACATTATTTAGCTACCTCTGCAGGCATACATGTTGTGTGCACTACTACAAAGATGCTGTTTTCAAGTGGAGTCCATGTCTAATACTTCTTTCATTTCTTCCCTTATATCTCTAATAAACCTTCTATCTGGTAAAAATGCAGTAATTGGTTCATTCACTGTTATAGCCATATACTAACAAATAAAAAATGGATAGACAGCTCTTTAATTAGCTTGAAGCCAAACACAAATATAGATCATTTTTCCTTTGACTTTTGACAAATTGGGGTAATACTTAAATCATCAATAGAAGAGGCCCTAAAAGACAAATCTCAACTACAATATCAAAGCTAACTGGGTGCTTACCTGTAATGAAACTGATGCCTCTCAGATTGTCCTCTTCTGGTTATAAAGCCAATATAAAACTATGAGAAGCCATTCTATCAGACAAATAATGTGTTTAAATGTGAAAATAAATAAGCTTTAATTATGGCAAAACCTTTTATCTTTATGTTATGGAAAGATGTAAAAGTGTTATGCGTGGACTTGTATCTTCTGCAAAGGATTTTGTTCTAAAGTCCATGTCAGCAAATAAAGTGATACCACTTAGTAACAAAATACTTGAAGTTACGAAACCCCTTGGAAACCAGCGTGGTGGCTCACACCTTTAATCCCAGCACTTGGGAGGCAGAGGTAGGCAGATTTCTGAGTTCAAGGCCAGCCTGGTCTACAGAGTGAGTTCCAGGACAGCCAGGACTACACAGAGAAACCCTGTCTCAAAAGACTAAAACAAAACAAAACAAACAAACAAACAAAAAAAACCCAAAAAACAAACAAACAAACACGGTATAATAGTGCCCCACCCTCAAGAAGTACAATGCACGGAAGAGAGCACTATGTAACTGTGTACTAAAAGCCCTGGCTGATGGTGGAGACCATCTCTGAGAAACACTCAGAGCCTGCTGGCTGCTGTAACAGGGATGTTAGCAACAGCCTGCCCCTGAGGAACAGCACATTCACACCCCTCTCTCATTCAACATCATCACTGTCCACTGTGAGTGAGAATTCCAGTACCACACTGAGTCCACCATTGAGTCTTTTCATTTGGGGTGTTTTGGAGCTGATCCTCATCATGAACTCAAAATCTTTATTTGCATTGCACTCAGAACTCTGTGCTATCCCTTTCGGTGTGCAACTACAGATACCTAGAATTTCAAGCATAAACCATCTAACATAGTAAGTGTCAGTGCTCTTACCGTCCTCCATGGACGCCTCGGTGCTGTACCCGTCGTACTCTGCAGACAGGGGGCTATACTTCTGCCTTGTTTCCCAGGCATAGCTCTTTTGTCTAGAATCTACCAATGGCCACCTGGAATTGTGTGTTCTGGATAAGGCCTCGTGATATTTACCCAGCGCTTCATCTTCACTTTCAGAGGATGAACCAGGCTCATCTCTGTCCATGTAGGAATTATCTATTTGGGTAACAGTAAGAGGAAATTATAATTTTAATATACTTACATGTGGCAAAGTAGTTAAAATGTGTTATTATGAATATGCACATATACACACAAACACAAGCACAAATGAAAATGTGTGTGTTCACACATACACACAGGGTGAAACTAATTAGAAACAATCTTTAAAATTGCTGAAATTCTTGACTATCCCTTAAACTGAATTTAAAGTATACTGTAACATTAGTGTATATGTATGTATACAATATCCCAAAATTTCAGCTTTAGAAAATATATCTTTCATGTAAGTAGATCAATTATTATATTTTTATGTGTTAATAGGAAATATCACAATGTATATTCCAATTACAAGTAATCTTAGTCACAGGGGTTTGTAACCTTTTTAGGTACAAATGAAATCATAGTTGCCACACTGTACAAGTTTATAAAGAACTTATTATATACAAATAAAATTATAAATACTGTCATTACTTATGAACTAGAGTAAAATAATTAACATTATAAGACAAATTTCTGGTTTTCATTTGGCCTATCTCTTCAGAACTAGCAATACTTTGTACTAATAGGGAGACAGAGAAGGGAAGACGCAGGCACTGGGATTGATTCATACAAGATTTCTACAGAGCAAACTCAACATCCAAACATCAACAAGAAGTCCAACATCAAACTGTGTGGTCTTTGAAAGTTCCATTTCTAAGAAGTTGCCAAGTCCATTTCAAATTATTGAATATAGATATACATTTTCAATTATGTTGCTAGCAAAAAAAACCAAGATATATAACCAACATGCCTCTCACTGTGCCTTGCTTAGGCAAGTAATGGCACATCCATTCAACATACATACTAGGACTGTATAGCCTTTAAGATGAGTGGGTGAGCTTACAATCCACAAAGGAAAAAACCTGCAAGTATATTTTTATTTGATAGATATTATACATATTTCAACATGCAGTATATACACATATAGTACACACACATACACGTGTGTGTGTGTGTGTGTGTGTGTGTGTGTATATATATATACATACATATATATATATATATGTATATATATATATATATATATGAGAGAGAGAGAGAGAGAGAGAGAGAGAGAGAGAGAGAATACACATCAAATTTCTAACACTACCATTGAAAAGTTAAATTACTAGGAAAATTTTTCTTAATTATAACATAAATTTTAAGCAGTATAAAGTTTATATTTTCTAAGAAGCAGTAGAGCAGTTAAGAGTTCATTACTCATGTCTGAACACATACCACCCAACCTCTCCAATCTGCCAGCCACACTCACAGTATATAGAGCTATAAGTAGCTGGTGGTTAATCTAGAGCAATGTAGATACCCCAATTTCACCATCATCAAGAGTCTAACTAGACAATGCTATGATAACAAGACCACACTCTTCTGACACCCAGCTCAGAATATGAATGTCTTGTGAAGTACCAGAGTGAGGCCTAAAGGTAGCAGGTACATTGTGAGCTCCTCATGGAGGTCACCCTCCATGCAACCTCTCTGTAGCCAAACTTCTTTTATTCCAGAATGTCTTACACATAAACTCAGAGAAACTCTTCTTTCTTTCTTAATCCCGAATCTCTCATGTGAAAACCTACTACACTGATACTAGGAATCCGACAACACAACTACATGAAATGTTAACCTATGGGCCAAACACTTGCAATTCTTCATGGGACTAATTAAGGTCAAGTATTTGACTCTTCTGTGGGATACTTGAGAGCTTTTGGTTTCTTGACATACCAGAGTGCTCCTCAATAAAAGTGAGGCAAACTAAACAGGAAATCTTTCAGTGCTACTGTTGCTGCATTTATTCCTGGTAGCCATCCTATTGTCACTTTCTAAATAATTTGTTACTTTATTTCTTCATAAGTAATAAGGCTGCCAGAATTAAACAAGGCCACTGAAGCCCAATGAATCACAGCTGCTGTGAGCCTGGGCTCTATAATGAACACAAGTTTACAAACTGTATTTTAGCCCATCAGTCTGGGATCAGCTCCTGTGCCGTTAAAAACTCACTGTTCAATACACAGCAGACCTCTCCCTCTTATAGATGAGTCATATAGCAGAACTGAAGTCTTCCATGATTTTCATAGTTACTCACGTTTTGATATCTTATGAGAATCTATGTTTATATAAAAGCTACAGGTGTATATTTTATAAGCAAAAGCCAGTATTTGGGGGTTTCTGATCAGATTAGCAATAAGGAAGTGAGGAGGAAGTTCTGGAAGCAATTATCAGCAGTGCACGCTGCAATGATGTTTTCAAAACTGTCACAAATACTGTAGCTAAACACGATAAATACTCAGAATCTTAAGTCTGTGGAAAGAAGTCATAAATAACAATGTATTACTCGTTTATAGTCATTATGAACTATAGCATTCTCATGAATATTTTAAAGTATAGCTAAAGTATGAATAAAGACATAGCCAGAAGCACACTGTTTAACAATATAGGAGCTATTAGTTTTAAGAAAAAAATATAATTTTTTACATAGAATCTCACTGGGGTAGACTTGAAGGACAATGTTGTATAACCAACTCAGGTCTTCATTATAAAAGTAAGACAAAAGTTAAAGTATGTGAGTATCACAGCAAATTTGTTCAAATTAAAGTATGCACGGAATTTATGGCATTAAAATAAATTGTTATTAAAATTAGGAAAAGAAAGGTATAATCTCAGTAAGTGGAGGCTCAAAGCCAGCCCTTGCTATATAATGGGTTTCAGGCTAACTGGACTGGAACTGCACAGTGCAACTCTACTCGCAAGAACACAAAAAAGGAAAAGAATCATCAGATATTGTAGGGATCACAGGCAATACTTGGAGGTATAAAATAACACAAAGTATCTTAAAATGACTGAAAAAATTAAATGTCTCTAAACATATCTCCTGATAAGAAGATCCAAGAAAATTTTAAATTAGATATATAGACATGGAAAGAAAAGTTGAGAAATTTAGATGTTTTTCTAGTTTAAAAAAAACCAAGAGAAAATTTAATCACTCAAACCAACATCGGGAGACCTCACCTTTTTCTGGTAATACCTTAGAGTATTTGCCAACTTTACTCTTTGTTGTTCCTCTTTTAGTGGAATTAGCTTCGTTTTCCTTTGCTTTCATGTCTCCTTTCACTTTGTGGTATTTTGTTGGATTTATTTTTTCCTTGACTTTCCTGGGAAACATGTTTTTACAATTTGTTGACGGAGCTGAACATGTGTCTTCCTTCACACTGGATTTCTGTGCCCTGTATCTGTTGTTTCTCGTGGTGTCTTCTGGAGAACATTCATGTCCTTTGAATCCACCATATTTATTATGTTTTTTAGCATTTTCTAAATGCTCAGAATGCTCTAAATCCTTTAGTTGTTTATTTTCAGTTATGTTCCCCAATTTCTCTCGCTCTCTTCCCACAGGTCGGCGCTGCAGTCTGGCTGTAGAGTTGTCTGTGACCCCACACTTCTGCACAGAGAGACGGTTCCGTCCACTGGTGCTCAGATTCCCTTTCACTTCCTGATCACTTACCTTGTTTACATGATGGTTATCATTCCCAGAGCTTCCTACTCCAGATATTTCACATTTGTCAGTCTGTTCCGGTTCGTGGCAAGTGGGTGCAGGCCTCATTTTCTGCTTGACAGCTGATACCCCATCACTCACGGGGCCTTTCAAGGCAGCAGCACTGGCCTCAGCAGTCTCTTGGTATTCTGAGGTGGCCCAGTGCCCATCATGAACACACAACCCCTGTTCATATATCCCTTGTTCTTGCTTTTGTGGAGTTGAAGTGTTGCAGCAGGTTACTTGCTGGGCCTTATGATGTAAATCAGACTGTGCTTTCTGACAAGCAGTACTTTTGGAGGTATCCCGCAATACTGTGTTTGGGGCTTTAGAAGACTCTGCAGCCTCTTCTGCTGTGCAACTTCCCTCCTCTGGGCAAAAGCCATGCATCATACTTGCTACCTGCCCGGCGACCGAGTCAGTTATGGCATAGCTGACTTCCCCAACTGCAGTGCTCAAATCTTCTACAGCACTACTGATCGTGTCCACCAGGGAGGACACCGAAGGCAGATTCTGCTGAAAACTTTTGAAAAATGCCATTTTCCAGTTCCTTTTGCCTAAAAGGTGCAATAATGGAACTTCCTCTTCTCAAAATACCAACTACTTTGATATGTGAATTTAACATTTACTTAAATGTTGCTATCATTAGCATGATAGAAGTATTTCACACTGTCTTTTAATCTTTCTGTAAATGCAATATGCATTGGAAGAAATACGTTGAAGTAAAGACTCCTCCGGAAAAATAAAACTCAAATCACTTGGTTTAAGTGCAATGACATCTTTTCCCACTCCATAGCTATCAAAACAGCAGCAAGACATTATTTTTCCCTCAAATACTATTGGGTATTTAGTCTATACCTGAAAGAAGAAGTATAGAAAGGATTTTTATTACTTACTTTAGTTTATTTGCTAAGAGTCAGCACAAGGGAATAAACCTTTTAGCAGACTACCAATATTTCAAATTACAAACTGTACTTAGAGGAAAATACCTACACAGTTTTGCAAGGTAGTAAGAACTGGGAGAGAACAGGTAAGCACTTGCCGAACGGCATTTCTGGGACACTGTTATGGGCACATTTAACATTATTCGCTGTATGGTAGCTTTATATGGAGAATCCCACTTTTACTTTAACAAGTAAAAGGAAAATAGGATGTTTCTGAGATCTAGAGGCCACACTACTAGCACAGTGGTAACAAGGGGTTGTTTAACGTCCCACTCTCCTTGCTTATAAGTGCAAACTGAGGTTTCCCACAGGGGAGACAGACCTAACAGGAAAGCAGACACCAGAATCAAGCTGACTCCTATTGTGCTCGTGCTAATGGATCTATACGAAATGTATATGACAATGTCAATCTTCTCTACAACTTTTTCTTTTGGTGTGAAAAAAAGAAAAGAAAAGCAAGCTGATAAAGTTAATTTTCTCGATTTACTACCTAATATGGTAATTATATAATTAGTATGCAATTATTGTATTTTGTTATAAAATATACAGCTAATATGTAACTATATGATTAATATAAAAACTTATATATTAGCAGACATAACCTACATCAACAAAAACTCTTTGAAATGTAAAGACATAAAAGAAAATCTAGGGAAGCTGAACTAGAGAATTACAGAAAACTGATAGGAGATTAGGAAGTGAGGGAGGGATGTAGGAAGGGAGGAATGAAGAGAGAGGGAGAGAGAGTGGGAAGGAAGGGAGAGACCAAGGCAGAGACTGATAATTAAGCAGCTCATTCACACAAATGAATAACACACACGGCTGGCGTGCACATGAGAAACAGACAGCCACGTCAGAACCATATAAGGCAGCACAGTTTCTAACACAGAAATCAAAATGTAATTTGGTAACTACCAGAGCTTTATAAATGAAGGGATGCGATCTTTTAAGTTATCAGAAGAGAAAAGCATTCTCCAGCATCTGTGCATAGAAAAGTATGGCTCCTCTGCTCTCATTCTTCAAAACTCCTAAGTCAACACCTTGGTTTACCATTCTCAGCTTCCTCCACTATCATTTATATTGGAGTGTATTTGAGAGAGCAAATGAAAAGCTCTTGCAATAACATTTTTTAAAGCTTCTCTAAAAATAGGAAAAAGCAGCATTACAGTCCTCAAGCTCCCTAGGATCTACTAGCACTAGAGTACAATCACCGTGTGGTCCTGGGGTACAGCATGGTGTAGAAAAACACCTCCCAGTGACAATCATCCTTCAGCTGAGGATGAAAGGATGCATTAAAAAAAAAAAAAAAGACTGAGTGTCATCAAAGCCTGATGAGGATACTGGGAAAGCTCTCCATGTACACAGTGGACCAGGCTTTTTTTCTTAATGCATTATCTATTCCTCCTAGCACAAGCTCAAAAAACATGCCTTATCAATGAAAATCATTATTCTTTGCAGTAATAGACAACTACCTCTATGTAGTAGCTTAACAATCTATAGGCAACAGGAGACCTGAACATAATTAGTTAACAGACACTTCAGTCTTACAAAGTAGGGATTCAAATCCTAAGCTCATCACGTACCTAAGTAGGCCTTCTTACAGACTTATTAAAACAAGGAACAGTACAGACAAAGAAGTGGTGATGATACTTACACATTTTATCCTGTGAATTCGTCCGTGTATTGTATCCTGAACCAAGATCTGGAAACCCTCCAACATTTTCAAAACAGAACTTCTTATTAATATAGAGAAAAAGGAGCAGCATCAAGACAATAAACACCCCAACCGCTGACAAAAATCCAACTGCCTCTGGAGAGACTAGAGAAAAGAAAGTCACAGCTGTCAGCATCTGTTTTCTCCAAGCTGAGAACAAGAAGGAATTTCCCAATATATGTTAGACAGTTTGCTATCTAATGTCAACTACTTTTAAAGTGTCATAATTTAAAATAGTTTGTAAGAAACCCCACAAAGTATAAAGGTATATTTTCAATATATTCAACAGCATTCATTGAAAATTTTTCAAAAATGTTTCTAAATAAGTATACTGAAATAATTTTAAAATAAAAAAATCTAAAACATAAGCAGCTAACTTATTTTAAATCCATGAAGAATATTATAAAAATGTTGGCACAGAATTAGAAAAAAAATTGAAAAATATTTTTCATGCATAAAAATTGCTAAATTCATGAGAGCATGTACTATTATTATCTCTCAAAGCTTTTCTGGACCTTCTTATTAGTCTGGCATTAAAGTTCCAGACCCTCTTTCCTATACACGCCAGTCAAATAGGTCTATCTGCTCTTGAAATGAACACACAGGCTTGGGTTTTGCTCCTCCTCTTCCTCTTGTCTGACATGCCCAACACATCTCTCACATCATTTGACTCATACAATAAAATCTCTGCACTATCAGCCATACACCAAGCAAGTGTTCTATACACATATAATGCAGGCAGTTAGAACCGAGCATAATACTGACTAGGACTGGAAAAGCACAGGATCATATGAACAGTAAGATCCTGCACTGAAGGGTCAAACATGCTTTTTTGAAAGCTACAGCTTCTGTGACTACATTTTATGAACTAACAGGACAAGTTAATATTATTCCAAGATAAAACAAAGATATGTGTGAATCCTAAAACTAGGACATGTTATATTCTAGGAGCAACATGAGACTTTAGTATGATGACCTGTCAGACTAAAAAGAATTTAGTCTCAAGAGATACACGATACCACCCAGGGAGACTTGGACTCCCTGTCGTTTCTCATCTCCATTGCCTGGCACTATACCAGTCATCTGGAGTTAAACAAAGGCCATGGTTTTGCATGAGTAGATGGATCTTAAACATGAAACATCTCCTGTGAATATGGCCTACTTCCCCCTGCACTGCTCAAGCAGCACAGACCATGTAATCTCCCCCAAGATTCTTTAAGCAGAACTCATTTGTTAAAAACCAGGTCACTACCTGGTGAGTGATTAGTGCTTTTATCTGTTAGCTTTTCATTATTCATGACAGGTAGGCATACCATAAGTAGAACAGAGTGTGACATTACAGTCTATTCAAACTTGGGTCGGCAGTGCTGGAGCCGATGAAGCACACGCAGCACTATTAAGGAGGGCAGGAAGAACGGAGGAGCTGGCGACAAGTCCATGGAGTACACGTCTCGTGAGGAACTCAGTTTTCACAAAGATCTAATGACCATCCCCATTATAAACTGATCTGCAGGACATGAACCACACGACCAGCCAGAATCCAAAGCTGCTAGAAGCTGTGCTTTTCCAGTGCCTCACTGTCTCTCCTGCCCTCTCAAATCCTCTTCAGCTTTTTCCTACCCCCTGCACCCAACTTACTCTTATGTTACTTTCATCGTCCTCCTTCCTTTGTAAATTTATAAATTTAACTTCCTGAGAAATTCAACTCAAAACCAGTAAGCATAATAAAAGGCAGTGAACTCTATCAGAGACAGGAATGTAAACCCCTGGGGTGGAAAGAAGAACCACCCTCTGAGGTTCAAAGAAGAATTTAGAAAGAAGATGCACTTGAGTGTAGGTCAAAAGACTAATAAAGACTCTATGAACAGAAAAGGGCAGATGGACTAGCATGGTCAAAGATGTAACAACCCCAAACCACTGAAGAGTGACAGTAACAGCTGTTGTAGTTACGTCTGTCCCCATGTACCTAACAGCATCAGGTGGCTGAGAATAAGTATGTGTGTGAATAGACAAATGAATGAGAGAGCATGTGTTCTAGAAAGATCAAGAATATATTGTAAGAATCAAAAGTAAAGAAAAAAGTAAGTTCAAATGTCAATCTTTGATATTGCCCTAAACATTTTGAACTTAGGGAACAATTGGGTTACAACAAGCATGTCTTGAAATTTTACACTGGTTAAAATGAAGAAAAATGGAATAAGATAGGCACTGAACAGCTGCAAGATTATGATGAACTCTCAATGGAGCAGTAGCAGCGGTGGCAGAGAGAAGGGGTGAATTCTAACTTTTGTTCGAAGAATGTAAGCAATGACTCAAAGTCAACAGGATGTAGAAGACAAGGAGAAGCTGAGGGTAATTCTAATTCCAAAGTGAATATTCAGGTACACAGAAGTGCCATTAGCCAACATGAAAAGTATGAGAGGAAAGGCGTTTGTTTTATAGCATGAGGAAAAGAGGCATGTGGAGAAAGAAAGTTTAGAGAACATACTGGCTGTAGGTTTGCTGTGATATGTTAGAAATGAATGTAAACAGAATGGAGAACAACCATGTTGCTTTTCTTGTGGAATTAAGATTAGTTATAAAAGACCCGGGGCTTTCCCCATTTGTTCCTCTTACTCCACTTTAAAACCTTCATTCACAAAGTAAAACTAAGCCAAAAACTCAGACGTTAAGCTTTCTTAATGGTTACTCTATTCACTGCAAATTTACTGATAAATACATGCTATCTTTGGACAAATTTTAAAAAACAAACAAGAATACTACTTTTCTCCAGTAGAAAAAGGAAAAATAGGCCTGCTACAAATACACTGCTCATACAACCTTAGTTTTAAATCTATCATTTGATAAAATGCCCAGTTTCCAACACAGAAAATACATAGCTATAATTTAAAGAATATGGTAATAGAAAAGTAAGCGACATTTCCTAATAGCAAATATTATAAATCTTCAGATCTCTATTTTCATCTTTACATCAAGATCAAAATGTTTATTATTCCAAATAATCAATAGTTCTGAGTATGTAAACATTTGCTAAATCTCATCTATGCATAAAATCGCAATAGAAGATGCATTGAAATCAGACTACAGACATGAACATTGTACACAATTCATTTAAAAAATTATACTTCACTCTTGATATTTTTTTCATTCAATATAAGATTGGAATTCACCCCTAAAATCTTATATTATGAATCTGCTTATAAACATCCTGAATATTTCTAAGGATATAATTAATTAATAAATGCATAGACCTATCCTTTTCAAGGCTTCTAGATAATACAGCAAAGGCAAGTAAACCTATTAAAAATGCCTGATGGGGGCTAGAGAGGGCTCAGCAGTTAAGAGTGGTGGTTCTTCTGCACCCACCTGATGGCTCTGTAACTCCAGTTCCACAGGATCCAATACCTTCTTCTGGCCTTCAGGAGCACTACATGCATGTGGTTCATAGACATGCATACAGGTAAACTCCATTAGCATAAAATAAGATTAAATAATCAAAAATATTTCAAATTCCTGCTGCAGGACTGGAGAGATCCTGCTATGCAAGCATGAAGAGCTGAGTTCACTCTCCAACACCCACATAAAAGGCTGGACATGCAGTTCATACTTGTAATCCCAGTGCTGGCAAGGTAGAAACGGGGTCCCTGAAATATGTTGGTTGTTCTACCTAGCCAAATCAGGTTTAGTGACAGCCCTGCTTCAAAGAACAAGGTGGATGTCTCCCAAGGTGGATGTCTCCTGAAGAATCAGTGACATCAAATGCTGATATCTGGCCATCCACATGGAGAGCGAAAGAGAGAAAGAGAGAGAAAGGGAAAGAGAGGGAGAGAGAGAGAGAGACAGAGACAGAGACACACAGGGAGAAACACAGAGAGACTATTTTTTTAAATGCCTAAGTGTCTCCTAAGGAAAAACCTTCAAAATCTCTATTGAAATCACACAGTCAACAATCCATACATGTCAGATTTATATATTTGAAGAAATAAATTTACTGGTTTTAGTCAGTAAATAAAAATTCACAAGTACACCATTTTCCCATAATTCAAAATTTCAATATTTTAAAGTGTCAAACAATAAGGCCAAATGCACTATGAACAATGTTAGCAATTATTCAACACTGTTTAGCAGAAACTGTTTCTGTATTATATATATATGTATATAGTATTGTCTCCCTTAATTCTCAATAAGCACATCTGACAGGTATCACTACTGAGACCCCAAAACAGTCAAAGATTGTGAGATCTATGATGGTTTATATATACTTGGCCCACGGACTGGCACTATTAGAAGGTGTAGCCTTGTTGGAGTTAGTGTGTCACTGTGGGTGTGGGCTTAAGACCCTCACCCCAGCTGCCTGAAAGTCAGTCTTCCACTAGCAGCCTTCAGATGAAGATGCTGAACTCTCAGCTCTGCCTGCACCATACCAGCCTGGATCCTGCTATGCTCTTACCTTGACAATAATGGACTGAACCTTTGAACCTGTAATCCAGCCCCAATTAAATGTTGTCTATATAAGACTTGCCTTGGTAGTGGTGTCTGTTAACAGCAGTAAAACCCTAACTAAGACAAGATCTTAATATTAACAGGCCTAGATTTGAGTTTAATCCGGCACTGAGAATCCTGATTCCAAACTCTTAACCCAGCAGTTTCCAACCTGTCGGTTGCAACCCCTTTGGGAGTCAAATGATCCTTTTACCAGGGTTATCTGGTAAACCATTGGAAAACAGACATATTCACATTGTGATTCACAACAGTGACAAAATTGCAATTATGAAGGAGCAACAAAAATAGTTTTATGGTTGGGGTCTCACCACAACATGAGGAGCTGTATTAAAAGGTCACAATGTTAGGAAGGCTGAGAACCACTGTTTAACCAGAAGTCTCTTTGCTTGACATTTACCAGGTATGAGGTGTGGTCTGTTGCTATGTATTGCAATGCTAAATTCTGTACCCAAAGGTCTAGGCCTAGAAGTGAATGCTCACATTTATAAGCTGTTGTTGTGCAAACCTTGTTACTTGATTAAAACCATTGGTTAACTGAAATTGGCTACAGCTGATTACTGGAGCGAGTAGAGGTAGGTGGGTTTTGAGTTACCTGGTTCAGGGTGAGGAGAGACCACAAGGAGAGAAAGGAAAGTGGAGAGAGAAGTCGCCATATGATAAGAATCTTAAAATCAAGGCTATGAAAGCTGACCGACTGGAGTTAAGAGCGGCATAGATGGGACATAGTAAGTAATAACTTGGGGTTATCGATAGGAAGGTAGATTCTAATAGCATAGAGGGTAGATATCTGCCCAGCTTTAGTGCTAGTAAAAGTTTATTTATAAATTAAAGGTCATGTTTGCATTTGTTATCTGGGAATTGAATAATCAAAGGTGGAGTTGAAGCCCTGATTGAGATTAAGTATATTCTACAACAATAAACAAATTTTAAACTAAAGATATTCTATCAAGGAGGAAGTTTGATCATCATGGTACTTCAACAAAGACTATAACTCACTGAGCTATCTGCAAAATAAATATTACGAAGTACAATGATTCTGCATGAGAAAACCCCAGAGAAGTTTTCATTACATATACTAAACTCCCTTAGACAATTATCATTATATTTAGAAACAAATACTTATCAAACAAATAGAAAAAGCAAACTTTAAATAAATGCCACTTTTTGTCAGTTTTTAAGTTGCAGTAATAGTGGTAAGAGTAATGTTATTTCTAGAGATAATTTCATCCAAAAAAGTTGAAACTTGTCTATGACAGTCAAAACAAAGGCAAATCATTTTGACTGAGAAATACTTAATTTTTGTACTATACTAGGTCACAAATGGACATTTTCTAGGTAATTTCTGAGAAAACTAAAATTGACAAATAAAAAATTAAGAATAAAACTGGCTGCTACACAGACATCTCCAGTTTCCACTTATTTGTCATCACCATCATTCTCTGCTTTATATAAAAGCAAAATTCTAATGCTACAAATTTTAAAATTATTACAAAATACATTATCCAATTAGACAAAGATTAAGTATGATTTATAGTTCTTTCAAAACAGGATAATAGCAAAACTTACAGTCTGCATGGCAGGATGTGGATGTGACTTGTCCACTGAGCATGGAACCTGAGACCAACCCTGCACCATCATGTATGCTTTAATAATTCATTTCATAGATGCCATTCTATCTCCTGACCAAAATGTCAACTGAATAAAAATCCAACTTTCACTAAAAAAATTGTTTTCAATATATGTCTAAAGCCTTTTACTATATTTTAATCATTTCTCCATATATTGGACATAAAACAAACAGTTATGGGGACACCAAGAAATAATTTAGGGGTAGTAAAGATTAATCTGATGAGCTTGAATTACTTTTGAAACATCTCAGTTACACAGATTATATGTCCCTTGAAACGTTTATATTATTATACAAATGATGCCAGACTGGAAAGGTGATGTGCAGTCAACAAAATGAATAAAATGTGTAGATAACAACTATGGATTTTATATTTATTCAAAAACTGCAAGCACTAGAAACAACATTATTGATTATATAATCCATTACAAACAGCTAAGGACAAGAGAGGCCCAAAGAGAAGGCCAAAAGGGTATTCATTCCTTGTGAACTCTAAAATGTCAGAAAAACCAATATGCCCCCCTGCCAAAAACAGATCCCTGGACAGTGGGTCAGCAGGAGCCACTCAATACATTTCACATGTCAAACTGTCAGAAGACCAAGCTATACATTTCATACAAGCACAGTGAAATAAATGGAAATTTCAAGTCAACAAACTATTCAATTTAACCTTAGAAATTTCCTAACAAAATACTCAAATTAATCTTGGAAACAAAACCAGGAACATTAATTATAGCCAGATACTAAGATTCAGATTTAATAATATGCAGTGTACTAATAACAATGTATATAAACAAAACTATTACACAAACTCTATCCAACATTCTCTGAGAGAAATTTTCCTTCAAGAATAGCCAAGGCTGCAAAACTGACTCCAGTGAAGTCTAGACTAAGACCACCTACCCTCTAACAGTCTAGATTAAGACCACCTACCCTCCAGCAGTCTAAAGTAAGACCACCTACCCCAACAATCTAGACTAAGACCACTTACCCCTCTAACAGTCTAGACTAAGACCACCTACCCTCCAGCAGTCTAAAGTAAGACCACCTACCCCAACAATCTAGACTAAGACCACTTACCCCTCTAACAGTCTAGTCTAACACCACCTACCCTCCAACAGTCTAGAGTAAAACCACCTACCCTCCAGCAGTCTCCCCACAGGAAAGTGCATCTCTCTTGCAAACAAATTAGGGCTAACTGCACCAGTGCTTTTCACTGTCTGTGGATAAATTATTTAAATGACATCACAGAGCACCTTCCAAGGCCTCAGCTCTCAATTTTCCCATTGCAGTTGTTCAACATTTACAATTATGTCTCCACAGCTGATCCTCTATACACTAAAGGCAACCATATTTTAATTTTAAAGAAAACCTTTTCAAAAGAGACACAATCTTCCAATCCAGAAGCAGACACTTATCCAACAATCACTGACAAGCATGCTGAGAGGAGTGGTCAGTAAGAGGAGTGGTCAGTGCAAGGCATGCGGTCCTGGTCCTTAAGGCTGTAACTACTCAGGGCTTTATCAGAACAGTACTGCACATTCAGAATAACCTGGAAGCAAGTCAGCATTAACCACACCACATGCCCGAAGGAAAAAGACAAGCGGTGGCTCAGTGGGCTTCAAAGAAATAGAATTTGGTGGAATATTATGACAGAGATTTCATTAGTATCCAGTGTCGCTAAGATGCAGAGAGATGTTAGGCCTGAGTTGGATCCCTGGCACCAAAACCAAGTAAGGAAATAATGTCATGTTATGAGCAACGACCTTCCTGCTACCATGGGAAAAGGTGTTTTCTGTTGGTTTAAACCTCTGTGAAGTAGTAACTATATACTAATATATCAAAAAAAAAAAAAAAAAAAAAAAAAACCCAACCACAGCAAGAGAAAACTGTAGACAATGTATATGATACTAAACAAAGACTTAGCAAAGAAAGGACTGGGTAACTATTCTGACTTCTTAGAAGAAGTAACTGCTAAACTATTGTGATGGTTTGAATATGCTTGGCCCAGGGAATGGCATTCTTTGGAGGTGTGGCCTTGTTGGAGTAGGTGTGGCCTTGTTAGAGTAGGTGTGTCACTGAGGCATGGGCTTTAATACCCTCATCCTAACTGCCTGGAAGTCAGTATTCTACTAGCAGCCTTCAGATGAAGATGTAGAACTCTCAGCTCCTCCTGCACCATGCCTGCCTGGATGCTGCCATGCTCCCACACTGATGATAATGGACTGAACCTCTGAACCCGAAAGTAAATGCTATCCTTACAAGAGCTGCCTTGGTCATGGTGTCTGTTCACAGCAGTAAAACCCTAAGACAACTATGAAAATGTAGAATCTAAAAATATGGAGAATCTAAAATAAGAAAGAGTAAGAGAGCAAAGAAAAAGCAAAAAATATATAGAGTAAAAAGGTGATAGGGACTCACTAAGAGAAGAATATGCAGAGTGGGAAGCAGAGAAGGTAACATTGAGGGGCCTGGGGACAATGGAAGTGGTGCGGTCTCTGTGTATAAATATGACTAGGAGTGGATGCAGGCTGCTGAGAGGCAGTGTGAAGACACTAGGAAATGAGGATAGAGGTAACAGGTTCTTTCTGAGCCTCCCTTCCAGGCTCCCTCATATACCAACTGCTGAATGAAGACTGTGTCCAACACTCATCTTTAAACATTCCTTCTACCTCGTTTTCATTAGTGCTTCTGTTTCCAGAGGTAAAAACTACAACTTCTCATCATTGGCACTGTATCACGATCATCTAACAAAACATGTACTGTTTATTCTACAGTGCATAAAAAGGCAACCATGCAAGTAATACTTTACCAAGTGATCTTCCCATAAGGAGTTGTGCTGATAGTCAAATAAATAAAATACTAATTGTGAGACATTATATGGATCCTTTAAAGCAAAACAAAACAGCCTTGAGGGGGGACAGGACCCTGAAGAAATGGCGTAGCAGTTAAGTCTGTTCTTTCAGAGGACATAAGTTTAACTCCCAGTACCCAAATGGCAACTCACAACAATCTATAAATACAGTATGAGGGATCCAACATCCTCCTTTGACCTTCTCAGGTACCAGGCACACAAGTATAGCACAGACATACAGACACAAGATAGACATGGCAGCTGTGTGGAAAACTATTACTCCAGGTGATCAGATACAACCTTCCAATTATATACAAAAAGATGTGCAATCAAAGAACAATCTTTATGTCTCATTGTAAAGATAATTTTATCTTTGAAAGGCCAGTTATCTAAACAAAAAAATACATATTATGTCTATCTTGAATAAATTTTAGAATGTCCTCAAACTTTCCATTTCATCAGTTAACTTGGAGATAGGAACTAGGTTGGAAATGGAGACCTGGAAGACCAACAACACAGCACCAGGCTTCATTCAAGGCTTCTGGGAAGTCTTGGGCATGCACCAGCATCAAGTGCATTGTGCCTGTACCAATATCTTTGTGCCTGTACCAATATCTCTGGGCTATCACACTTGGTCTTATTGGAGACCAGATCTAAAGCCAGAAACTCGAGACTCAGTCTCTTTCTCTAAGTACACATTGTTCTTCTGGCTTTGCATTTTGGAGTCAGGAAATAGCAATAACTGAATATCTGAATGAGTTAAAATAGACAAAGAATATAAGATTCAATGACTTAGTACACAAACTCAGTGGCTCCTACTTAACTTTACAGAAAGCAACTCTACAGAGCTGTAATATTTAATACCTGTACCAAGAGCCTGAAGGAGGGTACTGAGAATATGCTCCTTAATTTTATATAAAGTCATATGAATACTAGGTTGAGGATGACCGCGAATTCACTGACTGAAAGATACTCTAGGAGGAATGGATTACAACGATAACACATAAAAACAAAATGAAGGTCATATGTGGGTGACTTGAGGTTATACTACCTGACCAGGACCCAGACACTGACAGACATTAATAAAAATGCTGGCTCAATAAAGTCAGTCTGAACAAAGCTTAAAAACAAAAACATAATGAAGGTCAAATAGGATCAAAAGTATATTGTTGCTAACAGGTAATGAAAATTCAAATTAGAGCAATAATAAATTCCTATCTCAAAATAAAACTGAGAAAATAAAAATGTTCAGAGAGCAATAATAACATATAGAACACACATAAAAGGTACCAAACTAAAGGTGAATTTACTCTACGCTGCAGAAGAAATGGCAAAAGTGTTCGATTTTAGTTTGCACCAATCAGTAAGGTTCTTAGTACGGAATGGTCAAATGAGAAAAATACGATCTGCCATCCAAAAGCTTGACTGCAGAACTTTTAACTGAAGAGATTAAAGGAGAAACATGAACTTAAAGAGAAAGGTCAAGATCCAATTTCAAGCAAATTCCAAACAGATAAATTACTGTAATGAACACATTTATAAAGTACAAATACACAAAGAAATTTTGAGCATTTTCAAAACTGGAAAATACAATCATCATAACTACACAAAACTTCTAGACTCAATAACTTACCATAATTAAAAAGCAAGAAACAGATGTGAATACAATGAGAAACAAATCAAACAGCAGGAGAAAAATAAAAAAGGCATTTGTTGATGAAACCATTAATAATAATAATAATAATAATAAAAGTATTGCGAATTAGCCAGATCCAGAGTCTACCTATCCCAATGACTTTCTATACAGTTGGAATAGCCATTCTGAAAGTGTGGAGCTTGACACTGAATTTTACACTTACACTACTGAAAAGATTTTTATACATTTATCTACCACCAAAGATTAAACACCAATGACAGAGTTATAACTAGAAAACAATTAGCTATATATTTTCTTGTAAGAGGAGCTAAGGTAGGAGGAGAATGGAGAAGAGGAAAAGGAAGAGGAGGAGATAGAGAGGTCAGAGATGTAGGAGGATGAAGAGGCACGCAGGTATGGAGAGCAGTCCCGGGTAACAACTTATATTTAGGTTAGCTAATTGGGAAACACCTCTAATTGTATGGGCATATTGTTATTGAGCATTACCAAACATATAAAGCCTTTGGTTAATATTTAAGCATTAGAGTCTCATTTTCCTACTGGGCCCACGTGGATGGTGGGATGGTCTGGGCAATGCACAGCCTTGTGGAGACAGCATGGAAGATTGGCAGAGCCATCTCCCACACTAGCCTCTCATGGTGGCAGGGCTGGTGTTTCTGGATGGCCGTTTCTAGCTGGGTCACACACGTGGTCTCTGGAAGCAGAACATGGCGGGTGAGCTAGGCAGAGCTGCGGCAGCTTAGATAGTGGGCTTGACTAGTGGCCGTTTTAAATAATGACTTCAACATTTTCTTTCATAATTCATGTCTACTATCTGTATTCAGTCCTTCCTTGTCCCCAAATATTTGATCTTTCTTGTTCTCTTTTCTACGTGTTACATTGTACCCACATGCATATTTTCTTACATGTATACATATATTATTAGCTAGATTTTGCTTATGAGAGATCATATGCAGGCTTTTTTCTTCCTGAGCTTAAACATACAGATGACATTCATTCATAGTCAGCCTTGGTTACACAGCATATCCAAGGCCAACCTGTGCTACAGGAGACCCTACTTCAGAAAAATAAAAACAAGCAAAGAACAGATTTAAGAACTGCCAAGTGTCCCAGAGGTCTGCAATCTTAGCACTAGGTGATGGAGAAAGGATGATCTAGAATTCAAGGTCATCCTTAGCCATGAAGCAAGTTCACAGCCAAACTGGGCTACATAGACCTAAGACAAAAGTGCTGAGAAGCCAGGGGAACGAAACATTTGGCAAGAATAATTATAGTTGAACAGCCTGCTTTATTGTTAAGATTGTAGTCTCTCTTCTGAGCACCTGTGAGTAGAACTGCTAGTTACAACCCTAATGCAGCTTCGCACTGTCCGTGTCCTTACTCACCAACTGGAACGTTGTCATGACGACTCCCAATGATGTCTGTGTTCTACAGGGACAGTGAAGCCACTTTAGTTTGCAACATGTGCAGCCAGGTTGCATCCTATTCCTTTCCCCAAATAAAAACTGTTTAACTGGAGATTCAGCTTTATTTTTTACTTTAACAAGTGACTACGGCAGTTGACCAACCTGTCTCCCTACACTTTTTAGAACTGGGCTAACAGAGAGAGCAATGGAAGAGTACAGTATGTGGGAATTCTGGGGAAAGTTTAGTAATGCAAACCCTTTCACAATTAAAGCAAGGGAGTCAGTGCTCCTAAAATGCATTACTAAGTAGAAATGGCTTTCCTTTCTGTCCAGGATGCACACATCCTCTACAAACAGCAGTGGCACCATCTAGCAAGAGCGAACCTCTTTTTATCTCAACTCTTTTTCTTGAGAGTTTTTTGTAGGTTCTAGGAGGAAAGTACAGCTACTCATGTACCCTTGACGGAAAAGTGGTCCACCTCTATCTATCAGGCAATGCTGTCTTCTCAACCAAGCACACAGCTTCAGAAGAAACACGCATGAAGTGGAGAGGGAAGGACACAGCTGCCTAACAAGTCAAATCAACTGAATCAACCTGGGGTCATCAAGAGGATGACAAGTGTGGTAGATAAGCAGCAGTAATATCCACTCCTCCAGATCTTAGTATGCACTTCACTAACACGCTCTTGTCTGCCTCCCTGCTGCGTGTGTGTGTGTGTGTGTGTGTGTGTGTGTGTGTGTGTGTAGATACACTCACTGTGTGCATGAGGTCTTCCTCTATTGCCTCTGTCTTACTTTTTGAGACAGCCTCTCTCACTGAACCTAAAGCTTGCCATTCAACTGGCTGTTCACAGAGCCCCCAGTGCCAGGGTTACATGCCTGCACCACACCTAGCTTTTGCATTTTGCTGGTGATGAAAACTCAGGTTCTCACGCTTAAATGGCAGCACTTTACTCACTGAGCCCTCTTTCTTCTCTGACCTTGACAATGACAGTCTTTACCTTTCAAGACTGCTCAGGCGTGAACTCCAGATAGCCTCCTGGGGTTTTAAGGTTGGATGCAAACCCTCCACTATGTGCTCTCATAGCTCTCAGTCCAAGCTTGCTTCACAGACTTCACCACACTGGAACAAAATAGACAATTTACACAGCTGCTACGCTAAAAGGTAGCTCAATGATGATGGGCCCATAAACTCATTCGGGGGTAGGGGTTCCTTTCCTGATGCCTGCCTTAGAGTAGGATAATAGAGTACTTAACAAATGTTTGTCATAATTTAGAATAACTTTGTTTCATGTTTTTTAAAAAAAAAGTTCTAGGGCTGTGGACATAGCTCAGTTGGTATTCTTGTACAAAAACGAAAATCTGAATTTAATTTCCCAGAACCTACACCAAAAGGAGAGCCTGTAATCCCAGTGATAGTACAGCAGAGACAGGAAAGCCCTGGAGCTTGCTTGGTAGACAGCTCAGGCTAAAAGTTGAGACCCCATCTCAGTATACAAGGTGGTAGTTCCTGAGGAGCAACATCGAGACTGATCTCTGGTCTGCATGTACACATGCACACATGCACACAAGCACCACAAATGTGCATGCATACACATATGCACACACACACACACACACACACACACACACACACACACACACACACATTATAATCTACACTCACAAATTTCACTTAAAGTCAATTCCAAACCAAGGTCATATAAATAACCCTATTTAAAATGATTAAGTTACAAAACATAGCAAAAAGATATGAATATGGTAAAGAAACTCATTGTGGGGGGAAAGACAGACAGAAGGGAGATAATAGATAGAAGTAATAAGAATGGGTTAAATACATGTATGAAATGGCCATAGTAAAATTTTAAATGATAAAAATACTAGGAAAATTCAAGGACCATTCAATTTTAAAAAGTCTTTTCAAGCACATAAAACAGAAAGGAAAAAATCCACCCACACACTGTGATTAAGCATCCCTGACATCACATAGGAAAATAAAACAAAAGATGCTTAATAACAACAGAATATTCTAATATTAGTTATATAAACTTCAGACAAGAAACTCTGCAGACTGTGAGCTCCTCTCTGTCTCATATATACAATACATACATATATGTATATATATATATATGTGTGTGTGTGTGTGTGTGTGTGTGTGTGTGTATGTCAATACATATATAGAGGCTACCTGCTGGTATTCAAAAATATCAACAGCTATCATCTTGAGAGATGGAATTATGTATCTTTTTTAGAATAGTTTTTTTACACTTGCTAAAGAGTTTTGGGACTTTTGTTGTCTTGTTTCATGGGATTGGGTTTTGCGGGGAGAGTTGTTTTGTTGTTTTTTATCGAGACAAGGTTTCCCTGTGTAACAGCCCTAGCTGTCCTAGCACTCTCTTTGTAGATTAGGATGGCCTCAAATTCAGATATCCATTTGCTTCTGCCTCCCAAGTGCTGGGATTAAAGCCATGTACCACTACACCCAACTGGTGGTGGGGAGGTGTTGTTTTTAACTAAAGAATAACTATTATTGTATGACAAAAACTTTTTTACATTAATTAATTAATTTAGACAATGGGCATGGCTGCTATAGTGGGAGTGTGGAAGTCAGGACAACTTAAGGAAGTTGGTTTTCTCTTTCCACTATGTAGGCTGTGAGGATCAAACTCAGGATGTCAGGGTCAACCCAAGCTAAGGCATGGAGGCACAGCCTACACACCTCAGGGTGGAAGCTGAGATACAGAAACAAGGTCAAGGTTGATGCAAGGTGAGGAACAAAGAAGTAGAGGAGGGGTTCCCATAAAGGGTAGAAGATACTCTGAAGCAGGAATCTAGCCACAGCTAACTCAAACTAGGGCAACTAGGTATGGAAAGCCACCACAGATGGAGGTGGCTGAGGATGCTAGTCAGGGATATGTTAGCACTTGCACTGTGACTGTTACTGCAGATAGCAGTGGACTCTCAAATGAAGACTAAGGATGGAACCTACAGCCATCACTTCGAGTCTAAAGAGAAAATTAACATGGCAAACCTCAGTTCATCAAGCTTGGTGGCAAGCACCTGCTAAGCTCTCTTGCTGGCCTAGTTATCAATTCTTTTTGTCATTATTACAGAAAGAAGAAGAATTTTTTAATGCTCAAAAAGAAAAAAATATCTCAAGCCTCATTTTGGCATTGCTTTGCATTTTCTTTTTAAGCTTGCTGGCTACCCACCCTAACATATTTGTTGAGCCAGTGAGACACTCTGTTTTAAGAATCAAAGCAAAGGGCTCCTGAAAAATTATATCCAGTTTACCTCTGGCCTGCATGTGCATGGGCTCACAATTGCATCTGCACATACACACAGAAATGAGAGTCTATAGGTATAACTTACTTATGACTACATATAGGGGTTAGGATGGGGGAATAAAAACTTAAAAACACAGCAGATGCAGAAAACCTGACTCATTTATTAAAACTGTTTTATAAGCAGAATTTATATCAAATATGCTTCCAAGTAAGCTAGCTACATATACATGGTTTTAAGTGTGACAAGACACTTGTATTGCTGAGTATCAAAAAACACTGTAAATTCAAGTGAAACATAAGCAAATCTTAATGTTTAAAACTGAACTTCAGACATTAAAAACAGCAGATTTTGCAAAGCAATATGCAGAACACTGAACAGTCTTAGCCATTAGATGGCACCATGTATCTTCTAGTCAATGGGACTCTACTAATATCTCAACATGCTTAGAATGGAGTAAAAGATAGAGTATGTTTAATCTTTAAGTAAATATAATATACATCTTTTATCATTGTGAATTTATTTTAAAGACAATACAAGCAACTACATTTCTATTATCATTTTTAGAATGCTAAAACTTACACAGACTAAAGGTAATGTCACATGTCCAGCATATGGCTTTCCTAAGGCAAACCTGGGGCAAAGCTTCTTCTATGAACACATTCGTTACTAATAAACCTACAACAACTTCTAATTTTTAATTCTCTGGTTTCTCTGTCTTTTCTCCTTAGCTAAGTTTCATTCAATTCTCTTGTCTAATGTAGGACTCTCATTTTCTGGGTATTTTCCAGTCTAATTCTAAAATTTCTGCTTGGATGACCCATTCTGGTCCTCACTTTCTCTATGTCCAATTAAGAGCAGCAAAGATCAGATGCAGCCTGGTACTCAATAATGGTGTAACATCAGAGGAAATACATGAAACAATACCACTGAGGACACTAAACAGAGGAAATGAGATAACAGTATGCTGTTATCCGAAAGTTTCCTGTCTGAAGAGAGGACAGTGCTATAGTGCAGTGTGGAGTGACCTAAGAGCACACTGACTTTTCTGAGCTGAGGAGGTAAGAGAGTATGACACTCAAAGGAGGCTGGAGCACACATATCTTAGAATGGTCAGCACAAGGCTCCGCACATCAAGGGGTGGTGCCAATAAGCCCAGCTCTTCGGAGGCTGAGGCAGGACCATCACACTAATCGAGTCTAGCCAGCCTACATAGTAAGGCCTTGTCTCAAAAGGCAGAGGCTACAGCTCACTTGGTAATATGCTTGTCCTGAGTTCATTTCCATATCAACTGGACATGGTGGCTCATGCCTGTAATCCCAGAAGGAGATGAGGCAAGAGGACCAGAAGTTCAGGATCATGCAAAGTGAGTTCAAGACCAGCCTGAGACATATGAGGTCCTGGCAAAAAAAAAAAAAACCTAAATCAACAACAACACATTACAAGGGGGTGGAGATTCAGCTCGGTAGTTAAAAGCGAGGACCTGTGCTCAGTTCCCAGCAACCATGTTAATTAAGCAGCTAACACTGCCTGTAACTCTAACTCCACTGGACCCAACACCATCTTCTAGACCCCATGTATATACACACACTTTATATATTCACACAGATAAATGGGGATAACATAAATAAAAATAAGTCTTAAAAAAAAGAAACTAAAAGCTATCTAGATGTGTGCACTGAGTCACAGATAATATATAGTACAGTGCCTCTTAGCACATACTATATAAAGAAACAGAAACCGGCTGGGCAAAGCACTGCTTAAGTAGATGAAAAGAGCTACCAACCAAATCTAGCACACAAGAAACAGTGACTACACCCATGATTCAGAATCTTAAGCAATCTCTGGCTCTTCTGATTAGTGTCTAAAAGCATATTGCCTCAGAAAGTTAGGCTATGTGTTAGTAAACATCTCATCAATGTGGCAAATTATCTGAAATAATCAACTAAAAGACAGGTCTATTCTGACTCATAGTTTCAGAAATCTCAGCCCAAGGTCACCTGACCATACTGCTACAGGCCTGTAGTGGCAAACACAGCTGGCCAGAATACATAGCAGAGGAGCCATGCTCACCTATGGCAGGTAGGGATCAAAAACAGACTCAAGTAGGGGTCAGAGTCTCACCATTTTCTTCACAGGCATGTTTGCAAGGATCTAACTATTTTCCCCACAAGGCTCAGCCTACAGGACCACCGGCTGGGGAATAAGCCTTTAATATGTGAGCTCTTTGAGGACAATTCCAATAAAACTATAGCAGGCTATATGCAGTTTTCACTTCCCATGGTTTCACATAACCATGATCAGCAGTCTGTAGCATTAAACAAAAATTTCAAGAAATAAGTGATTTCTAGGTTCAATGGTACAGTACTGTAGGCAGCAGGATGAAGTTCGATGGTATCATCTGGAATGTCAATCACTCCTCTCCAGTCAGAAACAGCCCACAAGGAAGCATATGACTCACTGGCTTTTCAAAGGGAAAGGAATCTCAGCATAGTCAGAGTAGCCTTTTTTAACAGTGATAATGAAATCATCATTAGCCATAGGCAAGAAAGTGAACTGTAATCCATGCACAAAAATTACTCAAAATAAGTATCAAGATGAATTTTATGTTTGACAAAATAATAGGATCTTAAATCTTCATTCACCATAGCAATGGAATACATAACACATAACGGGAATAACAAAAGTGTGTAAAGCTGTGGAATGCTATCAACACACAACAGAAAACAAAGAACTAACATGTTCTGAATGAAAAAGCAATACACTTAGAAATTTAACTAATTCTATCAAAGATCCTCTTGGAACCAGGAAGGAGGACATAAACTGCACAAGAAGATGCTTGGCAAAATTATTTCAAAGGTCATCCAGAAAAACAGCCACCCAGAAAGATATCAGCCCTAAGACCCAGAAGATTTGAACAATATAAATGGAAAACAAAGGCTATTCTGTAACTCTGCATTTTTCATTCTGATAGAAGCTGAGCTTCTTCACAGAGAGACTGCAGACTGTAAAGATATGGCACACTTACACACTCACTTATTGACTCAGGAGGCTTTCACTAATCACTGTCTCAAAAATTTATCATTTCTTTTCCATAAAAGCCAAGAATGCTGCATGCTTGTAATCCCTGCACCAGGAAAGCAGAGACATGAAGGTAATAACAGAGACCAGTCTGGCCCATAGAATAAGACCTCCAAAACCTAAAACACACAAAATACAAAGGAAAATATGTAAAGAATGAATGCACAGTAACATCCACGAAGTGCTGAGGCAGTGGTTCTAGAAAATATCTAGAAAATAGAAAATAAAAAAATAGAAAATAGTACATACAGATCTATGTACTTTAAAAGCTAGCCCAGTGCATTAGAAACCTTGCGTTGATAATGATGTTGGAGGCTATGAGGAAAAGGGCAAATCACCCATGACCCCTTTCAACAGCTGTCTGCCTTCTCTCCTGCCTTGTTTCTAGTACAAAAATATCAGTAGAGAAAACAAGCCTGCACTGTATAAAATGCTTAGCCCTATGTCACTGACAGGTAACCACAGTTGGCTATTCATAGACTCAGTTCTGTAAGGACTCAGGAATCCATCCTTGTCAATATACTGACAGAGACAGGCCCTGAACCTCTCAGCCAGAGGAGGAGTTTGCCTGGGGCCCCTCCCTCAGAGCAGGCCAGGCAGGTTCTAGCAGCAAAGTGTGGACCTGCTCCTTTTCAAAGCATGTTACAAAGGAGTGCGCAGCAGATGGATGATGCAGATGGGTGGAAAAGCTCAAGCAGGCTTCCAGGTTCTAACGCTGGTCCACAGTTTCATTCTCCCAAACGCCTAGTATCAAACGCACAAAACTCACAAATAATTCAACCTTTAGAGAAAGACAGAAGGGAAGGAGAAAAATGGTCCTTTCTGACAATAGTACTTCAGAGAGAGCAGGATGTGGTGGGGGTTGAGGAGCTGTGCAGTCACCAGCACACTGCCTTCCCATCGTACTTTTACTATGACTACTGTGAAGTCTCCTGCCTAGCCTGCACCCCACCTCACCTGTCAGTGCTGGAAGAACCTGCAGCAGAGTTGATGGACATTAGAAACAACAGTCACTACAGGACTCTTTCTCTCTCTAGGCTCACAACAGAACTGAGAATGAGTTCGGGACTCCTGCTTTCTGTTAAACTGCAAATGGAAGTGTCATTTTAATAACCGCAGCAAAAGCTTATTCTTTGCTAACATCCCATCTCTATAAGTTCACAACCTAATCAAAGTTCCTTGAACCAGGATTTTTAAAAAAAGAAAGAAAAGGCTTAAAATACACTCCCACGGCTGGGCGTGGTGGCTTATGCTTCTACTCCCAGTACTTGAGGAGCAGGTGGAACTCTGTGAGTTAGAAAACAGCCTGGTCATGTAGTAAGTGCTAAGTCAGCCAGGGCTACACAGTGAGACTCTATCTTAGAAAACTTCTTTTTACATTTTAATAGAACAGTTAGAAAAATCTGCTAGTTATTCAGTATCTATTATTATCTCTCCTAGAAGTCATCAAGACACACTGACACAAAGATATTGGCACTAAAACCAAGAAATTTCAAACACAGTATAAACAGGTTAAGTGTATTAAACTCTAGACTTGGGATTTTGACAGAAAGTCAAGCTTCTTCACAGAGACAGTGTGAAGATGTGGCATGTTTACATACTCAACTCAGGAGCTTACAATATTGACTTTCTCAAAAATATGTCGTTTCTTTCCAAGAAAACATTCAAAATCCTCTTGTTGCTACTTTGGATTCTAGCACATTACACTGTAACTACAACCACTTTTTATGCCACAGACACCAACACCAGTCCTCCAAGCTACTGTGATTATTAGGCAATCCTAATCTTTGTCCCTCACTTCTGGTACTATTGCTCTACTCACTAACTGAAAGACTTAGCTCTATAAGCGTCCACATACAAGAGACTGCCTCAAATTTCCATGCTTAAGCAATGTTCTCACTCAGCCTCTTACACAGCTAGAGCTAAAGGTGTGTGCCACCACTACTGTTAAATATTGTTTTAAAGTAAACATGTTCTTCATTACATACTGCTTAGCCACAAGAGGAAAGGATGTACCCGTCTTTGCTACTCTGTGAGGTCTTTCTTCCACCCTTCTCCACCCCTTTTCTTTTTCCTTTTTTCAACCCCCTACACTAGAGAGAAAAAAGGATAGAGAGGAAAGGAAAGAGATACCCGAATAAAGTCAAGGGTTGGAAAGGAATCGATGTGATTGTTAAACTATGTCCTGCTGATTAGGAGCGCCTCTTTCCATCTACAGACAAATCACTGTCCAGGAAAGGACGCACTTGCAGAATAGTCGACTGATTATATCTGCCTAGACAGAGTAACCAGCCCTTAATAATTCTGCATCACTAAGGTCTGTCAGATGATTCTGGGTCAGAAGGCTGAAGATTTGATGCTCCAACGTTCGGTAGTATAGGAGCTGTCCAGGTGTTCAGCGGTCTCTATAAATTGGCTAAATTTTAGAAGCTATGCTTAGTGCTTCCCATAACTTCAGTTAACTCAGTCATTCTGGATTTCTGACGGGGTTGAAAACCTATAGTCTCATAGCCAATTGTGACTATTTACTTTGAGAGAAAAGATCTGAGTGGATGGTTTTCAGCTGACATTCATTCTAAAGCCAAGAAAAAAGCCAGGTTCAAAACTAAGTGTTTTAGTCAAGAGAGACGACAGAGATTCTGGTTAGTCAACAAAATGATGGACTGGGTATTAAGACTATCTTGTACCTCACTGGTACAAATAGGAATAATTATGCTCTTATTGTATTATGAGAGAAACGTTTTTTTTTTTTAAACAGGAAGGGAGATATGTAGGAGGAGCTAAGGGGGAAGGAGCACCGAGAGGAAAAGATGGAGTAAGGAGAGAAGATGAAGGAGAGGGGAAGCAAGGTAATGAGAGAGAGAAAGAGAGGGGGGCATGGAGGCAGATGTTCACGTGTCTCCACCAGTCAAAGATAGTTTATATACCTAGGTAGGGTATTGGGTTACACTTCTGATTGAGCATTACCATACTTATAAAGCCTTTGATTAACATTTAAAAAAATTGTATAAAAGCAAAAAGGAAAAGGGGGCACGGGATAGGGGTTTTTCTAGGGAGGGGAAATGGGGAAAGGGGATGGCATCTGAAATGTAAATAAAATATCCAATAAAAAAAATATCCAAAAAAAAGGAGCGTGGAGCTCCTTGGGGCAAGTTTGGTCTTCCCTGTCAGGATATCTAATTTCCTCTTTCTCCTCCTCCTCCCCTCCTCTTCTTCTTCCTCCTCCTCCTCTTGTTTCTTCTTTGTGTACGAGTACTTAACAAACCAAGATCAACATTAACCAACACCCCACCCTGCCTCTCAGGGTCCTAGGATTTATATATCCTCTGAAAAGTCCCCAGAATTCCAAACATCACACAATCTCAGAAACTGTCTGCAAGCTAGCAAAATCACGCCTCTGCTAGAGCACAAGGAAAATCACAGCCTGCTGGTGTGGACAATCTGAAGCAGTCTCATGTCAGCACACCTGGGATTAAAACAGAAGCACATTCTTAAAATATTTTTATGTTTTCTAAAGTAACTAAAATTCCAAAATTGTTACTACAAGAGGATAAAGTAATTTTTCACAATTTTGGTAAAACTTAAGAACATATTCTAAGACCTAAATGTATATAAGCACAGACAATATACCCAAACTCGCATATTCTGTGTTCTTTCATATACATGCACCATAAGAGACTAGCAATAAGTAGCAGTAAACACAACTGCAGCAGGGTTCTACTGAACACTGGGGTCATTATTGAGTAAAATAGGACAGATATGACCACAATCTGAGATCCAGACTACTGACTATGTAGCAAACAACATGGACACCCTGGATGTGATGGTTTTTCTTGATTGTTAATTTGAATACATCTGGAATGAACTACAATCCAAAAACAGGGGGCAAACCTGTGAGATTTTTTTTTTGCTTGGCTTGAAGTGGATGAATCCACTTCTAGTCTGGACCTTTGAGGTAGGAAGGCACATACCTTTGATCTAGACCTTGAGGTGTGAAGACACAGCCTTTAATCTGGATCTTGAAGCAGGAAGACACCCTTTAATTTGGGCCACACCTTCTGCTGTAAGCCTATATAAGGACATGTAAGAAGAAAGCCTTTGCTCTTTGCCTGCTTGCTCTCACCGTGCTAGCACATCCATTCTTTCACTGGCATTTGCACCTACTTTGTGACTCCAGCATCTAAAAACTAGCTTGAGAAATGCAGCCTTGTGAACTGTGCAAATTCTAGATTCTTTAATGTTCTGTTAGTAGCCAGCCATTGTTGTGTTAGCAGGATCACTAATATTAATAATAATTGTTATGATGATGATGACTCTAGAGAATCCTGACTAATACAGATTTGGTACCAGAAGTGGTTCTAGAGCACCAAAGTACAAGGATAAATCTTTTAAGGATCAGGACTAAGCGTTCCAATTCACTAGCACCTACAGATATTGAACCCTCTCCAGGTATCGGAGCCTCTCCTGGAAGCTTGGAGATCACTAAAAGCCCATGGTGTGAACTATTTTACTATTTAAGTATATTAAGTATATTTAACTATTTACTATTTAAGATATTTTATATCTTAGATGATAAATGTTTTTGATTATCCTGGTTCACCAGTTGTGAGTGATAATAGATTTGGTAACTCTGTATATAAAACTTTTCACAGTTTATGGAAAAAATAAGGAAAATGATGATGCTGGTTGGTTGCTTATCAAATCTCTGGATAGACTGACAGAGAATAGGAATAAGCTCTGTGATAAAATTAACCAACGTTTAGCATCTCAGAATATAGTAAAGAACAACAATGAACTTGGTGACAAAACTGACTGGCTTTAGATGCACATAAACAGTCCAAAGGTTTCTAATGTGCCCTACAAGAGAAGCTTCTCTCCAGCAGCCACAGAGCTCAAGTTACAGGGGAATCAAACTGAAGCCCTCAGTATAAGGGTGGCTGAATTACAAAATTAGATAATCCAAGTCTCTGCCTCAGAGGGTGTCAGCAGTTAAAGTGGGGGCATTAATTGGTAAAGAATGGAATCCTGTACAGTGGGATGGAGATATGTAGGAGAATCTCATAAAAGCTGAGAACTTTTAATCCTCAGATTCTTAAGGGTTTATCTCACTTGAGGAAGTGGTCTCTCCACCTTTATATTGTCCTTTTCACCTTTGACTGAGGCAATCAATTGTAGGGCAAGTATACCGTACCACCAGACAGAAGAACTGATGAGGCTGAGTGAACCCAAACCCCATGAAACTCAGAATTGAGTGTGGTAGGCGTGAGGCTAGCTCCCTGCCAAACTCTACCTGCTCTGGAACACATAACCACAACATTCCACTGAGAGAACCATGAAAATCAGTCACGTAGGAAAACACCTGAAGTCCTTCCTCAAGCTAATGGAGCATCACTAGCATCTCAAACTGAGCCAATGGGAAGCATCTACCCCCGGATTCCACCCTACTCCTCAATGTTAATAAAGATCCTATTCCCATGGAATAAGTGCACAAATTATGTCACTGAGAATAGTCTGAGAGTAGCTGTTTTACTGAGCTGTAACACTTTAGGAAAAACCGCCTGGCAGACCAGGCTCACGCTCCTGCTGCCTATCGCAGCTATCTAAGGTTACCCCTGCTGCTGGCATTGGTGCTGCCACAGCAGCAGGCAACACCTGGGACCCCAGCCTACCTGCCCTGTGTAGGCTTTCCTTCTGAGAGCTGTAACACTTTGGCTGTCTTGTTGTCTGATAAACCAGCAGTGACTTTCTCTAAAGGAAATGCCAGACAAAACAATACTGATGTTCCTCAGAACTCAACAAGTTGCCTCTAGACTTATAACCAGACTTAAGACAGGCTGGCTCCTAGAGGGGAGGTAGAAATGTTGTTCATCAGGAGGTGCACTACACTCCTGAAGAGCCTAACGAGTTTGCTAATTTACTCAAGCAGAAGTCTGGGGATGTGCAGAAAGGAATTTTAAAACTGTGGGATAATGGTGCAAGGAAAATAAAGCTGGATCAGTCTACGTTTATTGATATAAGACTACTGAGTGGAAATTCTAGATTTAATATGGAAGCTCTCACACATTTAAAAACAAAGCAAAAAGGGTTTGTTTGAATAGTTGGCTGAAGCCAACAGTCATGCTTAAACAGAGCTGAAATAGAAAGCATGAGGTGTCATATCCCTACTCTTACTGATGAACAATTTGTAATTTTCTTATAAATACATTTATTAATTGTTCATTTCCAGAATTTGCCATTTAATATTTTCTTATAATGGAAACTGCAGAAATTGAAAATAAAGGACTACAGTGTTTTACATTAAACGTTGATCATATGGTGGAAGGCATTCACTGGATTGCACAGAATATGAACATACAGCTTGACTTCTTTGGCAATATCCAAAGATAAATGAACATATTTTTCTCACACTAGATGTCATTTGTTCAGAGATCAATAAGAGGTTTCATATAAACACACTTAAATGATTTATTGAAGAAGATTAGAAGGTCATGTTACCAACTTACTTTTCATCTATTCAAACTTGTGGCTCTCACATTACTGGTGGACAACAGAAACAAGCAGTATAAACCTTCTGGGAGTGGTGTGCAGACCACACTGAGCTCATGCCAGGAGTCTGCGAGTCCTTAACCTTCCCCATAAGCTAACAAAAAGAATGATGTGTTCGAACGCTTGAATCTGAAGTTTCCCCCCACAGGCACATGTTCCAAGTGCCTGTGGTTTAGCATGTGGCACTACTGAAAGCTGTGGAGGTTTGGGGAAGTGAGCTTGGTTCACAGCAGTGGATGATAGTGGACCCATCATCTCCACCCACTAATCTACTGCCATATAAACAAACTGCTGCTGCGTGTTCCCACCAGCACAGACTAAGCAGTTTTGCTTTGTCTTCTCCAACATGGAAAATGAGAACCTCTGAAACCATGAGCTAAAATGAATCTTTCCTCTCTCAAACTATTAGGTTTTAGTTTTTGTCTTGCTTTGCTTTCCCCCCCCCCCCCCCCCTTTGGTTTTGTTTTTTACACCAACAAGAAAAGTTACTAATAGAGAAAACTGGTACTGAAGTAGGGTCATCACTGTGGTTAAACCTAACCATGTAGTTTGTATGCCTCTGGAACTGGGTTGTTGAAGAACATGTAAGAACTTGGAGCTACAGGTTAGACAAGCCCTAGAGTGCTATTACAGAGTTTAGTGGGTAGTTCTACTGAAGCTGAAAGGCCAGAATGCAAATAGGTATGGGGACAGCAAAACAATATTCAGGAGATATCACATGGGAACAAAGAGTCTGGAGAATTGGACTAGAGGTCATTCATGTCACATTCCAACAAAGAATGTGGCTACGTTCTGCCTATGTTCCAGAATTGTGAATAAGAATTAATTTTAATTCTTTAATGATTAATGAACTTATTTGATAGAAAACTTTTAAGACAGCATAGTGTTCAGTTTGAAGCATGGTTAATGTTTGCTGCTTTTAGCTAGGTCTATGGTAAGAGCTGCAGAGAGCAAACTGTAGAACAGAAGTAATTTGGAAACCTGCACTTTGGTGAGCTAGAGAGCATTTAAAGTTGTGGACAAGGCAAATGCTGTGAACAAAATGGTGGTGGTTACTGAGAAAATTACCATCATTAAGGAGAAACCAAGCACTGTGTTCTGGAGCAATAAGAAAAGTGACCTGAAAGAAAGGTCCAGGTGCTCCCTAAAGGTTGGGAGGCATAAAAATTCACACATCTGAAAAACTTTCATTCCGAAGAAGAGTTGCTGAGAAAGCTCAGGAAGCCCTTCAGAAACAGAGCCACCCAAAGACACACTGTAAGAGTAAGTAAGGTGCACGTTCTCAGAGATGGCTGCAGCAATGGTCAAAGATGGCACTGTTTCATTTCAAGTTGCCAGAAGAACTTGGCACAATCTACTTTTGCAGTCATGCAGATATAAGAATGAAAGGTCAACTGAAGCATACACCAAGGATCCAGGAAAATGGCTGTGAGTCCGTCCAGGCAGTGTGTAGCAGGGTCAGACCTGCAAAGTGGAGCTGATACGGCAATGAGAGACGCTGTGAAGGTGAATCCTAAGTTTCAGTAGACGTCAGGACGCTCAAAATGCTAGAAATGTAGGGCATTTGCTGAGAAAAGCTGCAGGCACTGAGTGCAGGTGGCCCAGGAGAAAGGCCAGGTGTGCCACAAATGGAAGGGCCACAGAGGCCAGAGCTTCCAAAGCACGCTGGAAGTCAGATGATTCTATCATGTACCTTAGATGCCAGACATGGTGCTAAAGGAGTTGATGTTTACCCTGCTAGGTTTTAGTCTTATTAGTCCAATCTTTCCTCACTATCCCACTTTTCCTCTCTCTCTCGATATGGGATTGTTTATTCTATAACACTGAATATTGGGAGATGCATATACATGCTAACTTACTTGCTACTTTACTTTATTTGGTCTTCACAGAAGTCATGTGAGATTGATATTAGGTGGCAAACTATGGTTTGGATGCTAAATATGTGTCAAAGGTCTGTGTATCGCAGATTTGATACCTAGAATAACCCTGTTAGACACTTTGAATTATGGGACTTGTGAAAGGTCCTTACATCACAGGAGAGAAGAGGCATGCTCCTACAAAGGACTAAGGGACCTGCCGACCTGTCCTTTATTTTTGCTCTTATCAGATGTGTCTCATTGCAAAATACCTTCTAGCCATCTGACCTCATCAGAGGCCAATAGGATCAGTCTGACCTTTAACTCTGAATCTTCCAAACTGTAAGCTAACTAAAGCTTTTTCCTTTTGAAAATTAGTTGATTCCAGTACTGACTTATTTAGTTGGCCAATTTAGATGAAGAGAATTGGAAATTTAATCCATATACCATTAATTCTAATCTTCATAATTTGCTTCCTAGTAAAAAACAGAAAGAAGGAAGGGTTGTTTCTTGACTGTTTTTCTCTGGATGACTGGAAGTATAGCAAAGCTCAGTCACTAAGCACAATCACTACCCTATGCCAGCACCTCAAAATTACAGCACAGCGGCACAGGGCTAGCCAGGTGGCTTAGCAGATAAAAGCATTTGTACTGCAAGTCTGACAACCTGAGTTTAATCCCTGGGACCCACAATGGCAAGAGAAAACCAACATCAAAAGTTATCTTCTGACCTTCATATAGGTGCTATGGCATACACATACATTCTCTCACACACAAAGAATTTAATGAATGCTTTAAAAATAGCATCAGTGTATAATTTCCAAATTGAAATTTGAAAATATGAAAGTGAATTTGGAAATATCAAAATTTATTTTCTACATTTTCATACTTACCTAATTACCTCTAAAAAGGAGATAGCTAAGAATAGCACCAAAAGAAGAAAGGACACAGGATCTACCCAAGGGGCAGAAGACAGACAAGATCTGTCTACTTAGCTGAGAAAAAAATCTAAGGATAGAGATGGTAAAAGACAGTAAGTGGATTTCTATCCATAAGGAAACAGCCATTAGCTTATTGAAAAAAAGGACAATGCACAGAAATGCATTTTATGGCTATAAGCCTGGACAAGCAACACTTGGCTCATCCTCTTCTGCAGCTCTAATAAGGACAGCCGCTCCAGCTACTGTATCCAAACTTTCTTCACCTCCATGCCTAGTACTCTCTTGTACCTGCTTATCCCAGTACAGTTATGTAGGGACAGAAGACAGTAAAAGACCTGAACAGGCCATTATCTGATCTAACACACAACTTGTAAGCCTTCCATTCCCACCACGAATCCTTTATCAGTGGTTGCTCTCCGGTAGACATCCATACTCATAGTAAAGTGTTAACTGAAGAAATTCTTAGTTATTTATGTCCATATTTAAGAGAAACTGCAAAGAGTACTCAGACTTTAAGAATAAGCCAAGCATGGTGGATCATGGCTCTATTCCTAGCATTCTTGAGGCTGAGGTACAACTGCCATAAGTTTGAGGCCAGCCTCATTTACATGGTGAGTCCTAGGCTGGTTAGTGCTAAATAGAGAAATCCTGTCTCAACAAAGGAAAACAAAACAAGAAAAAGACCACCTAGAGAAGAACAACATGAAAGATCACCACAGGTGGTGCTGGGAAGTAACATAGTATAGAGTTCTTGCCTAGTAATAAGCTTTGGGTTCCATCTCTATAACACAGCAACAGTGCCAAGCAAACAGAGCTCCCCAGGGTCTAAGCCATCAGCCTGGGAGCACAAAGGGAGGCACCCATGTCTTCAGATGTATGCTTAGGGGAGGATGACCTTGTCAGGCATGGGTGGGAGAGGAGATCCTTGATCCCATGAAGGCTGAACACCAATTGGGGAGGAATTCAAGGGTGGGGAGGGGAGAGGGGATGGGGGATAGATGGGGGTACACTCTTATGGAGGCAGGAGGGGGGAGGGGATAGGGGGTTCCTGAGTGGTGGGGGGAATGGGGTAAGGGGATAAAATCTAAAATGTAAACATAATATCCAATAATAATAATAATAATAATAATAATAATAATAATAAATAATAAATAATAAAAGCAGGTGATCACTCTAAGCTCCATGCAATCTTGATCCAAACAGAACTGATTAGAAAGCTTATTGGTATCATCATTTCCAAGCAGGCTCAGTAGTTCATCCTCGGTGGCTTAAATGACTTCTCTCTAATGAAAACAGACTACAGCAGGTAATAAATATATAGACTTAGTTAAGTCAGTGTAGTAGTTTGAATGAGAATGTCCAATCTCAAGCATTTGAACACTTGGTCCTTAACTGATAGCTCTGGGGAGGTTTAGGAGGTGCAGCCTTGCTGGAGGTTGTATGTCACTGAGAGGGCTTTGAAAGTTCAGGGTCTATCCCTTCAGTTTGCTCTCTCCTCTATGGTAGTAAAGCATGTAAGCTTTACATGTAACCTGAAAGCTCAGGTTTCCATTCCTGCCTCCATTCCTCTATCCTGGACTCTTATCCCTCTGGAACCTAAGACAAAATAAACTTCCTCTCTCTTCCTTACGTTGCCTTTCATCAGGGCGTTTGTACCACAGCAACAGCAAAGTTCTAAGTCTTTGGGCTTTCTTTCGTCTTTGACAGGATATCACAATATGGCTTAGGCCACCCTCAAACTTGCAGAAATTTTGCCTCAGCCTCCCAAGTGGAGAGATAACAGGCATAGGACATGATATACAGCAAATGGAAGTTTTTTTTGTTTTTTTTTTTTTTAATATGTAGCAGTGCTGGCTTTGTGCTTCCCATTGAGTTATACCCTGTGCTTGCTTATTTATTTATTTGTTTATTTGTTTGTTTATTTATTTGTTTATTTATTTAGTGGTTCTAGAAATCAAAGCCAGGACCTCACATATGCTTAGACAAGTATGCTAACACTAAGCTAAACTCTCAATCCTCATAATTTTTTGAAGGTGGCAGGTTTGAAACAGGGTTTCTCTGGGTAGCCCTGGCTATCCTTAAACTCACTCTGTAGATCAGGCTGGCCTTGAACTTAGAGATCAATCTGCCTCAGCCTCCCAAGTGCTGGTACAAAAGGTGTGTGTCACCACACTCAGCTTAGTCCTATGTTTATTTTTAAAATTAAAAGAGTATTATTTTTTTAAGTTCTCCACTGATATCTTGTCTTAGTCACTATTCTATTGCTGTGAACAGACACCATGACCACAGCAACTCTTATAAAAGAAAGCATTTAATTGAAGGCTTATTTACAGTTTCAGAGGGTTAGTCCATTACCTCATGGTGGGAAACATAGCGGCAAGCATGGTGCTGAAGCAGTAGCCGAGAACTACATCTTGATCCACAGGCAGCAAGCAGAGAGAGACTACACCTAGCATAGACTTTTTAAACCTCAAATTCCACCCCCAGTGACACACTTCCTCCAGCAAAGCCACACCTCCTAATCCTTCTCAAGTAGTGCCACTTCCTGATGACTAAGCATTCAAATATTTGGATGTATGGAGCCATTCTTTTTTTTTTTTCAATAAATATTTACTTATTCATTTAATGTATGTGAGTACACTGTTGCTGTCTTCAGACACACCAGAAGAGAACATCAGATCCCACTACAGATGGTTGTGAGTTACCATGTGGTTGCTGGGAATTGAACTCGGAACCTCTGGAAGAACAGTCAGTGCTCTTAACCACTGAGCCATCTCTCCAGCCCCCCAGGTAACTCTTATTTGTATTGAGTTGACATCTCCAGCCCATTCTTATTCAAACCACCACATTTTCTATTTTCTAATGGCTACAAAGATCTTTTGTTTTCTACAGTTTCTGAGAAGACACTTGTTCACACTGGGACAAATGCTGCTATATGAATGTATACCAAGTAAACTGCAGGCTACATCGAGATGGATTTGGAATACTATACTAACAGAACAGGTCCCTAGGAAGTCCTGTGCCAAAAAACTAGAGTAAGACTCAAAGTATTAACACATATTAACCTACAATTACCTGCCTGAGGTCTATTATTTTAATTTGGTTGTTCATAAAATATCTAAACTAATAAATAAACATCAAAGAAACACAATTCACAGTAATAGAATAATTTTGAATACAGGGAAGAATCTACTAGACAAAAATGATACTACATAAAAAGCAGTTTTCAACATGTGTGCATTAGAAGGTATTCATGTGTGCAAAACTCATAACACATCAAACAATAGACATGAGTTAGAGATAACTATGGACACAACTAATGTGAGAAGTTCTGCAGCTATATGCCAGGCTGTACTACCACCAAAAGTACTCACTCAGGAGAAAAGCCCTACCCCTACCGGTGTAATGAATGTAGTAAAAAATCTGTCTTAAGGTATCCTCACTACAAATCAGATAGTTCACACAAGAAAGGAACCCTATGAACGCAATGCCTGTTAAAAAGCTTATACCAGAAGTCAAATCTCAGCAGGTGTCAAGGAACGCATAGAAAAGAAACTTTATGCTTGTAGTAAATGTAAGAAAATCTTTGGTATGAGGTCACTCCTCAAAAAATAGAAGTGACCTCATCTGTAAGAAAAAGACCTGTTTTGTATTCCCAAATCCACTTTCTCTGAGGAAAACACTTCATTTTCCCTTACAATAGGTGGCACAAAATAACTCAGCCCACACTCACCTTGCTGAAAGGCTTTGCCATAAGCAAAAGAATAAATTGCAAAGAAAATAGATAACAAAGGACACTGATTAGATCTAAAACTGCTGTCATAAAAATCAGTCCATCAAGCATTCTCCCTTCCCACCTCTCTCTCTCTCTCTCTCTCTCTCTCTCTCTCTCTCTCTCTTTCTCTCTCTCTTTCTGTGTGTGTCTGTCTTAAAGTAGTGAATCAGACATCAAGCACAGGGAAAAAATTTGAAAGTATAGGATAGTTTTAATCAATAGTTCTCAACCTGTGGGTTGTGACCCCTTTGGGAACCTTCTACCTCTTTTCATTGTGATTCATGACAGTGGCAAAATTACAGATATGAAGGAGCAACAAAAATAAGCTTATGTTTGGGGGGGGGTCACCATAACATGAGGAACTGCACTAAAGGGTCGAAACATTAAAAAGGTTGAGAAACACTGGCTTAAGAGAATTACTGGGATCTGTTTCTTCATTTATCCTTAAAAAGACATTGCAGTTTACATCTAATCAAATTTTATGATTATTTTAAAATTTATTTTTGTTTTCTTTCCAGACAAGTTCCCACTATGTATCCCTAGGTGGCTTGGAACTTGCTCTGTAGACCAGGCTAACCTCAAAATCACAGAGATCTGCCTACCTCTGCCTCCTGGATGCTGGATAAGAAGTGGGTGCCAGCACACCTGCCTCAGACTTTATGGCTACTTTGAAAGACTGTGTATATTTTATGGTTTCTAAGCCCTCATCTTTTTCACTGTTCTGCTGTAGCAGACAGTGCTATAATGATCATGTTTAGGAATAAAGACTTGTTTTCTGTTGTGTTATTCCTTATAAGAAAATCTTTAGAGAAGCAAATTTTAGTCAAAATTGGAAATTTTTCCAATCTCTCCCCACAAAACCAAAATATATCAAAATCCCTACTACATATTTCACAGAGCCCTTAAATTCACACTGAAGTCACATTTTTTTAAGTTACTCAACTACTAGTTACAGGAAGCTTGTCCATTGAGCCATCATTAATATATCCATAGCACAGAAGACAACAACCAGTGGGCATTTTGTGTTAAGGTGGTCTGCTGTAAACAGTAGAACACAACCTGGTGGAGCTCCCAGGCTCACTGGCTTCCTAACATTCTCAGCCTGCTATGAAGATGTCACCATTCAACTGAATTACTGAGGGCAAAGCACTATTAAGGGCTGTGTACTGCCTCCAGCTGGCCCATAAAAGCCTCTGAGAAACAACCCTTTCCCTTCTGTTCTTCCACAGTACCTGCTTAATGAGGAACATGGCAGCCTCCAAAGCCACATGCTGGAGATGCAAGAGCCACAGATGCCAAGCGCCTAGACTTGCACTACCACGGAAGCAGTGCCCTGTGGTCATCACAGTTAGCTTGAATTTCTCAGAAGAAACCTACAAGCTGCTTTGAGTCTCTGGAGTTTGCTGAGAATAGCAGCTGACTAAACAGTAAGTGATCTAATGAGATGATCAGTTCCTAGTGCTCTTGTTTAAATTAGCAATGTATTCTCATACGCCCACATATTTGAACCCTGGCTCCCTATTTGGGAGCTCTGTTTGGAGATGCTATAGAAGTTTTAGGACATGGAGCCTTGCTGAAAGAAGTGTGTCACTAGGAGTGGGACTTGAAAGCTACACAGCCTCACCCCGCTTCCACTTCTCTTTTTCTGCTTCCTGTGTGAAGCTGAGATGTGCTCTTTTAACTTCTGATCCTGCTGCCATGCTTTCCTCACCACTATGGACATCTTGCTCTCTGGAACCACAAGCCAAAATAAACTCTTCCTTAAGTTGCTATGGTTATGATACTTTATCAAAGCAATCAAAAACAATCAAAACACTTAGGGAAGCAAAACAGCCTACTTAAGGATACATGCTACTGAAGAGGAATAAGGTGGAAAGAGAAGAAAAAATCTGAATGACAGAAATCAACATGGATTGCAAGCTCTGGTGAGTATGGAGTTGAGCTGGAACCTGGATATGGATAGGAGAGAAAAAGTATTTTAAGAGAAGTGAGGTTGTACAAAAACATAATTGAAGTATACGCAGTTTTATAACAAAAACTATTAATTGCAAAAAAAATATAACTTTGAAACTTAACCAAAACTGAAATTTAACTATACTAGGGCAAAGAAATGTATAGAAAGATAAAATAATGCCTTATTATTTCATTGTTACTAAACAGTTATAACTTTGTTAATAGTTTTATTTTTTGCTTTCTCAGTCATTTATAGGCATTAGCTAGTTTATACATTAATATATATTAACTAGTTTAAAACTCACAAACCAGATGAGAAAGACAGTACTGTCATCCCAATCTACATTCAGGTGAGAACCGTGTGGTATAAAGGGCCAGGCAACATGCTGAGTTCACCCAGCTAAGAAGCAGCAAAAAGCATTGTGGAAACCCATTCCAAAGCCACTCATGAAATCACCTCCAACAGCCAAGGCACGGATGTCTAAACATTTCAAAATCAAAGGAACAGAAGAGAAACCCTAGGATATGAAAGCAGGCAGGAAAAAAGGCAGCTAACAGACTTAATTTTGCTTCTCTGTTTGGATTTGCTATAGCTATGGATCTAACACAAACAAACCCTCATAAGGGTCCTGACAAAGAACACTTTCAGATAAAGTTAAACTAACTCTTCAGCTGTGGCTCAGGGCACATATTATGTCTTGTTTACTCTGTCAAAACGTCAACACAAACCTCAAAAAAAAGCTATTATAAGCAATAGAGAAGAAATATTTCTATAAGAAAATATGCTTTTGGTTAAGTCATTGAAAAATTAAATTACCCCTAATGCAACCATTAATTGTGTTTTTAAATTAAATCCACTAAGGCAATGAACTGTTGTCTTCAGTCATGCTGCACACTAATGTGTTTTCACTTTTAGGTAAGTAAGTCAGTTATGTCTGCACTTGGCCATCTTTGCCTTTCTACACAATTCAATTTAAGTGTGACCTCTACCGGCAATCCTAGATCCCAAAACCATATTCTCCCCACCCCCAACTTCCCATTTCCTACCCTAACTTCCAGATTTTGATATCCAAATGCCTTCTGACATCATCAATCAGTGTGCAGTGAGCACCTAAAAGTCAGCGTGTCCAAAGTGTAACGAGTGACTTCTGCACCCCGCTAACATCACTGTATTCTACCATTTTCACAGCAATCATAGATACTTGTAATTTGTTTATTGTCTGTATCCTGTTAGGCCAAGCACTATAAGCCACAAAAGGTGAGAACATTTGTCATTTATTAACTACCAAATCTCCAGCCCTTAGAACAGTGCCCACAATTAGACAAATGGAAAAATATTAAATATATATCAACACATACAAGAAAAGTAACAGAAGAATCCCATCCACTACTTCAAAACCTTCAGGCCTTCAACATACTTTTCATTTTTACATCCTACAGAAGGAAAGAGCCGGATATAAACAGTGGGTTTCTAAAACTGCCTCTGCCACTGCTGCCTTTCGTGGGGCACTAGAATCCAGTTCTACCATCTCTTTCATCAAAGAATAAATGACTACGAGGGTGGGGGAGATACAATAAAGCAAACATACAAGCCAATTTAAAGTGAAAAAAGTCGGGGTTGGAGAGATAGCAAAGTTAGGGAAGTGCCTACCAGGCCAGGCATGAGGACATTCATCCAGATCTCCAGCACCCACATGAAAACTGAACATGGTAGAAAATACCTATAATCCTAATAATTTGGAAGCGGAGAAAGCAAAATCCCAGGTCATGCTGTCCAGCTAGCTTAGACAGATCAGCAAGCTCCATGTTCAGTAAGAAATCTTGTCCCAAAAAATAGAAGCAGAGTAATACAAGAAAATACCTAACATGGACTTCTGACCTCCACATACACCTGCACACACATGTGCACACGGAATATACAAGAGAGGAGGAGAAAGGGGGAAAGAAAAAGACAAAAAGAAAGCCAAATTTACAATATAGTCTTAGCGTACGAGGGATAGGAGGGTTCACATTCTGCATATATAGCAGACAGCATTACTAAACAGCCCTTCTCTTCATTTCTCACCCTCCGTTGTTTATCCCATCTCAGAAGACTAGGATGGGGCTGAGCTGTTCTCAACACTTGGGATAAAACAGAGAGAACACCACACAGCTCACAGCTACACTATAAAATAGATGCACTTTGTCTTTGGTGTTCTATAAATAGCCTGCCCTTGGCATCTCGGATCTGCCTATTCTGGACACTGTCCTAGATTGTCCCCATGCTAGCTTTTCACCACCCTCCCATCCTTGTCTATAGCATACCTTTGTCTTGGGTCTCATGCTCCAGGTCCATAATTCTTATTTCTCACAATGGAAGCAAAATAATCTGATATACTGTGGTGATATGTTTAGATAATAATGCTTGAAGACCTTTCTCTTTCAATATAATATATTTCAAAGATTATATAGATGCTAATTTAGTGAATATTAAAGGATGAGAAGCTATAGAGCAGTAGACAGACAGGTTCTGATGCAGCAGGTTCTTCTGGTATCTTTCAGATCATTGATATACTCTGTAAACACAGCTCAGACACTGTATTCTCCTAAGAAAAATGAAAATCCAAATGACACTCAACTATATTTCTCTAACACCAGATTAACAGCAGCAATACCAACAAAAATATTTGAAACACAATGCTGACGGAGCAGCGCTCATGTATTTCTGGCGGGAATGAAAACGGGTATCACACCAGCGAACTACTATTGATGAACTGGCTACTGTTCGTTGACAACTAGGAATCACTAGGATGGAAGACTCCAGACACACTTGTGAGGGTTATTTACCTTAGTTTATTTTGAGGTTAAAAACACTTTATTATAGATTGATAGGTGGGAACATAAGAAAAAGCAAGCAAACAGATCTCCTTTCTGGCAGGAATGGATCCCAGAGAAAGGGTACCGGGAATATTTTGGCCAGCCTCTGGACAGATCTGTAAGAGAGTATCTTGATTAGGTTAACTGATGTAAAGGGCCTACACTAATATTGGGTATCACCATTTCCTGAGCTTGGGTCCTACACTGCATAAAAAGAAAAGCCAGCTGGTACATTAGTCATCTCCTGTTTTCTAATAGCATATGCAATGGAACCAGATGTTTCAAACTCCTGCCTCTATGACTTCCCAGCCATGATACATGGAACTGTGAACCAAAATTAGCTCTTTTCCCTCAAGCTGTTTTCTCAAGAGTATTTGATCACTATAACAAAAAATAACTAATACAAGTACCATATACAAGGTAAGGAATTTTACACTTTCTAAAATGTATATAATCAAGACCTTTTAATCTTAAAAGCTATAGTCCTCTTCAGAGTCTCCCTACTCACAGGTCTCCAGGAGTAAGTTCTCATATACATTTTTATACAGATACTTTATCAGCTCAGCTGATGATGTGTAGACACTCTGAACTTGAAGTCTACTTTGTGGATCAGGTGAGGTACCTTGATTTTTTTCCCCAGTACAATGGAAGTCCACAGAATTCCACATATCCAAGTGATATGATTAATTTACACTTTTAAAAATCACTAAAGCTTACTATAAGAAGGTAAGCACGTAGGTGAGAAAAAAACAAAAAAACTAGTGTTCTAAACAAAAGGAAATATTCAAGGCTACAATGACAGCAACAAAACAGAGGAAAAGATGGATTAAAAATACAGGACAAGTACAACTGACAACTACATATTACAAGTGGGAGAGAACAGACTAATAGAATTACAGGAAGACTCTTAAGTTAGGACCTCAACAACTAGGTGAATAGCACTACTTATTGGCTGAGTTGGATGGGCTCACTGGAAGGTGAAGGTCACTTAAGAAATTATGACATGTCTTTAAGATGAGTCAGTCTGCTATTCTATAGACATCCAAATAAAAAGACTGAGATGTGAGATAAAGGAGCAAGGACTTAAAGGCCATCCACACTGACTTTATTCAAGGAGCATTAGAAACAGGAAAACAGGATAAAAACCAATAGAAGAGAAAGATAGTGAGGTAAATTAGTCAGAGGCTACACCCTCAGATATTCTGTGCTCCAGACAGAGAGTATAGCCAGCAAAAGATAGAATGCACACATGAGAAGAAAACTCAGGGTTGAGTAGGGTATGGTGGCACATTCCTGAAATCAGCACTGGAAGGTAGAGATAGAAATTTTAGAAATTTAATGGCAGCACCAGACACTCAGTAAGCTCAAGTCCAGTGTGAGATATATAGTACCTGCCACAAAAAAACAAAGGGTGAGGGCTGATTTGGTGTCATTTCATAAGAATAACTGGCATTAATTACAATGCTTCTCCTTTATATAACCTTCATATGTTATTGTCTATGTAAGTCTAGCTTAAAATGAAGAAGTGTTATCATTAAGTCTTAAATGTTTAAGCAGTTGTGAAACGTTTAGAATAGGATACTATTACATGCTAAGGAAATAGATATAGATCTAAATATTTTTCAAGAAATAACTACAGTGTGAATAACTGTTTTAAATATTCACTGAGTTAAGGATGTACCTCAGCAGCAGGATGCTTGCTTAACATGCATGAAGTCCTAGGTTCAATCCCCAACATCCATATAATCAGCCATGGCACCAACACACACCAACACAACAACCTAACTCTTGACCAGTGGAGGTAGATCAGGAGTTCAGAATCTTTCTTTGCTACATTGTAAGTTCAAAGCCACTCAGAGCCACCTGAGACCTTAATCAAAGCAAATAAGCACAGAATGAAGATTGCACAGCACAAAGAGAAGGGGGAGGCTAGTTTAATACAGAGTGATAGTGAGCAAGACTATGCACACTTCCCTAGCTAAAAGGAAGACCATTCGGCAAGTGCTCTATTAGGATCACCAGCTATCCTGGAAGTCTTCCCAAGTTCCTACAGAGCCCTCTATGCTCCACTTACTTCCTTCTAGATGTCTCTAGTCTTGTCTTGAATCCTTCTTTACCTGACGACTGCTTCAGTTGCTTTTGATTCCAACTGAATCGCTTCTTAGCCTTTGGGCTATGATCAAGTGTGACTCCAAATGATCTATATAGCATCTTCTACTGCTCCATCAAATAAGGTTTCAAAAATTTTAGTGGGATAATATCTATAAAATTATTTAAAACTCTCAATAAGATTAAAATAATTTAATACATAAAAATAAAAAGTAAAACAATAGTAAAAATATTTACATAAAAATATACAATTTTGCTCTTCCACGTTTTGGGGAAGATGTACAAAATCAAGAAAGAAAAAAAAAAACTGACTTCAGTTTCTGCCTTTCCAGTTCTAGAGGAAAGACACAATAACCTACAGGTTAATAAAGAAAGAAGATTGTCTTTAAATGACAGCAACTGCAGGCAGTGACACACAAACTAGTTAGCAATGATTACATCAGTGATAAACACATGTATTCACCCAATAAAGTTTTGTTTTTTTTTAAAAAAAAAAAAATGTTTTCAATTCCAAAGCAGCTAAGGATTTTCCAAAGCCATCAAGAGTGAAAGTAACTGACATTTTGCTGGCTTGTCAATCATATCATTTGTCACAGACACTGTTCCATCCTCCTCAAGGTGAAAGGTCAGGGTGGGCTTTGGGCTTCTGGCCAAACTCAGGAGGGCCAGCTCAGTTAAAGAGAGGAAAGAAATGCTCCTTGTTGAGACCCAGGCAGGAGCAGGCAGGAAATGAGGGCCAGCTCAGATCTGTGACCGCTCCTAATGAACTGGGATGCCACAAGGTTTCCTAAAGCCTGGACAACAGCTGGCTCCTTGCCTCCCACCTGACACATGGACCATCTTGTTGAGCTGCCTAGCTACTAGGTGGCTCCTTCTAAGGAAGTACAGGCAGTTGTTGGTGTCAAGGGGTTGTGTGATCTCTGTAAATATTCCCAATTTCAATGTCAACCAATTGCTCATGTGTCTCTAATGGGGTACAGTAACAGAACAGAAGCCAATTATAGACCCAAAGCACCCAGCACCCAGATTCTGAAAGGGAACAGAAATCAAACCCTCTGTTCTCTGCCTACTCATACCAAAAAAAAAAAAAATGTTTTTTTAAAAAAGATAGAAACCAGACTTTATTAGTCCATCAAAATGAAATATGTAACCCTCAGTGGCCATAATAAGCATCATGGATTCAAAGTATACTCAAGTGTATAATATACAGATGAGAGCTAATATCTATTAAATTATGTGCCTTATATATCCAAATTATCATACTAAAATCTACTATATCCTAGAAAGTACTCATGTAGTATTTAAATATCCATGCAGAGGATTGGCCTACCTTTTCTAATACAGATAAGTTCATGTACTCCACAGGTTCTCTCTCCACCTATTAAAAAAATAAAGTTTATTAGCAACTAAAAATGCAGTCAGTGGCCTCAATTTGACTATTATAAAGGACCATGCTAAACAGTCACCTAAAAATGATCTTAGAAAAAAGCTCCCTAATTATTTTCTTGAAGCCTAATGAAACGAAGTACAACAGACTGAATTTTCCTTAATAATCCAGCAATGAAGGCTTTATAATTTTGGAATAAAAACACTTCTTTACTCAGTAGACTAGTCCAGTTAGAAAAGAGAGGAGAAAACTATGTCATCATTTCCTATCACCTGGAAGGAAGCATAGTAAGGGAGGACCCACTTTGTTCCTGAGCCTGAACATACACAGGTCAGTTACTTCAAACGTCAACTCTGTACAAGCATCAGTTATATTGTCATATAAGCTATAAATGGAAGCTACTCATTCTTACAAATTTTTAAGAAGACAAATGTAACAGACAACATAATAAAAATAATCATATTACAGCCATGTGCCCCCGCCCCCAAAAAAAGCCTCTTAATTCCTTGAAAGTTTTTTTTTCCTAATATCATTTTTCACATCTCTAATTAATGGTCAGAAAAACACAAATACAGAAAGTGCACACATCTACAAAGCCCTATGCAATCAGTTAACACAAAGCATACATCTGAGTTACAGCAAACCAAGGCCAGACATAGCAGTTAGCCATCTACTCATCTTCATAAACACTGGCAAATCTACAAAAGATGAACTCTCCTGAGTTCTGACAGTAAGGCTGCTTCATATACTTAAAGTATACAAATGGGATTGCTGAACAGCCACTTTTGAGAATACTATTTTCAGTACATTTGTGATTATTACTTGTATACTGTATTAATTTTGATTCATTCACTTTCACTGCTACACAAAATTCCACTGTTTAAATACACATAAATATGCACACAAGTCTGTGTATATTTATACATACATAAACTTCAGTTCATAAACATTTGGACTGCCTTGAATTTAGGCTTGTGTTAATATTTCTATAAGCCTTTTTAAGTATGTCTCTTTAATACATGCCTTTCTCCTGGTTATATCCCCAGAAGAGTTGTTGGGTCTATCTGCCAAGATAATGACAAATGCTGCAACTTTGTGGTATATACAGTGGAATGGTATAGACTCTATAAAGACTACTTTGATATTTGCAATAACAGAATAAGTGGTGACAACAGTAATCTGAGTGAAATATACTGGTGAATATATCTTTTAAAACTGAGAAGACATTAGTCAAACAAGTGAGAATTCACTCAATTTTAATGGACTATTTTCAAGATACTAGAAAAGTCAAATGGTAACAATAACCATAATTTATATTGAGATCTATGATGTTTTCATAGGTTACTTGAACTATTTCTTCTGTTCAGTAATTAGACTACATGCTCTAGATGTAACATTTATAACTTAAGTTTGAGTTACATACTTTACCCATGGAACCAGATTGCACTTTTTAGCATCTATTATTTAAAAGCAAGATTCTCTTGGGTTGAAGAGACGGCTCCGCAGGTAAAATTACATTCTGTTCTTATAGAGGATCAAAGTTTAGTTCCTGGGACCCACATCTGGTAAATCATAAGTACCTTTAACTACAATTCCAGGGAACCTGATGCCCTTCTTCTGCCCTTTATGGACAAAAACATTCAAATACACATATACACACACACACCACTTACTCTCTCTCATTCTCTCTCTCTCTCTCCAAATTATTTCAAAATAAATAAAAATAAATCTTTAAAACTAAACTCTCCATACAGTCAATATAAATTGGTTATTTTTATTTAATGCCCTTAATCCTAAAGCAGTTTTTACAATGTTTAGTAGTAACAAAACAAAGAAACAAACAAACAAAAACCCTGCAGAACGACAAAAAAAACCCTATCTTTTAAAATATATATATTTTTATATATATATAGTTTATATATATATATATAGTTTTATTTATTTATTTATTTATTTATTTATTTATTTATTTATTTATTGGGTTTGTGTATTACGTCCCTAAACATACATTTTGCTACAGTGCACATATGAAAGTCAGAAGATAATGTATGGGAGTGTGTGCTCTCATTCCACCATGTGGGTTCTGAAAATTGAACTCACATTGTTAGGCATGGTAGCAAGCACCCTTACCCAGTAAGCCATCTTTCACCTGTCCTTTAGTAAGTATTCATTTTACCTATATTAAATAAAAGAACTTCAGTTTTAAAAACTAGATAAATAATTACTACATCTTAAACTTAGTTAGCTGGTAACTTCTAATCTGTCAAAGTACTTTCTTTAAAAAAAAAATCACACAACTAACATAAGAGACTAAAACTTGAAAACAAACATAGCTAGCTCATTATTTTATAGTACAAACACAGTAAAACTCTAGTGGTTAGTTTCTCAAGATTGCTAGTTAGTGATAAAAAAATTCAAGCATTGTACTTAATAATAAAGTTAATTAAGACATTAAAATGAGCCAGGCAGAGGTGGCACACGCCTTTAATCCCAGAACTTGGGAGGCAGAGGTAGGTGAATCTCTGTGAGTTTGAGTCCAGCCTGGTCTACAGAGCTAGTTTCTAGAGAGCCAGGGTTACACAAAGAAACCTTCTCTCTCTCTCTCTCTCTCTCTCTCTCTCTCTCTCTCTCTCTCTCTC